>JAODUD010000041.1:6244364-6284706 GCA_026784285.1 Stomatorhinus walkeri | reverse complement strand
TTAGATTTTGTATTTAAATTTACATTTACACACAAAAATCAAGACTTTCACACTCTGAGAAAGACAGCACTTATTATAAAAAGGCCTTTGACCTGAATGGAACGTCGAAACATCAACCCCACCCCACCCCAACGACTCAGTATCTTAATTCTACCGTGCAGCAAAACCTCAGCATGGAAAATGAGGGCTCTCAGAAAAGCCCCTCGCCTTGCGCCAGATGGATATGCGCTCATAGCAACCGTGATCGAAAACAGAACCAGTTCCCAAAATATCAGCCCAGCACTCTTCAAGCCGAAGACCCTAAATAGTCCTGTTGATTTCGGCTTCTGATGCATCAACCTTTCAGAGTGACGGCACACTGACATTTGGAGTGTGTTTCTCCCCATTTCATCTCGGAGGCTAAATCTACGAGGACAAGATCGCCGCATTCCTTACTCCTACCAGCAGGAGGTGCATTATCACATTGCAGCTCACATGATATATGACTTGAGGGGAAACTGGAACTTGTGTTCCATGTGACTGCATGCGATTCTGTGAGTAATGCCGAGTATGTGGGTGTGGACAGTTCCCGTTTCAGAGTATCGGCCAGTGAGGCGTTTCTGCCAGATGTATTAGAGGGCGAGTATCCCACTTGTACCACCTCCACTGTACTGTACTGTACTAGATACTTTCTTACTATTTCGTTATACGTTTGTTTATCTATTTATTTGTCTATTGTGCTTGGAGTTATTTTGGCAATTCTGCTGGACGTGAAACACCCCCACCCCAGGGGAGATTGACACGCATCTGTATTATCTTACCTTATATCCAAACAATGTGGATATATAGTTTCATTCTGTGGTTGCTGGATTAAATAGCAGTGGTGTATGTGTGCACTTCAGCAGTAGATCATAGGGCTCACAATATTAGCTTAAAACCACTCAACATTCAAATATCTTACCATATGCCTAAGATATCATGGACAGAATTGCTCTTCATGCCCTACATTTAGCTATGATTTTCCCTAATGGCTCAAATTCAGCACTTTCCCTGCAAGGTCAATCATATATATTGGGAAATTTGGAAAATCATTTTATATATATATATTTAAAATATTATTATGTAATAGCCAAGCAGAGAAAGATGGCTTGCTGTTTCACACTAATGATAACACCACACTGAAATGAATCAACCTCAGTACAAATACACGCATAAATAAAAGTGCGATGTTCCAGGGCATATTAAAAAAAAAATAACATGTAATATCTTGGAACATAGCAGCAAGACTGCAAGTAAACTCAGCCCAGTTTGGCTTTGAAATTTCTTTAAAAGACTCCCTAATAAGTTAGGTCAAACTTCGATTAATGAGTATCAGACACTGAAGCCCCCCCAACCATGTTCCTTCCACTTTAGATCTCCCAGGACAGTAATTAAATGAGCAGTATTTATTTTTTTCTAAATTATAACCTATGAGTATCTCATTTCCCCTCAATATGGCATACTTCAAATCCACACATGTGTAAGCATCCTTTAAGACATTTCACTGAAATGTTAATCTCACTTGGCCAAAAACTGAAATCACTCTTGATCTATCATTACATTTTATACACATTACTGCACCATGGCTAAATTGTTTCCCAGGATATAATCTCCTACAGACTGCACAACCAAATGGTCTAAATTAGGCAATTAGGAAATAAAAGCATTCCTGAATAACACAGAGGTTGCAAACATAAACATTTTACGTTAAATTGTTGGCAAAATCATTCGGTATAGGTATGGTAGTTTGTTTCCTAAAACCAAGTCAAATCTGGACATGTAAAATACAGTATGAGATCACACACACTTAGACAGCTGTTTTAAATTATTTCCCAAACCATATCCAATTTGAAATTTAATCTTGGCATTGTTTTTATTTCTTTAGTTACATACATATTTTAATCATCGCAATAAAAAAATATGTCAGCTGTATACAGTCCCTTGAAATATTTTCTTATATAACTAATTTGTTATTATTGTTAGGAAATGTGATATTAATACAGCAAATTAGGAAGACATCCCTAAATCTAGATCTCAAAATCCCACTAAGCCCATTCACTAAAGCCAAGAATATAGAATAATTCATGACCTCGCCTTTGTAATTAAGTAGCCCAGGTAGGAAAACCTAGACCTAGTGTACGTCTGATCAGATAAAAAAAGAATGAACAAACAAAACAGACGAATAAATAAGTAGATGAAAGAACAAAAATAAATGTGATTGTATGTTTTGTGTTACTGCACATGGTAGATTAGTTTACAGTGTATTTCATATGTGTACACGTATGTATTTGGGTGGAGGGGCAGGGCGGGGTATGGTTATGAAAACAATGTGTAACCCAGACCAAGGAAAGAAGAAACATCGTAGCTAAACACCCCCAATTTAAGTCTTCCCCGAGGCGTCTATACCAATGACAAACAGCAGGTCGAAGTAGCTATCCAATAAAAACCCAGATCTAACCAGTACTTACTTTGGATTTTCCTCAACTGAATATCACTGGATATTCAATTCACAGAATCTACAGCCATAAAAGAATAAACTATTAAAGGCTGCAGAGTGCAAATGTGAAACACATTTCCTTTTGGACTGATGGCTCTCAGCTAATTTCTGCTAACTGACATGGTATAATCTGATCTGCCAGGCTGCTACATGGCAATAATGATCTACAGACAATTAACACTGCATCTCCCGGACAGAGCTGCAAAGTTCGTTCTGAAGCAAATCGCTAAGCCAACCAGCTTATATGATTAGCAAAATAAATCAAAAGAGTGCATGTCATATCCAATATACTGTAGTGAGTTTACTTAAATTTAATAAGCACATAAAACCATTTTAATTCAGTATAATGCTGTTACAAGACTAATAAAATACTCATCCGCAAGTTCACACATAAACATATTTTCCTCCAACAATGCTTTCATTGCATTGGTTAACAACTAATGCTAAAAGTCACAAAGAAACAACAGCAAATGTTTTCAAACAAATCCAGAAATATTATGCTAGGGGAATTCTCCAGTCAGGATCTGGCTTGGGAAAAAAAAAAAAAAAAAGATTTGTTTGCACGTTCAGTGAGTTCAGAGCAATAACTCATTTAAGACACTATGAAACAACAAACACCCTACAACCTAATTCAAACACGGCAAGGAGGATCAGTTGTGTATGGATGCACCCTCCATTTCTATCATTTTCCCATAATTATGCGATGAGCTATGTCTTGGCTTTGAGTAAGCACACGTCTACTGTAGCCATGCTTTCACAGCTTTGGTCCAAAAATAGGCACGTACCAACCAACCGTTTCAGGTTATAAAACAGCCCATCCCACATACAGATATGACAATCTGTGACAAATATCTGCACACAGAACCAAGAGAAGAATCAACTTACTGCATGAGCTGGACTTAATCCTCAGATTCACTGCTATTGCCACTCGAAGGGAGTCTTGGTAAGACTTGGCGGGGCTGAGTATTTCAGCCAAGCCACTTTGTGTGCTGAAACCCGCCTAAGCGTCTATATATAAAGTAATGTATAAAACCAGAACAACCATATTTTAACAAGGACTACAGTTAACTGTTTGAGACCTAAGAGGAGTCCTCCGCCATGCCCACAAACGATCACCGAGAATAAACCAAAAATGCTAATTGCATTCCATCCTACGCTACGTTTTGGGAAACCCAAACTTTAAACTTTTCATTTGGGAAATACCTTTGTTCAAGCTAAACCACACTGTAATGGGCTCTCAGTTTAGTTGGAAGCAAACTGTGTATAACAAAGACAGCAGGAAGTTTGATATTACTGCCTAAAGTGACGTCACTATACCAGACAAGCACATTCCTGGTGTACTGCTTCCCCACATCAATAAAGAAACATTTAAAAAAAAAAACTGAAAAAGCAGGTATTTCTGAAGACATGCAAGACAATTTAAGCAAAGTTCATGCCTCTCTGGTGAAGACCCACTCTCCTGCTTCTGCTTCCCCCCCGTTTTGTGATCATTTTGCTTCCCACCAATTACCCCTCCCCCCGCTATCCTACGAGAGCGACAGGAAATGCTGTTTGCCAGGCTACATCTTCCTGTGGGGAATATAAAAAAAAAAGTGTTGATTCAGCTAACCCTTCCTTTCTGAACTCGTTAGCTTTTCCATGTTCAACCAGTGTGGCCCTTATTTATTTTATCACCCACCACCCTGTTTTTATAACTACATTCACTTAATGAAAATAATTGCTTGTCACTTCTCATTTAGCGTAGGGAATTCTTCCAAAGTAGAAAACCGGAATATTGCTAATAACATTGAAAGTCAATAACATCAACACATGATAACTTATACGCCAAAAAGATTCTTAAAAGACCTATTCCATTACCAGATATAATATTTTTCCAATCTGAAATATTGCCTTGGAGATCGTCCTGCAATAACAAATGAATGAATATTATGACATCTCTCTCTCACAAGGGCAAGTGAGAATGTATATCCGCGCACAAGGGGAACTGGCTCAAGCATCAATTCTTATTGACAGGTTAAAGCTTTTTAAAGTAAAGTAAAGTTCTGCACCAGCAGTACTTTCTCACCAGGCATCATGGTGAGTCTGTGGTGATCGAGCACAATGACTTCACGAGGACGTCAATGCCGGTCCTGACTCAGTCACCCTACAACAGTGGAGCTTTTCCTGTGAGCTCCCTCCATCACCCAGGGAACAATGGCCAGCCAGCACTTAGCCTTCACTCAGACATTTTTCAGCGGCCAGTTGCCACTTGACAAAAGATACACCGTGTTTAGAATCATCTTCAAAACCCAACTGAAAAAACATGCACCAGCCTAGTAATTAAACCAAAGCTGAAGCCAGCAATAGCTGAGTCATTTCTTAGAAATATTGGTAAATGCAAAGATGTTGCGAAGACAAAAAGAGATCCATGACGTTGGCTAATTACACTTCCCACGTTTAAGTGAAAATGACACAAGTTCTATTTCATTACAGAAACACTCTTCATCACTCTTACACCAATCCATTTTATTGAAGGAAGTATTGTTCACTACATTATCTGCTTGCTACCAGATATACCCCCCCAATTTACAATTACTGGCGCCTACTGGCCTTTTTTTCTTGTTTTTATTCCCATAGTAAGTACCTCCAGCCATTTTACAAAGAAGTTTGATACCATAAGTATCAAAGTGCCAAGTACTCAGAATGTTTAGAAAGAGGGAATGACTTTGTCATTCTCAGGGAAAGATTTGCATCGCAGTCCTAAAATGACTATCTCAAGGTTTTTCATTAAACTAATGTGGGCAGTATGATTTCCCTGTTATTTATCGGTCATTGAATTTCTATGTAAATATATACATGAACTGTCGTTCATAATATTTAACATTATCGTGCATAATCATTATTATTATAACTGGACTATTCCAGTTTTTCAAATAAGACATTGTCAAATAAGCAGATATAAACACGTACTGAAAGCTTTAAATGAAAAGAGCGTGATAGGAACCTCTGGGATATCGTTTGTTAAAAGTATTCAATCGATGTCATAATCCAGTCGAGGCATAGGATAACGACGAAGGCCATTTCAATCCATTAGAGACAGAAACAGAAATTGAATCATTTTGCAAAATCGGATGCCCTTGAAAACGGGTCTGAGCTTAAACGCTTTGTGGTTGGATCTTCAGGTGGTGTTTGCTTCTGGGTAACTGCTCAGGGTTTATGCAGAATAAGGTTTAATATACGAGGTCTAATAGGCGCACTAATGGCATTCATGACCCACTCTGTTTTTACTAGAACCTCCGTTTCTCTATTATTATAATAATTACGGCAGGACATGTTATAGCTTGCAGAAGTCAATGTATCTCTCACAAGCTATTACACAAGTCCTACTGCTCGCGTCTAACAAAACATGGAGTCTATCGATAAGCGAGTCTTTTAATTGACTCTAGCTCCATATTTAAAGTGGTTTCCATGGTGTTTTGCGCTTCTAAATTAATGCATAGCAAATATAGCAGGTTTAAGATTGAATGCATATCAATTCAGGCTTATAAAATTAGCAAGTTAAAGGGGTATTCTATTCATTTATCCCAATTAATGCATGTTATTTTGAGGTGTCTGGAAAATCCCAGCTTTTTATAAAGTTGAAAAACATGCAGTAGTTGCTTGGGACAGAGCACAAACAGCGGTTGACTACAAAAAAAAAAACAAAAAACACACATTTCAAAGTAGCGCAAATGCATAACAGTGGCTGAACATACTCACATAATGCTTAGACGGATTGCGCCTCTTCTCTACATCCACAACTTTCACATCCACCACCGTCCGAAACTGCATTTTTTCAGTGAAAACGGGGAAAATCAAGCACTGAAAACGTTGTTTGTTTACTCCAAACTCCAGCAGGGGCAGCAGATGAGATACTGGAATCAAAATGATCTGAGCCGAAGATGAATACGAGCGTCCGCCTAGGAGTTGCCTTTAGCTGTTCCTATGTATCTATACCCTGAGGATGTATGTGATCATACTCCAGACAGGATCTTCTCCTATGATCTAGCCTCACTCATCTGAACATGAATGCAGATCCAACTCCGCCGATCGCTGCTACAGGGAGTAGAACCGGAGGTCGCGTGGAAAACGCTCCAGCCTTTAGCTCATTGACCTCTTTTGTGTTGACAATCTCTTGCCCCAGTAATGTTGTTTTTATGCGCGTTTCTTTCAATGGGATAATGCCGGTGTGCGCGTTACCCTAATGCCCGAAACGCGGTTTGGATGTTTGGGGCATGGCTGGCTGTCTTTGTGGAGCAGGAAGCTGTTCGGGCAATGGGATGGGCTTACCGCCAGCCCACACGGATCCCACTTTGGCTGGCCAGATCACAGGCACCGCCACTAGAAACGGGGCTGGACGGTGCTTGGTAATGAATCTCTCTCCTACTAAGGTTGCCAACTTGGGTGTTTTTAAAATAAGTTTTAGCCATTTTATGCCATAAGTTAATGCGCTACTTATCCTGCATAGGACAGGCGACTATGGGAAATGGATAGATAAAATCAAACGGATATCGGCGCAATAATAACTATAAATACGCTTTCAAGATTTTCATACAGATAGGGTCAGCGATTTTATTAATAAAAAGGCATGTTTGTTGACAGGCATAGGTTAGAAAACTGCATTTGCAAAACAGAAAATGCATTATTCTTAAGCTAGCAAAAAAGTCAATAATTACCAAAAAAACAATCCATTATTTTCGGAGTGTAAAGTTAATCAGAAAATATGACGTTTTATTAACCCAGGTCTACTCATAAGTCGCTGCTCACCGTGATCGCGTAGAATGCCTAGTTTGCTGAATAGCGCCGTCTAGTGGCGAGGGAAAAAAATCAACAAGGTCCATGATTTCAATAAAATATTTTAAAGGTGAAAATTTAAAAATGTAAATGTTTTTGAATCGGCACTAGAAGACGATTATTCCATTGTTTATACCATGATTTATTTGTATACTAAGGTAATACCTAAAGATGGATGAATATTATTCTATATGTCATTATCCCATTCAAGGTTGCAGGGCTATAAAATAATAGTAGCAGAAAAGCAGTGACATTATTACTAAATGAAGTCCATGCGCTACTTTGGCCTTCTCAGGTCATCCAAGGTGTTAGTCTGTCACACTAATGTACTTGTAGTGGTTCTGGTCTATTGTGCTGAAGATTTCACTGTCACGTTCCAGGCACTGCAGAACCATTTCGATGACTGACTTGCTGACATTCCGGCTGTAGGTCTGTCGTACGCACGACAGAATGTGCAAGACATGGCAGCCCTTTTCAGCATCTACGACACAGCAATGAAATGATTCAGATACAACCCATAACAAGTATTCATGTAATGACACACCCAGGACCTTTCAAATAGTACTGAAACTGTGCATAATATCTAGAGTGCATGTAGACAAAAAAAAAACTCACATACTGCAAGCTAGAGGCATTCAAGCTGTGGGACACAAAGGAATTGTGGGGTGGGGGCATTGGGGGTGCAGGTGAGAGGAAAAAAACAACTTTGTGGGGGTTTGAGCTGGGAGCAGATCTAGCCTTCAAAAATATTAAAAATAATATGAACACATAATATGCAGGTACACATTATATGACGCTAACAAATTAAAATATGTAAAACAGACAGGCACCAAGTACAGAATACGTCACAAATATATCAACCCTGTCAACAAAAAAAAAAAGTTGAATACCACTACACTGAGCAGATCACTGTTGAACAGACCGACTGGCAATGTGCTAAAATGAATGGCTCACATTTTTCTCGCCTGGAATCTTCCCTAACTATGTCTTTAGTTACTCTCCGCAGCTCTTTGTCCTGCTCTGTTACCTGGCCGAGAAACAAAAAGACAGACAGAAAGCTCAGCGCTTTTAGACAGGCTCAAAAGCCACATTTGCTGAAGATAAGATGGCATCCTGAAGTTCTATAAACACATCTGGAAAACACAAGCTTGCCTGATAGACTTCATCCTGGGATATGACTTTGCGAAACACCAGGCCCTCGTCCTGAAGCGCCTTTATAACATCTCGAAAGAGGTGATGAACCTGCTTTGAAGATGACTGTGCCACAGTAGATTCCTAAAAAAAATCAATAATAAGTTTTAATATCCAAAAGACTGATATTTTAGCAGCATTTTACAATTTAAAAGTACAAGTCGTTCACTTCTGTATTTATTTCAGATCCCAGAATATTAGGTGCTGATACAATGCACTGTAAAAATCAACATTATAAAAACAAAGATATACCTTAAATAACATAATCCTGCTGAGGGACAGCCAAAATAATAAATACGTCACCTGTAGTGATACTCAAGGTCTCAATCAAGTTAATAATATATATATTGTATGTAATTTGTCTGTAGATAAATGGAAGCTTTTTATGACATGTTTCCAGCCCTGAATAATCTGGTTAAGGGGACCTTGAAGCTGCCACAGTACTTATTAGGAAACCTGTCCTAACAATTAGTATTAAATTATGAACTGGGGGGGGCATCTTGCAAACCCAGGGGGGTGCCTGATATCCCAGATGCCCAGTCCACCCCTGATAAAGGCCTTCATACATTTTCATTGGTGAATGATAAATCATAGTATAATCCCCCATCTATCCATTTACCTGGATAGCACATCCAATGGCTGAGCTTATCATAGCATCCAGGCATATTTTGGTTGTAATGTAAAATATATGGGTATTTGGGTTTGTTTGAACTGTAATATATAGATTATGCTCACCTGCTGTGTTGGGCTGCAGGAGGGAGCACAGGACAGCAGAGATATCAGAAGGTGCTGGACATCTTTGGGCCGGAAGCTTCCAAGGCCTTTTTCTCTAAGGAAGCTCATAAGCCGCCGAGAAGCCCGTCGAAGCATGGAGAGGGAGCGCAGAAGGTCATCTCCACTGTATAAGGAGGAGCATTAGCATTAGCCAGGTAGCTGTGTCATTTACAATGCATAAAAAAACGTACTCCAACCTACCCAACCCCGTTTTATATGTACCATTAACGATCAGTCCCCTTTTGGACTTTGAGCAATACAAAATGTAAGAGGAAGCTTCTCAGTAACATACTCAGTCGTATCCAAGTGCTGCACGCTCTTTGTGAAGAGGAAGGGTTTGTCATAGAAATCCCGATATAGGTGGAGAACTTCCATCATCCACGATATCTGCACTTCCATCACTGGGTCGTCCACCTTATCTATAACAGATGAAGATAGGCTCAGATTGAGACACCTAACAAACAATCCGCTCCCATAAAATGGCAGTGTTGCTATGGCTCGAGAAACACTAGTGCATCTCTATTACTAGCAAAAGGAGTGACTGGGAAACATAAAAACTGCTAACATGGAACTGCAGTGCCTTGACAAGAAACTGTAAACTGTATCAAAGCCTAAAAATTGGTACATAACAACAGGCTTGTCCACTTTAGTCAGCAGGTTGGTATGATATTCAATTTGAGACAAGTCTGCATACACATGCACACATATGCACACATGTTTACATGTACATACCAGTTTGACTGCCTTGTAAATAGTCTGCAGGGTGCGTTAAGTACCCCAGTGCTTTTATGTAGATAATTTTAGATTTTTAACTGTACAATATAGATTTGCTGTAAGATTTCTTTGTGTGTCCATGAGAGTCTGAAAGCATGAATGTCACACCAGATGCGCGAAAGTTGGCCACCCTTAATTGTAAGCAAAATCCACAAAGCAAAAGCCAAGTTTCAGCTGTTATGTCTAAACATGTTATTCAGTTGTTGCAAAGACTGAAGATGAATGCATGTATCGGTAAAAGGAGACAACAAGCAAAGCTGTACAGCGTCTGCTATCTTTTGACTTCTTACAGAAACTGCAGGCCATGATCTCCCTCTGCTCCCTAGAAGTCTTGACCGACCCTCGGACCTTCAACAGGTCTCCAATTTCAAGTTGGGCACTTAATTTCTGTGCCAACTTCAGTTTCTTCAGCTGTTCCACAGGATTAAACCCTCCTTTATTTGACACCTGCAAAGTAGCTCCTGCTGAAAACAATACACCAAAGTGACTGACATTAATGACATACTATTATTTTGAAAGGAACTGCTTTAAGCGCGGATATGGAGCTATAACGTGTATGACGACTGCTGAAATTAAGAGCAGTACTTACAGTTTACTGCGTCTGTATTTTCTCTCCATTTTTCGTCTTTCCAACAGAGGCAATTTATAACACCCGTTCCGTCATCAACTGCAGAATAAAAGATATTACAGCAGCGACAAATCACGTTTTAAAATAAGTGGCTGTGCATAATTATGCATAATTTAGCAAAAAGCATAAAATATACCTCCGTAACAGAAGAAGTCCTCCCTCTCTCGTTTATATACAACGGTCCCCAAAACATCAACTTTAAAAAGTGGGTGACATTTGTAAAAATAAACATCTGTGAAATTGGAAAATAAGTCAATAAAGAAAATTACTTTAAAAGAACCAACTCTAAACAAGCAATCCACAGTTCCGTCCAGCAAAATGGATTACAACAGTATAGTTTATTCCATTCCACTTAGTTCTACTGCTGTCATTTTCAGTTTGACGCATTGTAGCTAAAGATCGTTGAATTACCTGGGATCTGAGAGGACTCCAGCATACGTAAAATATCTTTAACATAAAGCTTAGCAAAGGAGGAGAACACGGGATCTAGCCCCCAGAGCAGGGAGCTGGGCTCATGTTCCCCTTGTTCTGTCTGCATTGCATATCTGATACTGCGGGGTCTAGGCAAAAACGAAAACAAGCGAAAATGCTATTCTAAAAATTCCGATAAAGTAAATTCTGTTGCTAACTATATAACAAGGAAGCTAAATTAACAAGACGGATGACATTAAAAAGACGTGTATACACCTTAATGAAAGATCTCTTAATGAACCTATTTCAGATGGGTTTTTAGGTTAAATTACCCTCCCTGCTACTTTCCTGTAAATATTTCACTCCATAGGAGTGATTGGCGCGTTTGCTTGTGCCGGAAATGAGGTAGCGGCTATATTGAATTTCCGGATTCAATATTTCAAAGTAAAAGTTGGGGGGGGGGGGGTGAAATTGGAGATATTTATATTTATGAGCATGTCGTCTACAGTGTTAACCTGCCTTGCGCCATTTACTGATTTGATCTTACTGCAAGCTGTTTTTATGTTAGTATTATGAAATATATATTTCAAGTATTCCATTCTATACTTCCTATTATCAGAGTTAGAAAGTACAGGTCCAGAAAGTACAAATCCAGACCAATGTTTTGATCAACCAACCAGTGGAGCAGAAACTGTTACATTCAGAGAGTACTCAACTGGTTGGTTGATACAAAACCTTGGTCTGGATTTTCCATCCTTCCTGAACCTGAACTTCCCACCTCTGCATGTTGTCATTTCTATTATAGAATACTTTGTGTCCCTAGAAAGTATAGCTTACAAGACTATAATTAAATTCTATGCTGGATGTACAGTATGCATACTTATGTAGCTTTCTCAAATGTATAACATCAATTTAGTCCTTATCTCTCTACTCTGGTTATCGCTGCCAGTCAAAAACCAGTTAAGTGAACTGGTATCTTTTCTATTGTTGTATATGCCTTGCGTTGGACTGGCGGCCAATTCTGACTGCAATATCTGTCTAATTTCATTGTGAGCCTGTCCTGGATGGATGGATGGATGGTAGTTTGATCCTATAATCTCAAGGATTTATGTTGCTTGAAAAGTAAGGTATGTGGAGTTGGATTACTGTTTTTATTATTTATTTCTAATTGGGTGATCTTACGTTAAATTAATGTCAAAAACCGGAAAGGAAAGACCGGATGTTTTATTGTTTAAAGAATAATGGAGAGTGGAACATGGACCAAACTGCGTTGCTAGCTTTTGTTGTACTATTTACTTTAGAATGTTCCTAAGGTATTATATTACTTAATTGCATGTGCTGTCTGTGGCCGATAAATAGGCTACATGACTAATTTGCAATGATTTCAGACACACACACATGCATTTCCAAGCCTTCTTAGTTCATATAAGTGATCGGACTCATGTCCAGTAGGTGGCGACAGCAAACCTTAAATGAAATACAATTTTACATGGTATACGTGTGGACGTCAGTCGTTTATGTTCGCACTTTTAGCAGTTTTGGAACAGTACATGAAAGTTTGAGAAAACATGGGAAGAAGGGTAATATAGGGCCTGTGCTGTGCAGAATGCTTGTAAAAGTATATTTTTAAAACCAGCTGGCGAATGAACGTTATCCACCGCTCGGTCCACGAGCAATGGTGCCGAGAAGTGCGGCTGCGCGAGATGTGCACGCGCTCCTAAGCGGCTCGCGGCTGTTCCAGCAGTAGCGGCGGCGGCGGCGGACCGTGGCGAAGGTGGCCGGAAATACCTACGCGTCTTATTTTTCGTTTGAGTGAAGATGGTGCTGTTTGATAGAATACGACTTTTTGTGAAAACGTAACCTAATAGTATTTTCCTCCGCCTATTCGTCGGGGAAATAGATTAAGCTCCAGTTGAAACCGAGTTGGGCCGGAGCTCCCGGTTGTTCTTGGGAGTTTGAGGAACGGGGAACGATTCTCAGTCTCTCCCTGACATACTGACAGGCAGCCGGCGACTGGAAATACGACGTCAGCTGGTCTCTTTTCTTTGCTTTCGAAGCGTCTATTCTGAGAAACGCAAAGGAGGCGCTTATAAAGATTATTAGAAGCTCCCTCGAGGTTTTAACAATTGTTTTACAAGAAGAGAAATATACCGTTAGACCCTGGCGCTATTACAGCCACACAAGTAATGCACCCTAAGTAGCTAGCGATGTAACTTTGTGTTCAGAGATGACTAACGGGTTCTGAGTTCGCAGTTTTTGTGTGCTTAATGCCACATGCGTGTTAAACTATCGTACTGCGATCTGATGCTTCTGGGAGCGTGTTAGCCGAGGGGGTGATACTAATAAGCTGTCAGCACAGAAACCAGGGGACCCAGACACGGGCTGATCTAAGGACGGCAAAAAGAAACACCGAAAATGTCGTTTTTCAATTTTCGTAAAATATTTAAACTCGGGATGGAGAAGAAGAAGAAACAGTACGAGCATGTGCACAGAGACCTGAATCCAGAGGAGGTGTGGGACATCATTGGCGAACTGGGGGACGGCGCGTTTGGAAAAGTCTACAGGGTAAATACAGTTTTTAAGGATTTCACAGTGTTCTTGAAATGAGTAAGATATTCACAGTTCGCACTCTTTTTCACGAATCTGGTTGAACAACGGTTAATAAAATACTACCAATGTGTTTTGCCTGCAAGTTGAATTAACTTTTTTTCCCCCAGAACACGTTGTTACTTTACATGCTGGTTTTGTTTGCTCGACACTTAACTCGATGCTGGTCCGTTTTGCTCCAGTCGCTGCATTTGCTTCTCAGCATCGGCTGTTTCATCTAGCGCTGCATCTCTGTGGGAGTCAGCACGTAATGTTAGTCACCATATTCAGGAAAGCAGCGTTTTTTTTTCTCGCACCCATAACGCTGCCAGGATTATACTAAGTCTCTCTGGAAACGTACATAAACAACAGTGAAATAGCTGTCATTGTGTAGGCGCAAAAGAATATCTAGCTGTGGAAAAAAACTGGCCCTGACATTTGCCGTCATGACGATGAGAGTAGCAATCCGTGTGGTCTGTCATTTTCCTTACGTCAGTGTATAGTCAGCGCTCTGCGTTGTAGTCTATATAAGTATATTCAGTGGCGTAGTGGTATTTATTAGAATTGTGTACGTCGTGGGGAAATCAGTTTATGCAGTTGGGTGCAGATGGAATACAAGTATTGAAATATTTGACATTTAAATGTTCACGTGCATATGTTGCATCTGGTACCCCTCCCTTGTGCCGTTTACAGCTTGGAATAGGATGCACCCCACCCATAACATGATGGATGGATGGAGGTGTTATACTAATATTACCTATAGATTAATTCTGAGTAGTCCTGTTGTTGAAGATATAGATACCTTTTATAGTTTACATTCCTCTTCCCCAAATGAGCAACTCAAAGAATTCTAAAATGTCAAATATTTCTCCTACCGAGTTGAACATCATTCACATATGTTCAAATTTAAATCAGTATAGCATGTTACTGTTTTAGGAAAGGATATTTTACATCCTACTATAGTAAAGCACTGTTTGTAATAAAAATGTGAGACCTGTATGGCAAAGTCACAGAATCTTTGTTGGTATTTGATTGGCCCAATTAAATTGGTTTCTATCATGTTTTTATCATCTATAAAAGATGTGCGAAGTCCACATGAACCTTTACAGTCCTTGGTAAACAAACAGAAAAAGGCTTTACAAAAGCAGTACAGTGGTACCTCAGTTCTCAAACTTATTATAACTTGAATTTCTTAAAAGTCGAACCAACCAGTTCGGAAAAAAATAACCTAGTACTCGCTCTGAATCTCAGAAGTCAAACCGTGAATGCCGCACTAAGATAACTTGTGTGAGTGGGGAAATGAGTCACGTGGCAAGTTTCTCACTTGAATCAAAGGGTAATTTGCTGTGATAGCATCGTGCATGTTTACTCTAGCTGAATACATGTATGTAGACGGTAAAAATACATTTAGACAATGATAGACAGTAACAATAATTATTATATAATAAAATACATTTTAAAATAAAGATTTCTTCTAAATTATTTTAATATTAATAATAAAACATGAATGCATTTAATTAATAATATTGTCGTGCCGAGCGGGGTCGGAACGGAGACAGGCGCAGACATCAGGGTATCTGGGAATACGGGGTTTAATTACCGGTAAGGCTGGCAAAACGCAGGCGGACAATACAGTGACCGGACTGGGGAAACAAACTGAAACGTGGACGAAATACAGAGGATTCATGACAATAACCAGAAACAGCTGGGTTAAAAAGGGGGTGTGGCACATGGAAGTAGCAGACAGTTCATCCTTCCTATCATGTTCACCAAAATAGTCTCTCTCTATAGTTTCTGTCAACCACATTTATCCCAGTCTTCATTTGGTGTCCTTGAAAAATGTAGTTTTTGATGTGTGCCCTAATGAATTCATTAAATATATGGATTTGCATGCTGAAGCATAATCTTAATCATAATAATTCTTTTTTCTCTATATATATTGTCCGTGTTTTGGGAAGTGTTTACTTTTTCCAAATTAGTACTCTAACATTTACCTGGACTAAAATGTACGTGACTAAAGTAGTAATGAAACAGGATTTGTAAATAAATATTCTATCAAAGGCCATAGTGCTGAAAGCAATGTTGCTTTGCTTGTGTGTATGTTTTAGTGCATGATTGTGAGGTGGATTGGACTGGTTAGAAAAATACGAAAGATTTGCCTGAGGCCTTGGTGATTTAAATCATGCAGTTGGACTCATCTGAAACTAGATCTACTTGCACTCTAAGTAAAATAGTCGTCTGCATGATTAATCGTTTTTTCATAGCCCTATGTGATCTCATTTTTGCACGATAATGATCCTGCTGTGCTTGCATTAGCAGGGAGATCCATTGCATCAGACCAAGTGCTCCCTTTTATTCATTAAGCTGTATCGATAGATGACAATACTGCATTACACCATGTCACTAACTCTGCACTGGAAGAGTGGGCTCGTTTGAAAACAAAATTAACGTGAGAGACATGGTGAAAGAGGGAACTTTGTAAGCAACAAAATGATTCAGACTAGAGAAGACCCTTCCAGTGACAGTGAGAAAGAAGAGAGAAATTTTTCCAGCCTCAGTTCAACCTAATGTGTTCATACTAAATAAAGGGTCACATTCACTTGCATGGATTTTTTTCAGTTTATATCCTGAGAAGTGTATCTGTATCTGTCACTCACTCCAGTGTTTTTACACAGATATCGACATGCACACATAGAAAAATAACCTTTGTTTGTAGCTGTTAAAATGAAGACAAGGTTTGTTTAGCATTTCTTGCAGATGTAAATGAGTTGTTAAAAACCAGGAGTGTGTCCTTTGTTCTCTTTTTATAAAGAGAATATGTCTTGCAAAAATAACAACAGAGAAATATATTGTTAAAGGATCGTGAGTGAAGTTGGGGGGAAAAATCTGATTCATATTTTACCCAGATCATGCCACCCTACTTCAAATATTGTTACTCTTTGTAACTTAGCTTTTTAAAGTTGTTTTTTTTTTTTTTGGTTCCTTGTGATTTTAACACTTAATACCTTTTAAATACTGGAATTCTTCTGTAGGCTGGTCTGTGATATTTCTGTTATAAGTCTGAATTAATTCATCTGAATGTTGGGCTGGATTTATGTGACTGTTATAAGATGTTTTTCATATTAATGAAATTCAGAATAAGATTTACTTCTAACCATTAGCTTTGTGTATTCTAAATAAACCTATAAACCTGAGTAACTCAGTATCACTCACACTATCACTCCTCCAGTGTTCAATTGTTAATTCAGTTGATAGTTATATATTTTACTCAGTGATATTACTGATTACTCTTAATAGCAGAACTTTTAAAAAACATTTCTGATTTCACAATCCTTTATTATGATTTTGTTCTGCTGTATTTCAATGTTACCTTAGATTTCTAGGTAATGTTTGTAAAATTCAGCTAATTTTCATGCATAATGCCAGTGCTTATAAAATGCGTAGTGAACTGAGGGCAGAGAGAAGGGTAATGAATTTTTCAGTGGTGGAACTTTATCTGTTCACTTTAAATTGTTAGACAGAAAGAAACAGTATCTTGTTCTTTTTCTAGTCTACATTTATGTAAAGGATAGTTGTATTTGGCCATCAGGTATAAAGAGTTACCACTTGTTGGTCTCAAAACTACCAAACTAAAATCACACGCATTCTATCTAAACATGATGTTTAGATAAGTATAGTAGTAGTATTTCTGTTTTGCTAATGTTCCCAAAACATTCTTTTAAAATGTTATCGCATGTAAACCTAGTGATAGTTAGTTAACAAAAAAATAATAATAAACAGATCTCACTTGGTGACATGGGATATTGCTTGTCCCTCCTTCCTTCTGTAGGATCTGTAGGGCTGGGCAATATGGACCAAAATTCCTATCATAGTATTAACCACCCTATTAAGGTGGTGGATGCAGAAAACCTCAACTCAAACCTGTCTTGTGATTGGCCAGGATTGCTCTCTGAATTACGCTCGTTTGCTCTTTCCAAGTATCCCAGATATCTTCTGTTGTTCTGAACCTGAATTTCTCAACCTGAATTTTCTCGACCTGAATCTTACAGTTAGAACTTTTTATTACTACAAAAGCAACTTAAATTCAAGTTCAGGAATTAAATTCAAATTCGATTTCTTTAATTCAAATTTAGGAAAAGATATTGAAGTTCAGGTTGTTTAATTCAAGTTCAGGTTAACATATTCAGATTCAGGTTCTGAAATTCAGGTAATGAAATTCAAGTTCAGATTAACGTTCAAATTCGGGTTAATAAATTCAAATTTTGGTTGTGCTTGTGGCTGATTTGATGTCAGTGTTTTATGAGGTACTTTTCTACTGGAATTCAGGAACTGAGTTCCTCGGCTGTCTCAGCCTGGAACCTTTGTACCTCCTGACCACTTATGTGTCACTGTCTCACTGCCCAAGAGGAACTGGAGCCTTTATGCTGAACAAGCATGGGAGATGCAAAAATCTCATAGGTTAAACTTCATGCTTAGAAAACGACACCTCTATCCCAAAACAATGGATGATGTAGTTTTGTTACTTATTTTTTAGTCACTGGGGGGATAACAATCATAATAGGAAACAGCCTTGTATTTGTTTTATTTATACGACCTGTGACAAGTTTACAGTTCATTATTAAATTTGCCCAGCATATCAATCTTTCATTTTCCACAGAATCAAAATCGATGTAATGTTATTCTGCTTATAATTGCTGGCAAGTTTCACCACCAGCACCAGCAATATATGGAAATACCAAAATAATTCCATCTGCTCAATTTTTGCTACACTACTTCTGTCTAAATTCCCACACTTCCACATAACTTTCAAGTTAGTGCTGGTGCTTGTGGTCAACCAGTCAGAAAGTTATCGCTTTAAGTCCTACTCTAGTAGTATACGGCTGTGTCCGAATTTAGGGGCGTCTTTCTAGCCTTTGTAGGTTGCCTCCTTCAAATGTTCATGCAGTGAATATTGGGATCTCAGCAAATGAATACCACATTTCTAGGCTGCATTTGAAGGAGCCTTGTCTCACTGCTGTGACACATTCATTCTTCAAGTGCGGCCTTAGAAGGATGTGGCACCTGAATTTGGACAGGAGACAGCCTACATTCAGGCAGAGTTCCTGGTGTGGTGACATGACAGAAGTTCCTGGTTCGGAATAAAATTTGCTGTGGGGGGGAAAGCGCTGTATCTTGCTCCCATACACACACACTCACACACACCAATTTGCACCAATTCTCACTCTCTAAGTGTTTCACATAATTATATGATGGTTAAAAAATGAAATGGGTGGCATACTTACAAGTCGCACTGGTGGACAAAGTTACAAATTTTAATTGCACTGTCTCCAAAAATTGTCAGAAACTGCATCTAAATGGTCAAGGTCTGGATCCCTGTAGCAAAAGTTTATTCATGGTAGAAAAATGCACTTTTTAATATTTTTGTTGGCTGTAAACATCTGTCATGCAATGTTTCATAATATGAATGGCAGTTCAGAAATGACGATCAATTGATTTTCCAACTTCCAAGGCAGCATAGGTACCAATCCATCAAAGGGCACAATAATTGTATGTTATGTATGTCCTGCCCCCCAAATCCATGCTTAGGATAAGTGGATGGATAGATGATGATGATGATGATGATGATGATGATGATAACAATAATAATTGATACTTTTATTGATCCCCTTGGGAAGATTATTTTTATGCCGCCCCCAACTTGCTCTCTAGGTCAGAGCAAGCTGGCTGCGAAGGACAGCCACCTGTCACACCATCCGGGGGTCTGGGGGTTAAGGGCCTTGCTCAAGGACCCACAGTCGTGGCAAGGCTGGGCTTGAACTGATCATAGGCACCGAGGCTTAGCACACTGAACCACACGCTGCCCCATTAAACATGCTGAGATGGCCAGATGTTTGAAAAATATCGAGGCCTTTCAAAAAATCTTGTTTTTGTAACATTTCTGGAGGCTGTAATTGATAAATGTAGGTTAAAGGTTTAAGTTTAGGGCAAAGTTTTATGGAATGACCATGATCTTATTCTGCACAAGTGTGTGAAAAAACTGCTAAATGATATTACCATTTGAGTTTCAGGTACTTAATGTTAAATTGAATACTTGAGCTTTTGGTACAATAATCTTTAATTTTGGGTCATTTCATAATTGTTCTAAGAGTTGTCAGTTTCGAACAATCCACGCATAACTGTGCAAACATAATAAGCTTTCTGTCTTCAAACATGAGTCACAGATTTCAAAGTATTTTTGTTAGCAGAGATCCACCTACTCAAAAGATGAAAACCCTCTTCTGGTTTCATGAATATTACAGGGAATGTGGTGCTGCACATGTCTGCTGTTTAATGTGTTTTCTGCAGAAGTAAAATCTTAAGCTTCAACAGAGTCAGAATAAAGCAGTACTTCATACATGAGCACTTATCCAATATTAATGCCGGGGTTCCGTTTTGGGAACTTTCCTTGGGAGATCTTTGTGGTTAGGACACTTCAGAGGTCAAATTGATATTTGTACATTTGAAATAAAGACATAGGGCTGCACAGCAGTTTTCAAGATGCATGCCAGTAAGCGTATTTTAAATTTTAAATGCTGTACTGTCATGTAATTCAATATTTGTATTTGTTTCTATTTGTCAGGCTCAGAACAAGCACACTGGTGTTTTGGCTGCTGCTAAGGTGATCGACACCAAGAGTGAGGAAGAGCTGGAGGATTACATGGTGGAGATTGACATTTTAGCATCATGTGATCATCACAATATCGTGAAACTCTTGGATGCCTTCTATTATGAGAACAAACTCTGGGTAAGTCACTGATCATGGGACACTAATCCTATATAACCATGTGTAGGATTTGGTGACTGCTGCCTGAGCAGAAATGCATGGGAACCCCAGAAATAAGACTTATCCTAGAGGGTAATGAAAAAGAAGGTCACCAGCACGATCCCAACATACAAAGCATCGTTATGCTGCGGTCATGCTTCCAACCTGAGAGAGCTGTTCATATCCTCAGCACTGTTGTTCGTCAAATAATAATGAAGCGGGTGAATTAAGGGTGGGTTTTTTTGGGTTTCTGGGAGGTACGACAGTACAATGAATATCGCATTACGTCAGACTCCTGCTGATAAATGGTATAGGAGTAAATGTTTTACGTATCAGCTTGTGATATATACTGACCGAGTTAAAGATTGTACCTGATGGTTCTTGTCACTGACTTGAGCAGTGATGCTCTTGGTAAATCTGAATGTACTACATTTCAGATGGTTTCGGGCAGTCTCCTGTGTGGTTCTGTACGTTACTGTGGTAAAGGAAAAGAGACTAGAGAAAGTGTTCATGAATAAATTAGCAGTGAGCCTGGGGTTTTGTAATGGCTGCTCACAGAGGACTTTAAAGAATATTGTTTTCCTTTGAGCTGTTTCGTGTTCTTTGAGATGTTTGAGATATTTTAGATGAAAAATCATTATTTTCCATTCAACTTTTTATGTGAAACTTATTTTAATTGTTAATTTAAAAAATGGCTTGTTCGAATTACATGAAATGTGATATGAAGTATTTAAAATATCTGTGAGATTCTAGTTATTGACTAAAACATTTGAATGGTTTCCTGCATTGATGCACATTGAGAGGAAAAGTGGTAACATTCCCCCTTTGCCTTTTCCCTTTCATTTGTCTTTTAAATACACATCCCTTTAAACTTTAGTGTAAAAAGTAGCGTGCATTAAGTATGGTGCCTTTGGAAGTGGGAGAGTAGCACTGCTCAGTGGAATATGTATCATCACAGTTGGTCAGTTTGTGTTTTTCTGTGCGCTATTAAGCAAATGCCGCTGCTTTTTTTTTCGGAGCATGTGTTGCATCCAGATTTGACTGTTTTGAACATTAAAATCTGGCTCAGATGCACATTTGACCTCTGCATTGTTTCTGCCTTCTTAGAAGTGAGCGTTGGGTCATCGGAGGTTATATCTACAGTGTGGGCGAGGAAACCACAGCCCTTTCATTCCACTATGGCTCTGAGTAGATTGTGTGGGCTATTGTATTTGAAGCAGAAGTCATGCAATGTCTGGAATGAATAGAGGAGCCTTTCTTTCTGATTCCTGATCCCATTTCACACTGAGCCTGGTTTTCCCACATAAAGTATAATAATGTGGCTTTTTTGTTTTTCACTGAAAAAAGAACACCTGTGGGGAAATGTATGATACAAGATGTCAAGACATTAGGTAGCTGCCAGTTTTGACTGTGATTTATTAATCTACATTACTTATTGAGCAACTGTTTAATTTTTGGTATATTAAACCAAACTACCTTTTATCGTGACATAGATATATGAAATTACTCCATCTTTGTGGAAAACACTAAGCTGTCCCAGTATTAAATTCCGATCTGGTGCACTCTAGAACTTGTCTTCTTGCAATGCAGGGTAACAGTATCGCACTGGTTTTAATCACCGCATTTCTTCTTTGTGTTCCTTGTCATACTTCAGTTCTGAAGTATGGGTGGGAAAATGGTAATCCTATTCAGAGAGCTAAAATCTGCTGCAGGCAGTTATGTGAAACATTAGATAACCTCTTACATCGCTGGCCAAACAGGAGCAAATCCATTCAATACTCAGTTGCTTAGATGAATAATCAAAGAAGTCCATGCAAACTTCATCATAAATAATACATAAGGAAACAGCACCTGAAATTTCTATCAAAATTTTATTTACTTGTATTGTCTAGGTATCAAAAGGTTTCCCTTTTACAGAAGTTAACTTTCCCCACCAATATTTTTATTATATACTGTTGCTAGTTTGAGACATTACCAACATGTGCTACTGCAGTAATAACCTGCCTCAGTTGTAATGTTTCAGTCAACCTTCATGTGGGTAGATTTAAAAAACAATTTGGATTCCAGTGAATTTTATTGACTCTCTCCTAAAGTTGAATCATGAACTTTTTGGGTACAGGCTTGTTACTATCCTTTGTTGAATTTTGAGTGATATCTGTTGTTTAAAATTTTAGATTTAAAATTTGATTTTATGACTGTACTGCTAATGCTCCAAATGACTTAATTTAAAATGGATAATAGGAACATGTGTATTCCACAGTGGTTTCCCTAACATTGCTATAGATTTCGTTAGAGATGCACCGTTCTGATATTCAAATCTTTATAGGCACCGATCCAGACTTTTTTGATGTATCGGGTATCGGCCATATCTAACCAATCCAAGTCCAATACTTACTCATCTAGGTTTTGGCAGTCTCTGAAATCATAGCACCTATTTTCTGTTAAATCTATCTGTACAATCAATCACACGTCAACTCTTTCCCAATTTAGATTAGTTTTTTTTTTATGGCACTCAAGCTGAACACTAACACTGCTACTTAATGGCTGTGAGCCTGCTGTGAGGTCATGTGCATCGGCTTTCCGGTACGAGGAGCGTAAGAACATCAGATAAGAAGGTGACATGGAGTATTGTACACTTTTAACAGCAGATAGTCCACAGTGATTTGCAATCTTTGTAAGAACAAAGTTTTGAGAGGTGGGAATAGGATTTAGTGGAAAATCCCACTTGCCAAACACACAAGTGCGAGAACACGAGTAATATGGGAAAATGCAGTGGCTGATTTGGGAGTCGCTAGCTTAGGCAGATTAATGCTTGTGATAAACGAGGGGCTGCTTTTTCAATAATGTGTAAGTGACGCTGTTACCAGAGGGAAGAACATTGTAAGGCCTTTTCTGCATATCTTTGCTCGGAAGATATTCATATTGAACTGCAAATGCCTCAATGCTTAAAACAAGATGTACTACAGAGGTGGAACAGTATAGTACGTATGTTTCTAGTAGCCTAATTAAAGATTTTTTGGCATACATTTGTATTTACTAGTTTTAAAAATATTCATATATAAAGTCTAAATATATTACACATTTATTATATTAAAATATTTAAGCAAGAAGAGCTCTTGTATCAATCCAATTGGAACTGAAAAAATGTGGATTGGCCCATTCCTAGATTTAATCCAGGGATATATCAAATAAAACAAAAACAGTAACTCATGTAACCATGACCTAATTCTGAGGGTTACTACATTTTAGTAGCTTCCGTGCCATGTGTTTTTAAAAAATCATGCTTCGTTGACTACTAACCATGGAAATATAATGTGGTGAGTGAAACAGGCAGTCAGAATAGTAAGACACCTTGTTGCTGAGTTGTGAAGTTTTTTCCCTGTTGTATCATTTGTCTCCCATTTTCTTTTCTTTCTTTGGATATTATAAATTTAAGCTGTCTCACCCTGTGCAAGGCTGACAGGTCCAATACTATTCAAATCATGAAAACAAACTTTACACTCCTTGGTGGTTTCAGGAATGTAAGGTTCGTACTGGAATGGCAGTTATGTTTGATCAATGCTAAGTGCATCCTTTAAATGTATTGCTGTAAAGTCGGCTTTTAAGTACTGTTAACCATGCCCTTTCTTTTCTTAACATACTGCATGCCCGCCTATCAATCACCTGACAATTTCTAAAGATTCTTGATTGGCTCATAAATGATTAAGGCAGATGAAATTGAAGGGTACCCATGAGAAAGTGCAAACATTAAATGAAAATAACTAGTATGTTATTGTGTCTAAGTAAGATTTTGTGAATTTAAAAGAGATGGAGCTTATTTGACCCCATCTATCAATTTTCTGTAACCACTTGCTCTGTTCAGGCGTTATGGGGGTCTGGATCCCATGGGTGTCAGGCAGGGAATAATCCAGAATGGGGCACCAACCTATCACATTGCACACATTATTCACTTATACATGCACACATGAGTTACAGTTTGGTAAATCGATTAACCCCTGTGTGTTTTTGGACTGTGGGTGGAAACTTGAGCACCCAGAGGAAACCCCTTGATGAAACAGGGAGAACATGCAAACTCCACACAGTTGGAACTTGGGTGGAGACTTGAGCCCAGGTTCCAGAGGTGTGAGGCAGCAGTGCTGACCACTGCACCACTGTGCTACCCCTTTCTCATCTGACTCTTGGAGCTTATTTGTGGTTTTAGAAGAAACATTTATCCCAAAATACTACAAATCAAACTTCAAAAGCACTGGCCGAAACATATCGGGGGTTCCTACTGACACACATACATCTATTAAGCAGTCAAAGAAGATGTTTAGCACTATCTTGGTAATAATTGTGTATTTGCTCAGTGAAAAAAAACTTTTACATCATAGCATGCAAATTAACAGTAACACAATAAAGAAAATAAACAAGAATTTTGCGTGTTCTCCAAAATGTTACTGAGATCTTGTTGGATTGCTAGATAAACTCTGCTTTGGTTCCAAAACCTCTCTTCAGGGGCATCTCAGCCATCCCCTGTATTCATTAAACTTCTCCATCAGCTCTGTTGATTAACCTGATTTGTTAAAAACTCAGTGGGGTATTGATTAGCCAGGCAAAGTTGGGTAGTGGTCAATTCAAAAACTACATGAGTATACTGGATGGAAAAGCCTGATTGGTTGGAAATGCGGTGATTTTCGGTGAGGTTTTGAAATTGCTAAGCTTGCACACTTTGACAGGCATAATATCATAGTTTTACACCAACATGAAGATCATTTAAACATCGTTTTATGTGACTGCCTGAGACATTTTCCACAGTACTCTATACATATATATTTTTCCCCAGCAGCCATTCTAACTGAGGCTCTGTTTCCTGCATTATTCCTGGGAGGCAGTAAGCATGAAATATTTAAATGCTTTGAATGGTGTGTGTCTGACACAATGAACATTATTGGCCCCTATTGCATAGCTCCTTAAGAAGTGTATCCAGACTTCACTTCATTTCTATTTCATTTTTTTGGTCCTTTAATTTATATGAGCTGATGATTTATTTTTCTAGTCGAAAATCACTCGCAAATATCCTTCAAATGTTTTTAACCACCTGGCTCAGAATTTTTATACAACACAATACCACTGTCAGTGGGCATAAAGAAGAACTTCTTATGCACCCTGTTTGAGGATTAATATTTCATTTGAAAGCTACTTGAACATGAGTCTCATCAGTTCCTTCATGTGACACAAATGTTTAGACAAAAGCATTTGAGAGGAGAATAAAAATTGTTGTACTCAGCAAATTAATGCGGTTGCTACTGTGCACAAATGGAAGAATACTGAAGATGCACTGAATTTTTTAAGCTGTGGCTCAGAAGTGTAAAATATCATGTAAATTTAGTAAACATTTGTTTTGCTTAAATAAAACATTTGTTTTATCACTGCAGATTCTGATTGAGTTCTGTGCTGGGGGAGCTGTAGATGCTGTGATGTTAGGTAAGTGTACCTATGTCTATCCTTGACTGACAATGTTTAGACAGTATTTTAGCCAGTATGCCTATTTGAAAGGAATCTGTATTTTCCACATTTATTTTAAGCATACTTCTCTCAATATTAGTTTTGAAAGATGTGGACTTATGCTCTGTCTTAAATCTTAAAGGTTTATTTATTGCCATTCAGACTCACTGGATTATGACTCATGAAAATAAAGCTATAAAGAAAACGAGAGTAAATCATTGTGGTGCTACACATGTTGCGCTAAATACAAGTGGCTTCCTTTAGAGAGTGTGATGCCCAGATGTAGAATAAGTTCATAAAGATGGTGGTCTTTGTGTAGTACATAGAGGCGGGTCTAACTCCCAAATGGAAGAATGCTAACGATATGTTTTGTTCCAGAACTGGAAAGGCCCTTAACTGAACCACAGATTCGAGTCGTGTGTAAACAGACCCTCGAAGCCCTCCTTTATCTCCATGACAATAAAGTCATTCATAGGGATCTGAAGGCTGGAAACATCCTCCTGACCCTAGATGGAGATGTCAAATTAGGTAAGATTGCTGCTCTCGCTTGAAATGGGAATCTTTTCCATGTCAAAGTAAGGCTTTTCTCTGCAAGTCCATGTTTTTGATTGTACAGCACAGTTCAAAATATTGATTCTCTCTGTACTGCTTCTGATGAGGTCGTTGATTATGCAATGAAGTGTGCTGTGTTGGAACTGTTTGCATATGAAAATTTTGTTTTTCTTGTATGACAAGGAAAATTAAGTATCTAGGGAAAAATAAATAAATTGTGTAATTCACTTGTCTGCTGAACCCAATGGAAAAATGAGGGGAAGATTTTTAGGATTAGGTAGATTAAAACGTTTAAATGCGACAACTTGGCTCAGCTGCAATTGTTTTTGATTTTTTTTTTTAACTGTATAGCTTAGTAAGTGGCTCAGTGGGTAGCACATTCGCTTCATATCTGCTGAGTGGGGGTTAGAATACCATCATTGCTCTGCTTGTGTGGAGTTTGCATGTTCTCCCTGTGGCATTCGGGTTTCTTTTCTCATCAAGACATACGCTTAAGCTAATTGTCATCTCTTATATCCTCATGGAGAATGATTGTTTGTATGTGCACATATGTGCCCTGTGATAGACTGACATCCTGTCCAGGGTGTTATTCACATTGTAAATATATCTTATCTGTCATGATTACAAGAATGCAATGTCTTGTTGTCAGGGACATACAGTGCTTGAGAAAGGTACGGTGTACTATCTGTAGTGTAGCCTGATGCTGTTACATTACATACAGCTGTTGCAGTATTGTGTATTTCCTATAAAACTATAAACTATGCTTTGTGATGTCAATGTCAAATCACATTGTCTATGATATTTATTTATCCAAATAAATTTTCAACTATTGAATTATGAAGGCAGTACACATTTACAATCTTGCAGTGAATCAGCTGCAAGGAACAGCACAGTTATACATTTGATTAAATCGATGACCGATTAATGACAAATGTGAATTTCAGCTGATTTTGGTGTGTCTGCCAAAAATACAAAAACACTACAAAGAAGAGATTCTTTCATCGGGACGCCATACTGGTGAGTCAAGTGCTAAATTGACCAGTGGTTAATGAACAGGAAGGCGATATAATTTGGAACGATATCTGTTTAGGGCATTTAGTCTGGTCTGTCTTTCCTTACAGGATGGCCCCGGAAGTAGTAATGTGTGAGACCTCTAAGGACCGACCATATGACTACAAAGCTGACATCTGGTCCCTCGGTGTCACTTTAATTGAGCTGGCTCAGATTGAACCACCGAACCACGAGATGAATCCAATGAGAGTTCTCCTGAAAATAGCCAAGTCAGATCCACCTACACTGATGCATCCATCACGATGGTAATTTTTTTTTAATTCTGTTATAACGAATGTCTGGACCATACTTTCATCGGGACGCCGTTTCCTATAAACCTAGATTAGATTATATTGGAGCTCAACAGAAACCTAATTTGATTTGCCATGATTAGTGCTGTACATCTTCCAGTTAGTGTTTTAATTCGTTAGGCTATTTTCATCCGGGTGGTTTTTCACTTTTTCCCTCATTAGCCCACATTGTTTTATATGTGGTATCTGGTGTTAAACTGTTAGTGGTAACATTATTCGGGTACTTTGTTAAACAGATGTTATGGTACTTAACCCAAATGTTTTAAATTATTATTCTATCAAAGGATGGATAGTTTATCACTTTTGGCCTAATCTAGACTCATTGGCAGGTCTCCTGAGTTCAGAGATTTTCTTAAAAAAGCACTGGATAAGAATGTGGACAACAGATGGAGCGCTATGCAACTTCTGCAGGTGAGGTAGTCTGAGACTTATCCTAGTTGACAAGTACCTGCTGTGGATGTGACAGCTGTTCACCTGTCAAGTGTGGTTTGCGTTGTTTGTACGTCAGAACGGAGGGATTAAAGGAGCCTTGCAGTAGAAGATCTATTATCAGACTGAACAGAGACGCTTATCAGAAATCCCGTGTTCAGCGTGCATATACTC
The DNA here is from genome assembly GCA_026784285.1 of Stomatorhinus walkeri. Lineage (NCBI taxonomy): Eukaryota > Metazoa > Chordata > Actinopteri > Osteoglossiformes > Mormyridae > Stomatorhinus > Stomatorhinus walkeri. Next base: position 6,256,210 of record JAODUD010000041.1, on the reverse strand, counting down.
ACACCAGCATTATATACGTATATAGATAGGACATATGGGTTTGAGAGTGTACAACAGAAGCCTTCTTCAGGTGAAGAACTTAATATCTAGGAAAGTTTACCTTTTTTCACCAGCAAAAAAATATGTACAACAGCTAATCGAAAGAAAAAAGGTAAGGATAAATTCACATGTATGCAAAGAAAATAAGAAAAGTATATTTATAGTCCTTTATTCTTATTGAAATACAATTTGGCCAATTTAGGGTTGCATGTATGTTTTGATTGTGTTGGGTGAATTTCTAATTGTGTCTGCATGTGATGTTACTGTAGTTTATATAAAGTTTTACATAACAGAAAAAAACATTCTTTTTGGTTTCTTAGTGTAATGTAGGGTATAAAGAATGCCAAAAAATGTTACGTAATTTCCTAAACTCAAGATGTTTGCCAGTTGTGCTCGAGAAATCTGTTAGTTGACATAATTAATCACTTTGCTAAAGGGTCTTAATGACCATCTAGTTTGGCTGCCTGTGCAGCTGTATAATTTAGTATCTCTTTTCAGCATCCGTTTGTCAAACATATCAATGACAGCAGACCACTTCGAGAGCTAATTGCAGAGGCAAAAGCAGAAGTCACTGAGGAGATTGAAGAAGGTAAAGATGAAGAGGAGGAGGAAGAATCGGAGTCACAATTGGTGCGTACACAGTATTCAATTCAGTTAATAAAAAAAAATCTTTAGTTTGATTTTATCCTTTTTTATAAAAATTTTCATTCTTTTATTTCAGTTGGTGCCTGGACACAAGCGAGCTCCATCAGATGCTAGCGTTGTCAGTTCTGAAGATGAAAAACTTTCTCAATCTGTGTCAATTATGGAGTCCGTCTCGGAGAAAGATAAGTCTGAACACGGAGAGGATAAAGCTAGTGACAAACTTTCCGATGAGGGTATTGGCAGCAGTGAAACAGACAAAATGGAAAATGAAAAACTGAATGAGAACAGCATTCTGGACACCAGCAATGAAGACATTGACAACAAAGATGATATTCTGGCTGAGCCAGAGGAAGAAATGTCTGATGAGAAAATCACAGAGGAGAGTCCAGATCTGCCTGTCTGTCCAAATGAAGTTGACAAAAGAACAGAAGAGCCAGAGCAGACAAAAAATGAACCACCACCAGAGGAGGAGAAAGAGTCCAACACAACAGAGATTTCAGACGTCAAAGCAGAAGCTGACAAAGAAGATGGTTCTACAGCGATGGATGAAGAAGGTTTGCCACCAGTCGAGACTGAGAACCCTGATGAGATACTCAGCAGTGCGGAATTGGCAGAAAAACCTGATGAAAGTTCAGGAGAAATTAAAACCATGGAAGAGGAGAAGGAGGAAGCAGAGGCGTCTTCTGAAAAGGACATTAATGAGAAGGAAGGAGAGACATTGCAAAGAGATGAAGACATAACTACCAGTGAGACCCAACAGGAGCTTTCTGAAGAGAACAGAGAAGTAGATGATGGTTCTCCACCTTTTACTGAAGAGGCTTCATTGGTCAGTGCTCAGAATGGGACTCAGAATGACATTGCAGAGGAGAAGACGGCCCCTGCACAGCTTCTAGAGGACAATAAACAGGAAGAATGTTTGAAGGTGAACATAGCTGGCAGTGATGCTGATGTTGACCTTGAGAAGGAAACGGCTCCGCCAATTAAGCTTGATGCTGAAAAGGTCAAAGAGAAGGACACGGACTCTGGAAGCAGCTCTACAGCTGACAACAGCAGCATCGACCTGAACCTTTCCCTGTCCAGCTTCCTGACTAAGAACAAAGAGTCGGGCACCGTATCCATTCAGGTGAGACACGTATAGCTTTATTTCAATGATTTACGGGTGGTGTTAACGTCGTCATAATATAAAGATTGATTTTTGCCATTTTCCTACTGCAGGATACGAGGCGACAAAAGAAGACGCTAAAAAAAACTCGGAAATTTATAGTCGATGGAGTTGAAGTAAAAGTCACAACATCAAAAATTGTTACGGACAATGACACCAAAAATGAAGAAATGAGATTCCTCAGGTAAATTTCCCGAAATCGTTCCTTGCTATTTAAGGTAGATTCTCACAGTCACCTAAACGCCACGCGTTTGTTTACTCTTTGTAAAGCAATAATACTTACCTTGAATTAAATGCAACCTCGCATCCTTCCCTAGGCGTCAGGAGCTGCGTGAGCTGCGACTGCTGCAGAAAGAAGAGCAGAGGGCACAGCAACAGCTGAGCAACAAGCTGCAGCAGCAACGGGAGCAAATCTATCGTCGTTTTGAGCAGGAAATGATGGTGAGTCATGGCTAATCAGGTTCTGGCTGAGACCAGTTGGACAGCTTCTGAAACATCACTCATCGGTGCTTCCACAAGCTGCTGCTATATCAGATACTTGATTCTAAACTGGCTAATCAGCCCTGGTACTTAATTCATCATTCCCATACTAACAGTGGATATCTCATACAGATTTTCTCTTTGTTTCAATTTCTTTGCGATTATTTCCTTGTTGGATTAAACATTTACACAGTTATAACTAGGGCTGCTAGATTATGGCAGAAATCATAATCTTGATCGTTTTGGTTAACACTGAGATCATGATTACTCATTGAATTTAGAAATATTGTGCATTTATTGAACTTTTTTTAAAACCTTGTTTTTTAACAGTGGGTTTCTTTGAACTCTAAATATAATTAATCCAAGAAACAAACAAAAGGGACAGGAAAGGGGTGCAATGGATTTATAACAAGGCAACATGGGAGCATCATTGCCAACCAAAGTGCAGCACAGTAATTGATTTATCTCAATTATTTTGTTTTGATAATCATTAGAAGTTGGTAATTGAAATTAAATTTTGGTTAATTGTCCAGCCCTAATGCTAATGTGATAAATAAACCAGATGCTTGATGAGTTTCTTGTTACTAAGCTGTTATAATCTAGAATGTGAAAACTATTTCAGTGCATGTTTTATTGAAATACATAGCATGTTCTTGGATGGAGTTGTGTCCTGTTGATGACTCAGATCAACTGCTGTTTCTGTAAACCAATGGAATGAGGAGTTTATGGAATGTAGAACAGATTGTCATATAACTCCAGGCTCAAAGTCCAAGTTCCAAGTTGTACTCGATAATCCAAAATTTGCCTGCAATCTCTGAGTCAAAAACAAAACCCTTCAGTCTAAAATTAAATGGTATTTAGAAATGGGACAGAAGAGAAAATGCAACATTTTATGTCACAGTGTTAGTTATTGAACAAGAACCAAATTGATACATATCCGTAGGTTTACTTAAAATTAGTTTTACTAGTTTTAATTCTGTAATTAAATTAGTTTGTCCTATTCATAAAATATACCCTAAATTCAGCTAATTTGTCATGCAGTACTACAGTAAATCTTCCTAGTAGCCCAGCAAGTCCCACTTATATCTGTTGTAACTTTTTCCTCATACTCTCCTAATCCATCCTTGACCAACCTTATGCAGAAAGATCTTATGTTCTTATGCAGTGCTTTTGGGAAATGTCTCTAGAACTCTTCAAGGATCTCTCCTGTGTCTCATCGCAGTTTCAGGCTCACGCAAACCTTTTGCTGTCTTCGTAGGGCAAAAAGCGGCAATACGACCAGGAGATCGAGAACATGGAGAGGCAGCAGAAGCAGACCATCGAGCGACTGGAGCAAGACCACACCAGTCACCTTAGGGAGGAAGCCAAGCGTATAAAAACCGACCAGGACAAAGAACTGTCCAAGTTTCAGAACATGCTGAAGAACCGGAGGAAAGAGGTAAGAACATGCTGAGTGTCTGCCTACCTGCCATTTGAACTGTCACTTTCCGAATGGTAAGTGCAATTCTGTTGCATGTGGTTTATTTTTTATCTTAAATATAAGAAATCTGTAGTCGTATTAATGTAACTGCTAGCAGCCCAGTAACGTACGATGGTTTTTATCATTGTACATGGTGAGTGCGTGTGCGTGCTTATGTATTAAGGAGCAAAATGCCTTGTTTATCTGATAAGTATTGGATTTTGTTTTAATTGCGCTGTAGGTTGAGTTTGGTGCAGTGCCAAAAGCTGGGTGGTTTGTTTTGGGTAATGAAATTGATGTAGTTTGTGTTTGCAGTGATTCGCTTTGTCTTCTGCTTGGATCTTTCCTGGTGATCTTCCAAACAAGAATGAATGTAGTCCACGCATTGGTGCTCCTCTCCTCTCCTCTCCTCTCCTCTCAATTCTGTACAGAAGATTTCCTGCCCTTAACGTCTTACTCACAGCAGCTGCTTGTGTGCTACTTGCAAAAGGGAACCTTTGGTTTATAACCTGAAATGTTTCATTCGGTTGCAGCAGTCCTCCCATATTCTTTTGTGTAGTACTGCAAAGATTATGAAACCAAGCAAACAAAACTTAAGTTTTGTTTGTAACCTCTTGCTTTTAAGGTGTGTTGTTGATTTGCACACAGTCACCCTGCATGTTGCTCGAGATTTTGGATTGCAGGGATTTTTTTTGGTGCTGATTTGGGAAGTCAATCTGTTCTAATCCACAGGGAGTGGCCCAAGTTATGATACAGTCTTTTCAGTTGTCCTCATGTACGCTCTTCAACGCTCAGATGCAGGACGTAAGTCTCCCTGGTGATCTTTCCCTCTTTCTTTCTGAACTGTGCTGTTCTGGATCCATCGTTGTCCTACCTGTTTGCATCTTGAAACGAGCCAAAATCTATATTGTTGACTGTGCTGTGTTCCACCATGGAAGCTCAGGACCAGTCTTGTATAACTATGCCATTGTTTTTAATACTAATAGGGCATCCTTAGGTTTTGCTTCATTGATTTTCCAGGCAGGTAGACCTTATTACATAAATTAAGTACAGACTGAACCAATTTTGCTGCCATTTCCTATTATTTTTGTACACAAAGCACATGCCTTATTTTATGAATGTAGTAGTTTTCCAAAACAGACACAAACACTTCAGTTTTTTTTTGTCTAGACCTCCACTTCAAGCTGTACATAGACTCCAAGGGCAGTTGGAAATCTTTACATGCTGCTTTTCAGATAAAAGCGTGTTGGAGGTTTAAAAAGTGCTGAACACACTTATTCTCTTTCCATTAGCTGGCTGGGCATATGGATGGTGTGTTAATCTTGGCAAAGAGAATCAGACTAAATGTTACCACATGTCAGTTTATCGGCTACATGGAATTAATTTTTTTTCTCTTAGCTGCCCCTGAAATGCTGATTTTGTTGATTTTTCTTACACCGTTTACAAGCTAGGTACATATTCCGAGCCAGTTCAGAATACCATAGCTCTTCAAGTCCTAGATCGTACTTATAATCCTATGAAATTTGCAATATATATATACAGATCTATTCTTAAATTAACAATTCATCTCCATCACATTCATAAAGCTGCACCGTCATTATAATCCTAGAATAAGATGATCTCGAGAGAAACACATTTTATTCCAGCAGATTTAGTTTTTGCCACGTGTTTCTTTTGTTGTGCATAGGGCTGGTAGCCAATGTTAATACACTGTTAAAATTAAGTGTTGGAATGAGAAATGAATTTGGCACATGCAAGCATGGCAAATGTATATATTTGAGTAATGTTTTTGTTGGTGTGGTGATGTGTTTTCTGACTCTCATCGTTATTCTGTTTGTGATATTCTGCACTTTGTCCGGTGACGTTGACGTTTGAGCAGTAAACCTGATGAAGCACGGTGGATTACACTGCTTGGTGGCTGAATCTTTTAAAATGCTGCTGTGTTATTTGAGTGGGAGTGATCACACAACCGGTGGGTGAGCTCAAGATGAATAACACTGGTGTCAGTTTTTTGCTCATATTTTTCATATATACAGATGGAATTGTGTTCACTTTCATGTCCTAGAGCAATTGAAAATGTTTTTTTTTTTTAGAGTGGTTTGTGCCGCAGTGTTTCCTCAGCATATAAAACATGCAAATCAATAAGTAGAATAGAGCAAATAGTTATTCTTTTTTGTGCTGATACCCATGTGCGTCTCATGGTTTTGACTAGTGTGGGTTTTTTTTTTTTATTGACTTCAGGGTTCGATAAAGACTGACTTCTAATTTTCCTCCTTCTGTTAAGGGCGAAAACATTTACCATATAATTAGGGAAGACTTTGAGCTTCGGTTATATTATGTGTTTGGATGTGATTTTGTTATACAGTATACTCTTATAGTTCTTCTCTACAAGAAGCTCATCCATCAAGTGTTTGGTCATTCGCAGAACTGAGGAGCTCTGACCTACGACTGGCTTTTTTTGTGAAAGTCTTGCGAAGGCCTCGAGTTCACTGGCTGCTCGCAGCTGGTTCGTGAGCGTACGTCTCCCGAGCCCAGCTGGAGCCGACGCTGACGTCTCTCTCTGTGCCTCGCCAGGAGCAGGAGTTCCTGCAGAGGCAGCAGCAGGAGCTTGACTGCGCGCTAAAGAAGATCATCCATCAGCACAAAAATGAGCTGGCCGCCGTTGAGAAGGAGTGCCTGAACCACAAGCAGCAGCTCATGAGAGGTCAGGCTGACACGCTGTCTTACACCCAACGCCAATCACTGGCCTGCTACCATAAAGCACACAGATGAAGCATATTAATAGGAAATGGCCCCGCAGCTGACGTGCAGCTGCCTACTGTACTAAATTAGATTCATGCTGTTAACTCCTTACAAAGCCTGCTGCTTTCAAGGTTTAGCATGTATATTGTTAGTCACATCGTCATCTACAGAATTGGCATTTAATGTTGACGTGTCTAACTCATAGTAGTAAGAAATGACAAAGAACAAATAAACGAGTAGTTATAATTTGTATCTGGTATTGATTGCGGTGAATAAAGAGTGTCTGTATTACTCTGCTGTAGCCCGGGAGGCAGCCATGTGGGAACTGGAAGAGCGCCACCTGCAGGAGAAGCACCAGCTTCTTAAGCAGCAGCTCAAAGATCAGTACTTCATGCAGAGACATCAGCTGCTCAAACGGCATGAAAAGGTGAGGCCAGCGAGGGTGCCCTCAGATCTCCGTCAGCTGAACATCTGATCCCCCTGGGGAGAGCTGGCATGTTTTATAATTTATGCACCTCATGGGTTCTCAGCTTTGAACAGTGTGGGTCAGATCAGTACTTTTCTTGTTCGTGAGACAAATGTTTTCCCCAAACGTGAAACAAAACTTTCAGTGAATATGTAGTGTGATTTTCATTTGTAGTCCTATGCATATAGGTATCTGGGCCAATGTAAATACATAAAAAAATAATAATCTATTGGCCTAATGGTCCTGCATGTAGAAACACCTTTTGGCCAAGGGGCTGTATGTGTCTGGTTTTAATCAAACAAAAGGAGGAGGGGGACCGGAGGACAAAGGGGCTTTGTTCAGGCCAGCTGAACAGTTTGTGTTCAAATCACTGGCAGATTAAAGGTACAGTTTAGTTTTGCTTTCCTTGAGAAGGGCTAACTAGTGCCACCAAGGGGGTGGAGCCAGACGGCGCTAAATTGTTTAAATAATCCTAGCAGATCTGTAGCAGTTTAGTAATAGTAGGCGTTTGAAAATGTGCATGATATTTGTTGTGTAAAATGCTATTAACCAAAGTTGCTCAAATAAATGGTTGCTTAGACCTGGATATGGGTTCTAGCTGTCTGTCTAGCTAACCAGAAGCTTGATAAAGTTAGTGCAAAATGCTTTTCTTTGTTTTAACTTTTTAAGGAAAGTGTAGACGTGTATATTATACCAAGGTGTTAGACTTCTCTTCCTTTTAAGCGTCGGTACCTTTTTTGATATATTTGTTTGATCCTTTTCCACAAATAAAATGAACTGCAAGTTTTTATGTAACCACACCCCCCGCCCCCCCCACGAATCAGGAGATGGAACAGATGCAGAGGTACAATCAGAGGCTGATTGAGGAAATGAAGAACAGGCAAACACAGGAAAGGGCTAGACTGCCCAAGATTCAGCGCAGCGATGCCAAGACACGCATGGCCATGTTCAAGAAGAGCCTGCGCATTACGTCTGCTGGAGACACCCCTGAGCAGGAGAGGGAGAAGGTCAAGCAGGTGACCCGCACGCAGCTGCGCACTCCTGTTTTATACACACACACACACATTCACACACATATATTGTCTAGAGCAGGGGTGGCTGATGTGTATATGGGTTTTCACTGCAACTCTTTTTAATAGTCTACTAATTAATTAAATACTGATGAGTCCTCATATCTGGGTTTGAACAGATGACCTAAAGGTTACCCCTAAAACCTGAATACACATTTACAGATAAGATTGGCCACCCCTGGTCTTTAGCAATGGTTATTTTTGTATGCAGTGTGCCTGCGCATAGTAGGTTGCACTGTTGCCTTCTTTGGCTATATTGTAGCCAGAGGTATGCTGTGAAGTTAAGAGAACAGATCAAATACAAGCTGAGTGACCTGGCACATTTCATTTTCCGTTATCATAATCTGAAAAATGTTTCACTGAGGCAGTAAGCATGCTAATGTGTCCTTTCATTATGAAAAACAAATTATTTCATGTAAAATTATCTGTTCAATTAATGTTTGTTCAAGTAACATTTAAACACAATACAAACTGATCATATAATCTATCTGAATTGGACAGCTGAGTTCTGTAATAGCAGCTAGTAGTACAGTGACATTAAATTCAGCTTTGCCAAAAACCAGATTGAATAGGTTGTGGATTGAAAAGTTTGTGGATTTTTAAAAAAGTTTTCATAGTAGGGCTGCAACAACTAATCGATTAAATCAATTGAAATAGACTATTAAAATAGTTGGCAACTAATTTAATAATCGATTAATTGGGTCTACGTTATTATACACATAAGTACAATGGCTACCCCCTAATTTGGGAGCAGCTAAGCTAACCAAAGCACCATTAAGCTGGACGCCCACCCCCATAAAAGAAAAAGGAGATGAGAACCAATGGCGTGCCTTGAGTAGCTTACGTGATGAATTCTGGGAGAATTTGGAAAAGAAACGTAAAATGGAGGCGGACACAGTAGAGTCTTGTTTTAGTTCTGCCAGAAACGGTAGTATTTGACAATAATTAGCTGAAATTAGGTCAGAGAGACACTGATGTATTATGTTATATTGTGGAGTTTTTGGATAATTTTATGCAATTATTCAGATTAACGCAAATCCCTCATTCAGTAGTTTAGTTGAGGGTAAATGCACATAAACACTGTTTATGCACCTTTTAAATTTACAAAACAGCGTTTACTCACCTTTTTTTGAGATCGTTAATGTTAAGAATACAAAGTTACCCACCCTATTTACTGCTGTACATATAGTTTACCCACCTTAAAATTCTTATCACTACATCACTGCTTCATTTCTTCATGATAGAAATTTATAGTAATATCACATGTTATGGTACTCAAGACCAATTTTCAGTCACTAAAGTCTATGGCGTGTCACGAGAGCGTGAGCCGGCGCATTTTTAGTGTAAAATTCCCCCCCCCCCCCCACTGATTAATAATCAGTTAATTGAAAAATTAATGACAGATTAATCGATTATCAAAATAATCGTTAGTTGCAACCCTATTTCATAGTCTTACACACATTTTAGCTTCAGCCGTGTTATTGTTCAATTTGTAATTTAGTTTTGACTCAGATTTACTATGGATAATTTAGGTTGAGACAGAAAAAGAGATAAAGATTATAAATGATGAGAAATAATGGGGATGTTGTCACTGCCTATCAACACTGGCCGCTCAGTTAGGATGCCTGATACCAGATCAGTATTAGCTAACCAGTCAGGTCCCGCTTAAGTCGCATTGTGTTGGTCCTTTGTGTGCGTGGAGCAGTTTGCCGCCCAGGAAGATAAACGTCAGAAGAGCGAGAGGCTCCATCAGCACCAGAAACATGAGAACCAGATGAGGGACCTGCAGCTGCAGTGTGACGCCAACGTGCGGGAGCTGCAGCAGCTTCAGGTGCGTCGGACGGCTCGTGGCCCATCTGCCATTTAGCTTACTCACAGTATCCACAAGCATCAATCATAAAACATGGTAACAGGCACACACAACTTCTGTTTAGTCTGGATCACCTCGCATGGCCATGCTAGCATATGCATGTCCTAGTTTATATGTAAATTTGTGAGAAATACCACTACAATAAGTGCACCTTGAAATGAAATTGGTGCGTCATAACTACAAGGCAGGCCTTACATTGCCGCAACGTGTGTAGCTATAAGATACTTGATGCCTTTCAGAATGAGAAATGTCACCTTCTGATTGAGCACGAGACCCAAAAGTTGAAGGAACTTGATGAAGAACACAGCCAGGAGCTAAAGGAGTGGAGAGAGAAACTCCGTCCCAGAAAGAAGGCAAGTGGTCATGCTGTTGTCAGTGATGGGGTTTAGGGTGGATGCCAGTTGTTAAATGTTTTACATAAGCGGTCTTACTCAGATGCTCATTGTATCCCCAGGCTCTTGAGGAGGAATTTGCCCGGAGGGTACAGGAACAGGAGGTGTTTTTCAAGATGAGCGGGGAGTCCGAATGCCTTAACCCAACAGCCCAAAGCCGAATTTCTAAGTTCTACCCCATCCCAAGCGTGCACTCTACTGGATTCTAAGCCTTTTGTTTCTTTTCCCTTCACCAGCCTGACATGGCTTTGCTGGAACATCCTCCTCTGCTTCTCAGCTCCACTAACGACAATCAGTGTAAATTCTGCAACACTTAAAATGCTTATTGCTCCTTACAGATGCTGGAACTGGATTAAACGGTCCAAAGACACCAAGTACAGTTTACGAAGTATGGAATTAATGAAGTGAATATTTAATTTGCCCTTTAAAAATCAATCCTTTATTTAGCTGCTAGCTTTAATTTTGCAAGAAAAATCCATATTAATGTTCATTAAAAATCCACATTAATGTTTTTAATCATCTGTCAGATATTTTCTGAAAAGTATTCAATTTACATTTTTTTGTTTAAAATTTTCCAGTATAGCACAGGCTTTTTCCTGTTTCATGTGATTTAAAAAACATGGTGTCTAAATTTTGGCCTTTTTTTTTTTGCACTAAAAAGCTACAGATCTGTATAATTCTGCACAATTCAAGTTAAAACTCGCCACAGAAACCCAGAAAACAAATCTTTCTAATACAAGAATACAAACTTTTGATTTGATTAATGTGGTGATTGCTTGAATTAGATTATAAAATATTTTACAGTGAGACACAATGCACTTTGAAAGGCATGTATTTAATGTGCAACTGAAATATTTCACTACATCAATGGATGAAGGTAAAGCATGACTGGATATATACTTTTATTTACCTTAATTGGGTATTTGTATGTCGTTGATGTATCTTTTGAAGTTGCACATAATGGTTTCTTAATTGTGTGTTCGTGTGTTCGTTAATACATTCGTGCATGCGTGTGTGTGTATGTGTTGTTTTTATGAGCGAAAGCACCAAGGCCATTTTCTGTTACCTTAAGCTAAAAGTCCCAACTGAATGGCTTTGTCATAGTTTTTTCCGTTATGTATTATATTAATCTTAAGAGAATGAGTTGCAAGGGCAAACGGTTTATCGCATACATTTTAGTAAGGTATAGTAAGATAGGGTTCTATGGTGTAGCTGAAGTGAGAATAAGCGATGAGTTTATTTCTGATGTGTGTCTTGAACTGGGATGGCCGCCCAACATGTTTTCAGAATTATTTTGGGCCAACAATATGTGTTAAGATACTGTTCCCCCAGTTCTGTTTTGCTATGGTAAATCAAGTTACTGAAGTAATGCAGAGTTATTTACTTGCTATTTTACTATAATTAGTGGATAGCCTTAATTTTTTTTTTCATTGAAAGATGTATAGAAGTTCCTCTAAAGTGTAAATGTTGATACATCAATGGGTCATCAATGGGTCATTTCATTGTTTTATATATATATAT
>JAODUD010000041.1:6232402-6244264 GCA_026784285.1 Stomatorhinus walkeri | reverse complement strand
TTTTAAGATTTAATTTGAATAGATGTCCAACTTATTTATGATATTTTCCTTGGACCATAGAGAGTCCATTTTATTTAGATGCTAATCTATGACTTATGTTTGAGGTGCATTGAATGCTGGATACATCGTTTTCATTTTTTCTTTATGGCTATGCATTATTACAAGTGATAATCTGAGTCATAATCTCCATTGCTGTTCCATTATATAAACAGTAACTATTTTTTAAATTAACTTCTGAAGTGATCCTGTAGATAAAAATATCAAGGGTTCATTGAAGTATTGTTATAGATGAGAATAATTCCATGTTTAGTTTCTCTTCTTGTGAAAACGTAAACGATTTCTGGCAGTAACAGTCTGTTAGTGCATGTTTCATTCTGGTCTGCAATGGATATTCTGGATCTGTTATTTGCTGCATTTTTTAACTTTTCATTTAGCTGTTACTTGAATTCTGCTTAATGTTCAGGATCTTTTTTCTAAGATTTGTTTGTACTGAATAAAAGAGTAAAAAAGTTGTTTTTTTTTCTTGCACTTGAATACATAGTTTACATATTTTTGAACATTTCATTGATTTAATCCCTTTTTAAATGAGTTAGGATCTGTTAATATGAAATTCTTTCTATGATGAAGGCTGATGAAAGCTGATTCACAATAAACGATGTAGAAAGCAGATGAAATTAGGTTTAGTATCAATGTGCAAGGGAGGATAGAGAAAACAGAAGTGCCTAACAATGTATTAACAGAGGAATTAAGAAGTGAGGTCACCCTTGGCCGAAGGCATCAATCCTTTTTAATTCTGTCAAGCTGAAGTTCTGTACTGTGTAGTAGGAATAAAAGCCCCCGGTTCTTTTAGGTCCGAAGGGAGTGAAAACCCGTTTCACATTTTGCACTCAGGAACTTACCAAAAAGTTACATGTTTTTATTTGGGTCTAGAAAGATGTTTGACATTATCCTAATGTTCCTAAGATCATCTTTAATTTGCTGAGGCCTTGTCATCTTGGAAAAGGGGAACATCATGAGTGAATGTGAAGCTGATGAAGCACAGTTGTACCTGAGACTGAGTCAGCGAGCTGCTGATTATTTCCTGTTGTGATTTTTGAGGCTGTATTTTTGTGGTACCTGTATCCCTGTGAGCTTTGACTTGCTACCACTCTTCCTGCTTATAGTCTGTCCATGTTCGATGGATCCTGCCCTCTCTCGAGATTTCTAAATGGCCTTTTCAGGATTTTGTGATTGATGTACCCACAAAATTCACATATCAAAGTCTTAAATGTGAAATGTATCTAACTGATACAATCTGCTAATCAGCAATATAGCTAATATGATTCACCTTTAAAGTAGTTTAATTTTTCATATGTTGACATTTTTTGACATGTTATTTTTTCCATCCCTTGTATGCTGTCAGAATTAAATAAAATGGAACAAAAACCATTGAAGGATATTATGAGTCCTAAGGCTTGTGACTATGAAATAAACCTGCTTCCGTCGCAGGCAGACAGGTTTTTGCTTTTCTGCTTTATTGCCAGTGCTCCCAGTGCATGAAGGACGTCCCAGTCACATTATTACAAAAACTAAAACTCACAGTAAAGTACAAACGGACTATTAATAAATGAATGTATGGCAACCTTTGATAATTAATGGTTATTTGAACAGTTTTGCAAATTTAAAGGATGTCAAGAAACATTGTTGATTAAAAAAAAAAACTTATAGAGAAGGCCATTTACATTGAAACTGTGCTGTAAATAAAGTGACTATACATGTAATGTTGTGTGTTTTATAACATTGGCTGAAACTGTCTGTTGCTGACAAGGGGAGTCTGTTGACAAGCCCCGTTCACCTTTAGTGTCTGTCTCACCAGACCTGATATTCAGACCTTGTTTCCAGCTCTGATGTTATTATCCTGCCAGCACCTAGCGTCTGTCTCATTTCCCCCTGCCTGTCTACCTCTAATTTTCATGTAACATCCGTAGCCATCTTTCACCCACCAATCCAGGTCACATGGGTCTGTTTTCCATCCCCACTAAAGCAAATCTTAAAAGGTAAAAATACTTTGTAAAAGATAAGATTCTCCCAAAGCTAAACAAGACATTAGGATGTTTAATATTCTTTTTTTCCCAAAAAAGGATGACATTTCTCTTTCATTCTCTTATTTCCCAGTGTTTCCAGCAGTGCTTACTGAAGAATTACAACTTTGTATGCCAAAGTACATATTTCCTGTTCCCAATTAAAAACAACTCTTGGACTCATACAATATAGTAAATTTTCCTCTGAAAATAAAGCAATAAATTCAGTAATCTTCCCTTACAAACATAAAATATGAAAAATAACAGCAAAAATATAATTCATCAGAACATTTTACCTATTCCTTAATGTTTAACAACATAGCATTAACATGAATCTGTATGTTTGGTAAACAAGAACTAAACAGCTTTATAACATTACCGAAAATTATAGGCCTGAATTGTATACCAAAAAACTATCACTGCTTGTACAATTAATGCAAATATCATATTAACCATATTGTTAAATATGAAAATCACATGTACCCATGCCTGGATGCTAAAAATGTTCCAGGCACAAACTACATTAAAAAGCATGTTACATCTACCCATAACTACAGCTGAAGATGTTTAAAAACAAAATCTTCCATGCATACATGCTTCCCAGTAGTGAGGAACTGTATATGACTTTCAGTGGCAAATATGCCCTGTGGTTTGCCAAGCACAAAGAATTACAAGTTTCAAGTTTACTCAATATAGTTCCAAAAATAAAATAAAATGACTTTCCCAGATGCTGACCTACACAGCAATGCTTCTCTTCTTCAAACGGGTAATGATTTGTCCTCCTGGAAAGAGAAAAGGGAAAAAAAACATCATTTGTTGGGTCAGATGCTGAAATCTCTTACTAGACAGACTATTACCATGGGAACTGATTTCGCTGTTTAGTATTTAGTTTTTAGCTTGAAAACTTGAAAAAGTTCAGCCTTTTCAGAAAATTTTAGACAAAAGTTGATGGAAAAAGTGCTATAAAATTAGTATTGTTAGTATGAATCAGGGTTGCTGTAGGTTTCCAGTTAACGAGTCTTTTTAAGACCTTTTTAAAACCATTATGATTGCAATTTAAGACCAATTTCATATCCATACTGGGAAAAAAAGTATTTTGTTTGATAAGAGGTGACACCACGTTAGGTCACACATCACGAATCACCAGCTGGGTGTGTTCTGGTAAAATCCTGACCAGGCTACACATGTTGCAGTTTAATGGTTAGTGGTTCCATGTTGGTTGCGTTCTGTAGTTTTGTTAAACTGTCATATATAAAAAGCTTTCCTAAAATATATTTAAAAGTGACACTTCAGTTACTGCAACTGCAAGACATAGCCAAAGCTGTGGTGATCCATCAGCAGACCCCATATATAATGGGTTTTCATGTACATACGGTCAAGTTTAATTGATGAATTACGTAGAGTAAGGCATTGTCAACATTAATAATAATAATGATAATGATAAAGTACACTGTACATTACTAGATAGTACTGTACAGTGTGGCACATGCTAGAATGAAAGGGATTCTGATATTATAGCCTAATTCTCAAGAGATGATACAGCATTGAAAAGATATCATGTATCAAGGGATGACTGAGCAATTAAAATCATGCTTTTTATAACACATAAGCTTTTTATACCTCTCAAACGATGACGTAACAATGAAAAAACGGGTAACTTTTACACATTTTACAATGACAAATATAACATTGTTACTTGCAGTAGGAAAAATTTCTTTAAAAATATCCACCTATTGTAGGTACTCACTGGCTTAAAGCCTATAGTTAATCGTTAAACGCTTTTAAAACATACTCTGTTCCGTGATTTTTAACCTTTTTTTTTTGGACCGCAGCTCAAAACGTACCCCTTTTTCTCAGGCTTTTGGTAAAATGTGAGCCAATCCTGTAAAATCATGTTTTGTTATGTGTTGTCTATTTTTAAATAGGATTTATATATTTTTTAATAGGATTTATAGGTTTCCTGTTTTATGCTTTTTCTGCATTTTAGTTTGTGACTGCGAAAGGCAGAGAAGTTTACTTACATACATTGCAGATAACAAACAGTGCAATGTTGACTTAATAATCCAATTGATTTTACATTGTCTGTATTGTTAAGACATTTTAAGGCCTGAAATTAATGTAAAATTCATTTTTAAGAACCCGTGGAGACCCTGATTGGTGGAGACCTGCCAATATAAGCATTTATTTTAACTTTAACTGAAGTTACATTGATCCAGTTTCTGATGCTTAAAAGACATTTTTTGTGACCATGCAATTTTGTTCTTAATGAAAGACATCGGTACCTTTTTCTCCTTTCTCTCCTTTGGGTCCGTCTTGACCCGGCAGTCCCATGATGCCTTGCTGTCCCTTTTGACCTGATGTCAAAGAAAATTCAGGGAATATTCTGCAGTCGCACCTTAATTTTGTTGTTTAGTCCAATGTGACCCAAACTACTTCTCAGGAACTCAAGTCCACGTTTTTGCTCCCTGCCAACGACCAACACAGGTATTCAGTGTTCTAGATTGGCTGGGAGTTGGGAGGGAGCAAAAATATGGGCCGTCTGGGGTCCCTGAGGATTGAATTGGGAAACCCTAGTTTAATATAGTTTAATAAATTTTTTTCTTAGCTTATTCCCTCTTATCTGTGCAGAGGAGATGAAAAGTGTTAAAAAATGTCTTTTGACTGAATGGCAAAAAGGGTAATTATAGCCTGACTTTCTGTATTACCAGGCATGCATTACCAAAAAAGATCCGTCAGAATAAAAAGGAGCTGGAGAGCATTCCATTTTATGCAAAGTGGGGCTTATTTTACCTTTGTCTCCTTTTGGACCAATGTATCCCATCTCTCCCTTTTGCCCTGGGGGGCCTGGACGGCCAGTGATGGTACCATGTGCTGAAAGATGTGTAAAGTTAGAGTCTCATGTGACACATTAAAGGAGTTACAACCCTGCGCCAGACAGTGTGGCTTTGTATCCGCTATAATGATTTAGACGTGTCTGACCGTTTAGCGTCATGTTTCCTCACTTCTAATGAAGTCCATGAGCTCCGTCATGTTGCCACGGGAGCCAACGACTGGGCTGTATCCGGGGGGTCCAGGAGGTCCTGGTGGTCCTTGGATGCCCTGGAATTCTGCTCCTTCAGCACCACGAAGAACTTCCCCTAACAGACCCTGATCTAGTTATACGCACGATATTATGTCAGACAAAAAAAAAATACATAAAATCATTAAAAGAAAATATATTTATAAAAGTAATTACAAATCTGAAATTCCACATTATACTCTTACAGAAAAGCGTTAAGCTTCTCTGCCACCATCTCAGGTATATGAGCAATACAAGATTACCAGAAGTTTCTCTTGAAAAAGAATTAAGTGAAATTAAGTGTTGGCATAGTGTAACATTCACATAACTGAGAACCATCCATTTAAATTACTCGGAGCAGCTGTATATGCATATTGTTAGGGTGACCAGGTACTGTAATCCATGTCAGAGAGGGCGCTTTGAGCTACTTCATCTAGCTCACTTCACTTTAAAACTGAAAGGCTCCTGTGTTTGCCTAAATAGTTCAGTTCCTCTTCTGCTCTGACTGGTTTGTTTCCTTGATTGAAAAACTCATCCAATGTTTCACATTAACATTGGTGACACATGCATGATTATAGGAGACTGACCAATCAGCACACAGCAAAAAAAAAAAGTGCTCAAGTGAAATTCAGGTCCTTTTAATTGAAATGGTAGTTTACAAATCTTGTCCTAACTCCTAGTGTCCTCCCTGACACGGATTATTTGGTCACTCTAATATAGTTCATTTACAGAAACAATTCCTTGGGGGAGAACTGATTTTCAGCGCTATGGCACAACTTTGAAAGGCTGCCCTAAATATGGAGTCAGCTATACATAATACATACTCTTGATGTAATCAACGACTTTCGTAGCCACATTCCCATAGTCCTCTGCTTCAAGCCAGCGATGACGATTCCTGTCCACGGCATCACCTTTCTCTCCTTTCATTCCTCTAGGCCCTGAGGGACCGGGAGGCCCCATGCCATATCTGGGCAGACCATCAGCTATAAGAGAAGATCAGAAGAAGGCCTGCCACTCCCATCAAAGGCAAATATAAACATTTGATGGTATGTTTTAGCCTCATTTAACAAATGTATTTAAATGATTAATGTTTAGCTCTTAACCGTGCAGCGGAGCTCTTAGCCTGTATTCTCTGCTACTGATGACAACGTGACTCTGCTAACACCTGGTCTTATGGAACTGAAATTGTTTGATCAGGCAATTGACATGGAGACCTGCACTCACCCATGTAATCCTGACGTTCTGCCTGTATTTTATCTTGGAGCGTGTTCTTCACGTATGATACCAGACCTCTTGTCAATCCAGGGAGGCCTTGAGGACCAGGGGGGCCAGGAGGACCAGGGGGGCCACTGGCACCTGCACCTGGAAAAAGGAAACAGAGGCTTGGCACTCAAATCTAGTACATCTTAAATCTCTGCATATCTCTAGTATAACTATATCTCTGTGATTTGATACCATGGTGTAAAACAAACCATCATGGATTTTTTTATTATAAATTAGACAAAGCCGTAACAACATCTAGAAAAATCACCTTGCATTATGTGGTACCACTTTACAATAAGGCTCTCTTTCATCACTTATAAATGCAAGTAATTCATTAATTTACAAAAGTTATAATCATTAATTGTCTATTATTAATTTACAAAGTGTTACAACCTAATTAATAACCTGATTATAAACCCATTATAAGGGTAGTCTTATTGTGAAATGCTACCCATTACAGTTAGGGAACAGAAGCTCACTCTGCAGGTAGTCCCTTATATCTTCCAGGCTATATCCTGAACCTGAAAAGGAGGCCGGTCCTGGGGGTCCTGGTGGGCCTGCTGGTCCTGGTGGGCCTGCAAAGCCTCGTGGCCCAGGTGGTCCAGAAATACCTCGATACTCTGAGTCTTCAGGGGTAGAATAACACAGCATGACTGCACTGTGGGATTAAGCTCTCGGCTATAGGGGACAGCTCAGGAACAGTTAAAGTGTTAACTATAAATTAAATGTCCATCCATCTGTCCATCCATCCATCCATCCATCAGATGATCCATTTTCTACACCAGCTTGTCCTACGCAGGGTTGCAGGGGTTCGGAGTCTATACCCAGCGTTATGAGCACAAGGCAGCGAATAACCCAGGAATTGAATTAAATGTAAAATTATTGATCTGTTTATGAATAAATCAAACCACGAGGAAGGCAAACAGCAAGTAAAAAATACAAAGAATGCACAAATAAATGTGACATTTATGACTTGAAACAACATGTGTGACTTTTTTGAACCACCGTGACCATGTACTGGAGATGGCTGAATAGATGGATATTTGAAAGCTATTTTAAACTCTTTTATGATATATGCAGAAAAATATGTCAGCATGTCGACTCCATTGTACTTCATTTCTTATTTAGCCTGAGACCTTAGCTTGGCATCTGTACAGATGATAATTCTTGAGGAGGGACCACCTACTTTGAAGCAGAGAGGAAATGACATCATAATTTGTGCCAGGTGATCCTGGGGGTCCCGGAGGTCCAGGAGGTCCAGGTACATTAACTAATCCATTTTCTAACAGGAAGTAGGAAACAGACATCAGTCCTATTATAACCCTCTCAGGTTCTCCTTCCTTAGGATTGAAATGACTCTTCTTTCTTCTTAACATGATCTGAGGTAGAATATCCAAAGTTCCTAGTATCTCATATATCATTAGTGCTTGTAGAAGTATAGAGCTGTCCATCCAGATTATGGCTGCTCAAGAAAATACGCATGTGACAGACCATAAATATATACAGAATTTCAAAATAAAAGTTAATCGATTGTTGATTTTTATTCCCTAAAAAAAAACAATATCTTAATAATTTGTAACAAATTGCTACTCTTTTTAAATTTTTAACACATTTCTTGGTTAATATGTGAACAAAACAGGGGAACAAAAACAGCTGTACCGAGTGCCTGTATATGAATACAGCCCTTACCGTTCATGAGGTTAAGGACACGTCCAGCTACCTCGCGGGGGTTAAAAGAGCCAAAGCCTGGTGGTCCTGGGGGGCCAGGGGGGCCCATTAGGTATTGCCTCACATCATCCCCTAAAAGCCACGAAAGAAGGCAGCTTTGCGGGTTTCTCCATTTGACATGTGTCTCCATACTACTCATGACTTGACGTTCGCCATCATTAAGCAGGCACAGTTTTTCTTGGTTTTCCATAGACATTACAAACATCCTTGACAAGCATTGCTTGTATATATTTTAAACAAAACATAATTATTATCTGTTGACTTTAGCTTAATCTGCAAATAGAGCTCTAAGGCGGTATTTCCCAATTTGGTCCTTGGGGACTTACAGACTGTCTGCTAGAGAGCTCGGGTGTTAGGAAGCTCAGAGGAAGCAGAAACGTGGTTCCCGAGGAGCGGATGGGGAAATACTGCTTTAAGGTAAATGGTCATTACTGCATTAATACTGGACTATACAGCCTGAGTACTCACTCTGAAGCAGAGATAGCACATCATCCATTGATACAGTACCAGGGGGCCCAGGTGGACCTGGGGGGCCACTGCCAACTCCGCCACCTAAAATACCAGCCAATCAGTTATCATCTTTCTGTGATGACGGCGATGATGATGATTACTCAGAGTTCTGGCAACCCTGATGGAAAGAGCTGGACTTACTTTGGACATAAGCAATGACACGAGAAGCTAAGTCATCCACAGACTGTCCATCTAAACCGTCCCTAGGCGGTCCTGGTGGCCCCGGGGGGCCTGGGGGTCCTTTCATGTACTCCCTGATGCCATCACCTGCATTGGACAGGTCACACTTTGATGATTCCACTGTATCGGTTCGTGACAAAAAAATAATTTATCCTAAACACGTACTGAAGAATTAGAAGAAATCAAAACACCTTTTAAGACATATTTTTGTTTTGCTTCATGATACAGAAGTGCTACTTCAAAATGCTTACTTTGAAGATAATCTGAGATGTAATCACGGAAATCTGGAACAGCAGACCCATCTCCTGGAGGTCCTGGTGGTCCAGGAGGACCGGGAGGACCAGGTGCTCCTTGGGAGAGTCTTGGAGATCCTATTTCGGCAACCAAAAGACCAAAAAGATTTTTGTCACCATATTGAGTATTTTGAGTGTTTTTAGAATTTCTGGAAGCCAAGTTCATACCCTGTGATAAGGATTCAAAAAAGGCTTCCCTTTATTGATGGAATAATTGTGCACAGCTGTTTTAGCTCACTTGCCATTGGTTATTACACACCTTACTTAAACTGTTTCCCATTAAGTTGTTTTATTAGATCCTACACATCAATGAATCATCAGATAAAACAATACTATGTAAGTAATACAGACACATATCTTCTCTGGGTCTGAGAAAACAAGTGATTCAAGGGACAGCACCTCTTGCGGAACCAGGAATCCCAGGAGCACCTGGCACACCAGCATCTCCTAGAAACAAACAAAATAATCAATTTGTGACAAACAAAAATCAGTTCATGGAAAACACCAAACTCCCTATTAGAATCCTCTAGAGCAATAACCAATCTTCCTTAGGAAGCATCACCTCTGGGGCCCTCTGGCCCAGGGGGTCCTGGTGGTCCCTGAGGTCCCTGAGGTCCATCCACTCCTGGGATTCCTATTTCAAAAACCCCAACAATTAAATATACAAAATATTATGGATGTACAGTTATTGGACAAAATTACAGAATCATGTGGTCTGATGACTTTTCTGCATGGTCATATAATGGCCAAGGAATAATATGCTATTTTACAGGAGCAAGTGTTGTGTTTGGTACAAACATTATTCCCTCATGATGTTTCAATACCCTCACACACACTGCTACACAAATTCCTAGACACCAGAATGACTTAAAATATTTTCTTTGATCCCCCCAATCATCAGGTATAAACATACCTGGATTTTATTACTGAACCTAGAGCACAGAATGTGAAGAATCTTTCTACTTCCTATAACTGGAGATTTTCCTTGAACAGCAGTCCAGTTTTGTACTACACACAGTACATGTATGACAACATTCTAAGAAAGATTTACCCTATTCTGAAGGTCAAAGCCTTCAGAACCTCTTTAGATATCTCATAGTTTACCGCTGTGTTTCTATTATTTAATCTACTCTGGCAGATTCAGGCATCCCGGCACTGTACTTGAATATAACCCCCCCACCTCAGTGAATTCTGCAGTATTTCAGATTTCTTCAGATTGACAGTACCTGCCTTAGTGGGAGGCCCAAGGTGATAATTTGCAAATATTGTAGTACAACAGTATCATGCTATTATACGTTATACTCTAATATACAAAACGTTTGTGTTGATCTGATCTGAGGTCAGCTTTTCCATTCATGTATCCATTGTCTACAGATACAGGTAGATTTTTAACTTACCTCTTCCGGGCTCACCGGGACTCCCTGGAAGGCCTGGTTGTCCTGGTTCCCCTAAAGAATGTGCACATGATCAAGAACAAATTCATACATGCGGGCCAAACCACACGTGTGTCATAGACGTCATCCTAATTCCCTGTGACCTTTACCCTGGTAAACCATCAACAGCCATCGTTTTATATAGAGTGTTAAAAATAATGAAAAATGGGCTGTCATAAGTTCACTGTAAAATGATGTATTATATACCACATTCCTACCTTGGTACCCTCTATCTCCTTGGTCACCTACAAAAGTCAAGGGGATTCAAGTGTTAAAAATAGTTAAGGATGACGTATTTATCGGTTTAATTTTTAGGGCCGGATTTTAAAGATGAATGTGGAATTCCATAAAATAAGAATTTTCCTGCAGGGATCTCGTAGAACCAGCCATTTCAGCAGTAAATTCTTTTTTAATTAGGTAGACAATGCAAAGGGGGACAGGTCATTGCCTGGAGATATATGTATGAATCATCACTGTGCGGCATGCAGTATGAAAAGCTCAATGTATATTTATGATCAGCATACCTTGTGATCCCTGAGGCCCAGGGGGTCCTGGTGGACCAGGCGGCCCAGCGAAAAATGTCCCTGGTAAATAGCATTAACAGGTACGGTATTAGCGAAAGTGAAGTCTGCCTCCTTCCTTATGTTGCTTTATTAACTGTCAGCTGGATAGAAATAAATCGACATTATTGATATAAGATTTATTGCATTGACTTGATAAAGGTGTCTACCGGAGTTGGGGGCGAAGCTTCCCGGTTCACCCTTCTGACCTGGGGGCCCCGGCTGACCAACTCCTGAGAAGGAGTGACATCGATGTTAATTAGCCACACTACACTGAAGGCCCAGGACCATCAACTGTCACAAGGAAAAGAAAATTGATTTTGAATGAAGTGAGCTTACCTGGTTCTCCAGTAGGACCAGGTGGACCCTGCTTAGCTTCTCCTGCACAATAAAACAGCAGTTAGATACTTTACCATGCATTCTGCAAGCACTGCTCTTCAATATGTAACCCCCATCAGTAACAAATATAAAACTAAAATACGCAGCAACATGAATTACATTCAGTTTGCACGCACTAATATATTAAAACTTGTTGCTTCACTTTTGAAGACAAGTTCCAGACTAATCCTTTTCCAAAAAGTTTAGTAGTAAATCATATGCAGTGCTCACAGAAAGTTTTGGGATGCTTGCTTAATTCTGTAAAGATATTATGAATTTATTGGTTAAACGTATCCGCAAGCTTATCCTCTGCACTTACATTTTCTTTTTATTCTCATTTCTTTTTTGAATGGCTCATTCAGTTCTTTTCTTGCTATTTTGCTATTAATTGCAAAATAT
>JAODUD010000041.1:6220173-6231074 GCA_026784285.1 Stomatorhinus walkeri | reverse complement strand
TAAACAAATTAACTAAGTATTGTTTTTTGTTATGAAATAAATCTCCAAAATTTTTACTGAATTAAGCAAGTGCCCAAGACTTTCTGTGAGCACCGTAAATACTTATAGAGTCCACAGTATCGTATATCATTTCTTAACTTATGTAACCAATGTTAATACCTGGGGGTCCAGCTGGACCTGGGGGTCCTGGGGGCCCCGGTGGTCCTGGAACTGCGAAATGCAATAAACATATAATAGTTTTCTGTGAAACTCCACATATACTCTGAATAAATTATGCACTCGAGGCAACAGGTGCTGCAATAACATCTATTTCAGTCAAAGCAGCATGATTAGACCTTACCAAGTGGAAAATGTGTCATTAAATAATAATAATTAAAAAAAACATGCCAAAGGGGACACCTGCTTGTGATTTTGAGCTCCGTAAAAGCATATAATTTTGGGCCCCCAACCCAGACCAATCCGATAATGTTCCAAATGTTTTAGGGCCCCTGTCACTCAGGGGGCCCTGGAATCATCCTAATTCTCCCTCCCTTTTTCAGCATCTCTACATGTTCATACTAAGTTGTTTGAGCTTTAATATAAAATTCTACAACATTTAGGATGACACTGATGACAGACAAGAATTTTTAAAACCTTTAATTCTTGGGAAAGTTCAGGCCCACACTACAGTCTGCACTCATAAGGGCACTACAGTCTGCACTCATAAGGGCACAGCAGTCTGTATTACTGCGCTCTGTATCTACCGTGCATTCACGCATATGCTAGATAAATAAATAAAGTGAAATGGACAGAGGAGGACGACCACTCACGCAGAGTGTGGGAAGGGCTGATTGTCTCCACAGTTCTCACAGTGGTGCCAGGCTCTCCTTGGTCGCCCTTATCTCCTTTAGGACCTGCACAGTATTGGACCTCAATACAAGGTTTTCTAGAACTACCAAAAAGATACTGTCGGCCATAAAATTCTCACATAGTTTCAATTTCACTTTTAAAATCTAATTGGTTTAATTTTAATTAATTGATTTTAATTCATTTTCATTCTCATAAAAAGCACCAATCTGTACATTTGAGGGTAAAATAACATGTGCTTTTGACTGGAGCTGTATACTCAAAGGGTCTGGCAACTGTACTCTAGCTATAACTAAATGTACCATTTAATCTAATTTGAAGTACAGAAATGGACTCCGGGGAACATTTTCGTACCACTGGGGGGTACATTAATGTTGTTTGTACCTTGGGGAACAAAACTGTACCAAGGCTGTAACCTATTTTCTGCCAATGCAGTGTCACTGCTGCCCAGTGTCTGGGGATTTGATACTTACCCCGGTCACCAGGGGAACCAGCAGGACCAATGGGACCTGCAAGTAGCCAACATCACAGCAATTACTACTTAATAACAAAAGCAAATACTGCCTGTTCTGGATGATTGATCTCCTGATTCAACCAGCTGCTTTGGGCCCACCTGACAATCCTGGGGGTCCGGCCGGGCCAGTGGGGCCCGGGCTTCCTGGGGGTCCAGGGATGACAACAGGGTTGGAGCCAGCTAAGAAAAGAGAGAAGTTTTCCTTCATTTTCAAGATGGTGGGAATTTCAGGATCCATCCATACAGATGTAATGAAAAACAGTGGAGCAACTGTGGAAACTGTACATTGTACTTAAGTGCAACTTCACCTGAGCACCAATCATGCTATAAGAAAAAAACAAAGTATCTTTGGAGTATAATTGATGCATTTACATATTTCCTAAAGATTACAAATATGTTGTCATTTTTTGTATCATCTTTCAATGTCTGGGAATGCAGTGATTTACAAAAGTATTCAGACATTTACACAATTGTCACATTCTGTTTCTGGCAATCTTTGCACTTGAAGAGGTCAGATATAAATAAATAAATCTAGTTAAGTCTTGACTGGAACTGTACTGAGAATTGGAAAAAAATTCATAAAATCTACATTCTGTAAGTGATCTCCAAGGAATATGAGAAGAGCTTGAGAAGTTCTACTAAGGAAATGGAGCAAAATTACATCAAACCCATACAGAATAAGCGCAAAAGTTTGAAAACTTCATTGATACTAAAACTTGTGATGAGAATGACAATATAATTACTTTACCTGCATTAATGACTCTTCCAGGTTCACCTGGTTCACCTAAAAGAGATTAACATCACATGGCTTGTTGTTAATTTTTAACACTTTTTGACATCCTATTCAATAAACTGATACCTCTGGCAATAAACTTAAACAATCATCTCTGTTCGTGACTGAACTATTTTGAGTAGGGCATCATACAAGGAAACCCAACACCCAATTTCTGATACTGTTTATCCTTTTCAGGGTCATGGGGGGTCAGGAGCCTATAGGTGCAAGGCAGGAAACAACCCACACGCCTATAGGTGCAAGGCAGGAAACAACCCACACGCCTATAGGTGCAAGGCAGGAAACAACACACACACACACACGCACACGCACATGTTTTTGGACTGGGGGGGGGGAAGACTGGAGTGTCTGGAGGGAGCCCTATGGTGACACAGGCAGAACATGCAAAATCCACATGCATGGAACCTTGGTGGGGACTTGAACCCAGATCCCACAGGTGTGAGGTAACAGCATTAACCACTGCACCACTGTGTTGCCCCAACTATAGCAATTTCCAGTAGCTATTGCTGTGTATATTATATAAAAGAACACTTTTGAACCTTTAGCTCCGGGAAATCCAGGATTTCCTTGTATCCCTATAACATGAAAATATAATCATCAGCATGCAGTTTCATACATATTTGGAATTTATCTGTTTAAATTTATATAAATTAAATTTTAATTTATAATTATTAATTTGCAAGGTTTTTACATACCTGGTGGTCCCTGAACCCCAGGGGTGCCTATAAACACAATTAAAAATTGTAAACTGACATTTAAGACAATACACGATTATTTATTTAGTTAGAGAAGGATGCAGAGAGGGGCTGGATCTTTACTAGGGGGGGCTGATGGCGGCAAACTATTCATGACTTTTCATACACATTTATTTGGAGGGGGGGCAAAAAACGTTTTAGGGGGCTATACTATCAAGATAAATCACAAAACTTATCACAGTAAAGTGGCGAACAGGTTTGTGTTACCGGTTCAGACACAGACTCCCCTGCAGTCTTCAGCAGGAAGGTCTATGTTTTAGTACCTGGGACTCCAGCATCTCCCGGAGGACCAGGTGGTCCTCTGCTACCCGGCAATCCACTTGGTCCCTGGTCACCTGCAAGCAGCGATGGCAGTGTACAGCATTCTGCTGTTTTGCTATGGAATATATTTAGGTCAATCTGGGAAATGCTATGCCGTAGTGATAGCTACTGGATATACAGGGCAAAGCAGCTTACCTCTGGGCCCTTTGGTGCCGTCAGTCCCAGGGGGGCCTGTTTAAAATTCATAAAGAGATGACATCATAAACATTATTCAATGGCTACAGGTCATGCCGTTCAGTGTTTAATGTCTGGGCAAAACCCTAAGAGCTGATGAGATCAGAGAAGAGTGGTCACCTACCCACAGATCCTTTTGGCCCTTTCTCTCCAGCTGGTCCCTGCACCCCCCGCTGCCCCGGGTCACCTTATGAACACAGCAAACACCTTTTGTTCACAGCAAATCAGAAGCACTTTGCTGGACAGCAGAGGCCTTCGCTACGTGGCAAGCAGGCACATGTATGCCTACAACAGACTGTACAGACCTGGAGTTCCACGGGGACCTTTCTCACCCTGGTCACCTGGAGAAAATGTTTCAAAATATAAAAGACAGTTCGGCCTGGTCTCTAGTAATGATTCTCTGTACACTTAATTATTAAGACTTGTGCTATTTTTTGCATAAAAGCTATAAAAGCATGCTCACTTACTCATCTATTGTTGGTTTACTTATTTAATCCGTTTTTATTGTATGGCATAACCGTTTAATTTCAGGTTGTCAATAAACATCAAAAGACATCCCTCTATGTGATTTGTATGCACTGATTGCTACATAAAGTTATGCAAATGGGGTGTATTTAATGATGCAGAATTCAGAACTGAAATATAAATCATATTGACTTACCCTTGGCTCCAAGCGGTCCACCAACTCCTCTCTCCCCTGCAAAAGGGGATGACATTTTGGCGTATAAAGCATGCAAAGGCTGTTTCTCTGATGTTCTTCACATTGCTACAGGGCTGGCTACAATGAATAATTATCCAACCTCAGAATTAATTTTAAAATATATGAATATGCTAATATGGACAGTTAGGCTCCATTTGCCTATTTATGTTTCCGGTCAGTTCATTTCACCTTTTGGTCCAGGCGGTCCATCCTCTCCCCTGAAACCCGTTGGACCGGGCATACCTAAGAGGAAGTCATAAATATGGTATTTCTACATTGCTATGTAATTTAAAATAATGAAGTTATTAAAGGTGAGGTGGTTAAATGGATCACATAGTGTGATTCTTAATGCAAATATTATATACTGGTCACACTTAGTCATAGAGGCTCCCTTCCCACTTAAGCTAACCTTTGCAATGAAGACAGGGTCATGCTATAAACACGAAGCTACAAATGCTGACTCAAGGTTACAGAATTTGTATAAACAGCAGTCAGTTAGTAGAAATTCAGTGGACTGTATAGGGATAACAGAGGGGGTACAAATAAAGTAGTAGTACACTCTTAATTAATAAATTAATTAATTAACCCAAAATGATGTGTTAGTTACATACTGATCCCATGTTCATTCATCAGTAATCAGTCATAATGGTTCACATATTTTATACAGTTACTTTGCTCAAGAATTGTACTGGAGTGATAGTTGAGTTAATATGTTACTTGTGTCCCTGCTAATTAACTGCTACCAGAATAACTTTCCTCCCCAATCCATGCTGAGAACTTCAGTTAGTAGATAAATCATTCTGCTAAATAGTAAAAGGTTACTCACCTGGCAAACCAGTAGGACCAGGAACACCATCAAACCCTTGTAGTAGAGAAATATATAATCAGTAAATTCTTACAGACCTGTGTTTCCCTACCGAGTCCACAGGGACCCACAGAAAGTCCAAGTTTTTGCTCCCTCCAAGCTCCCTCCCTGAGAGTCCACATTTCTGCTCCCTTCCTACCAGAAGCTAGGAGGGAGCAAAAACGTGAACTGTCTGTGAGTCCCCAGGTACTGGACTGGGAAACACTGATACAGAGGAATGTTACCAGGGTACCAGATCTAAGCTAGGAAATCCCCCCCAGTAGCGGGCTAAATGATTTCTGCTTAATTACTGTCAATTAAGTCAGAACACTGACAATTATTATTATTTACTCCACAGTATTACTGTACATTAAGCATATGAGAGAACAACTCGCAAAGAATGAAGTTCATAAATTCTTATCTTTAATGGTTTTATTTTATTGGAATCAACAACTGAGGTTCATGCCTAAATACCTTTCACTTTATTTCCCCTAGAGAAGACGAACTGTTGATGCTTATATGTGAATCACTATAATAAAACTGCATACGTATCAATACTCTGTAACGGGTGTTAAACATAGATTAACGTCGATATATGGTGATATTCGTACCTTTAGGTCCCATCGGGCCGACCAAGCCAGGTGGGCCGGGAAGTCCAGGCTCTCCAGGGAAGCCTGTGAAAAGGAGCAGGATTCTGCTGCGGTGAAGCCAGCGGGCATGTTACAGTGTCACCAAAGGCAGTGACACCGGCCCAAAAGGCAGTGTCACCCAGCGCCGAACTGCGGACACTTCAGTAATCCTGAAGCCCTGGTCTGTTTCTGCCCGATTTCTTCATATATAACAAAAGTATTTTAATGCTAAGTAAATTTTTAATCTGGAGTATTTTTATGCACATTATAAAACACGATGGATAGCAGGAATGACAGTGATTATAGGCATTTTTTTGTTCATTTTATGAGGCACAGGGTTCAAGATCTGACCTCAGAGTTGTTAAACATGCTCATACCTTTGTCCCCTTTGTCTCCAGTTCCTGGGGGTCCTGGCTCCCCACGAAGTCCCACGGGGCCATCACGACCCCTGGGCCCTGTGGGGCCCTCTGCTCCAGGATGACCTGAAAAATATTTTATCACCCATCCATTTTCTGTAACCACTTATCCTATTGAAGTCCACAAAGGGTTTGGAGCCTATGGGTGCAAAGCAGGGATCAACCCAGGATAGGGACCCATCCCATTGCAGGGAAACACACACACACCATTCAGTTACACACACGCACACCATTCAGTTACACACACACACCATTCAGTTACACACACACACACGCACACACACCATTCAGTTACACACACGCACACCATTCAGTTACACACACACACTATTCAGTTACACACACACACACCATTCAGTTACATGCACACACCATTCAGTTACACACACACACACCATTCAGTTACACACGCACACCTACAGGCATCTTGGTAACTCCAATTAACCTCAGCATGTTTTTGGACTGTGGGGGGGGGGGGGGGGGACCAGAACACTCCAAGGAAACCCCCCAATGACACGGGGAGAACACACACATGGAGCCATGGTGGAGACCCTGATTCCAGAGGTGAGGTAACAGTGCTAACCACTGCACCAACGTGCCACCCTACTTTCAATATAACTGCTGTACCCTGGACACACCCTTTAGGGTCATTTACCTGGACTCCCCTTCTGTCCCTTCGGTCCCTCCTGTCCAGCATGGCCAGGCTCACCAGGCCGACCTGAGGGAGGCGTGTCAGAATGAGGGTCACATGGAATACGGCGTCATTTCAAAAATCCACTCAAGTATTACAGTTACACCATGCTGTGAAAAAATATACTATGTCAGATTATATGAAACAATAAATAAATATGTTCTAATATAAAGCATTTGGGAGTGCGAGGAGTTTCTCATTTTATTTCTCTCAGAGAAGAACAAAAAAGTAACATGTTCATTCAATCAATATACACTACACTCACCTGGTATTCCAGGGAATCCAGAGTCACCTGCCGATACGTCAAAATAAAAGCATCACATTCGTTAGAGTTTTACCCAAGGGTTCATGTGCATGCTGCAATGTAATGGAACCAATCTCCTGCAGCACTGTGCGTTGGAAACACATAATTGTCCTGCATCGAACATCGAACGAAACTTAGTTGCAGATGCTTAAGCAAAGGTTTTGATTCACTGACCTTTGAGTCCAGCATATCCCTGATCACCTTAAAATAATAAAAAAATATATATTAAAAGGATGGATAAAAACAAAATGCATTTATCAAAAGCCAATATTTATGTTTGCAATGTAAGTAGCTTCTAACCCATTTCACAGTAATGGTGTCAAAGCCTCATGGTTTGCGTTTATTCTTGTATCTCGAAAAGACCCTCGAAGACTGAAGCCTATTTGTATGATAAATCACCGAATGGAGCATCTTAAAAACGGGCAGTATCAGAAGCTCATTTGGATGAATAACACACTTCTGCAGACATTAGTGCTACCCGGAGGCTGTTAGTTAAAGGCAATTCACTTCAGCAATTCATTTTTTCATGGCCGGCGTTTTCTAAGGACACTGTCTTACATTTACATGAGATGTTCACTCTGCTCTGAGAAATATTTTACAGATAACATATATCCACTGATGTTCAATAGGAAAATGAACAGTGTAATTTACTGACCCTTCACACATGTTTCACCCATTTACATATTCAGTACGCATACTGTAATAATTATGTACTTACTTTAAAAGATGCGTACACATCTACACAATATTTGACAGTT
The DNA here is from genome assembly GCA_026784285.1 of Stomatorhinus walkeri. Taxonomy (NCBI): domain Eukaryota; kingdom Metazoa; phylum Chordata; class Actinopteri; order Osteoglossiformes; family Mormyridae; genus Stomatorhinus; species Stomatorhinus walkeri. The sequence continues at coordinate 6,223,329 of JAODUD010000041.1, read as the reverse complement.
ATAAATTAATCATTCATATTGTGAAAGCGAAAGCAAATAATTCCAGGGATACCTGAGACATTCCAGTAAACAACACTGAAACGCTGAATTTAGTAGGACAATGGATTTTATGTACCTTTGGCTCCTGGATCTCCTTTTTCTCCTTTGACTGTAGCAAATGTGGCTATGGTGGATACAATGGCAGAATGAATCTTTGACTGAGACAGCGGAAAACATGCTGGTACTGCATTGATTACCTTGATTACCTTGAAATTGTGGAAACACCTAGCATTTCTGGCATTACACTTTAGAGATCACTACATGAATACTGTCAGTACTGTTTATAAACCATCAAAGAATGTTACAAATATCATTCATACAGTGGATGATTTGAAAAGTAACTGGAGTATCTGGAACAACGTTATGCAATCTCTAAGTACTGGAAGTGATTCCACTTTGCCCACTAATGTATGTTTCTGTTCTTACAGCACTGACTTGCACTGTCCGGTACCTCTGACAGACTCAGACTGCAGCTCTGCTCTCAGCAGCTGCTGTACTGTCCTTTGTAGAGATGCAGGGTCCACGTTGGCAGCTGATTCCTGGTTGATGGTATTGTCAGTCCTGGCCCGTGCGGTCTGGCCCACATAGGAGGAATCCAGGGGATCGACGATGTTAATGCCGGACGAGAGGCGGCTCGTCCGGGACGAGGTGCTGCCCCCTTCCAGGGCGACCACTCGAGCCTTCAGACCTCTCACTTCTTCGGCTGCGGGGAAGAGCAGGAGAAGAAGTTGAGCGCCAGAAGAAACAACAGCATCCTTTCTCCTTCCTTTGCAATGATGCATGGATACAGAGACCTCAAGAGCTTAACTTTAGGTTTAACATTGAGGGAGTTCATCCTTATTTGGTGGCCAATTTCGATTATTGTCATCATCCCCTCAATTTACGCCTATGAGAAACTTTAGCAATACCATAAGAAACATATGATTTTATAGTAATGTTACTTATGAAATAACACATGCTCCTCTGTCACTGTTTCCCATGTCCCTCTATATCTAAAACTGTTCTTTGTTAAGGACTGCTTCTACAGAAAAAGCTAACGGGAAGCTAACCTTGGAACTGACAGCCCTGCCTGCTGGTGTACTAGTTGTCACTAGTTACTGGTTACTTGGTGTAAGGTTGATCTTACCCAGGGCGATAAGCCACGAGAGGAGGCCCAGGAGCAGGAGGAGGAGGAGCAACAATCCCAGCAGCCACTTCCACCAAGTACAGCAGGCCCCTCCCCCACACCAGGCACCCCCTTGGCTGTCTTCCTTCTGGATCTCTGCCAACAGGCCATGCCAATTACTCATGTTAAATGCCACATTTGTGTCATTATCAGGTAGCTACTTGAATTCAACTAGCTGTCAGAAGAGTTTAATAGTTTTAAGACGAAACAAGTTCATACCTGCATATGTGGCCTTGTGTTTCATGGCGACCTTTGAAGATCCAGCTACAGAAAATGCAAATCAATGAAACAGCAATAAAAACACATATTTTAACACGATTCTGATAAATACACACTCCAAGGCATGTATTACACAAGTCTATATATGATTCATATAATTATATTAATTTGTAATCCATAATTATGATAATAGCCAAGTAAACTCCACCAGTTTAACCATGATGTCACATGCCATATTTCCAACATTTTCTGTGCATGACTTTCTATGCATGAAACTTGGTGAGGTTCTCACCATAACTGTCTGCCCCCAGTGTGGCAGCTTCAGAGGAGACAATAATCTTTTCCCTCTTCAGTGAATCATCTGAGTAAGAGCCTGTAAAACACACAGGTAGTTGTTGGAGCTTTTGGAATATCTGTTCATAATGCTCCATTAATCACAAGCAGCATGCATGTGAATCCTTGGGTATAACTGTAAAAAAGCAATACAAGCACCAAACTCACAGAAACCTATACACCCTGACTACAGATTGTACCTTTCTTGGTCTATGACCCTGCGGACCACTGCGATGTGTGATAACACCTTAGAGACAGAGCACTGTGATGTGTAATATCGCCTTGCAGACAAACCACTGCGACGTGTGATAACGCCTTGGAGACAGACCACTGCGATGTGTGATAACACCTTCGCGACAGAGCACTGTGATGTGTAATATCGCCTTGGAGACAAACCACTGCGACGTGTGATAATGCCTTGGAGACAGACCACTGCGATGTGTGATAACACCTTCGAGACAGAGCACTGTGATGTGTAATATCGCCTTGGAGACAAACCACTGCGACGTGTGATAACGCCTTTGATACAGACCACTGCAATGTGTGATAACGCCTTGGATACAGACCACTGCAATGTGTGATAACGCCTTGGATACAGACCACTGCAATGTGTGATAATGCCTTGGAGACAGACCACTGCGATGTGTGATAATGCCTTGGAGACAGACCACTGCAATGTGTGAAAACGCCTTGGAGACAGACTACTGCGAAGTGTGATAACACCTTCGAGACTGAGTACTGTGATGTGTAAAATCGCCTTGGAAACAGAACACTGCGCTGTGTGATATCGCCTTGGGGACAGACCACCGTGATGTGTGATATCGCCTTGGAGACGGAACGCACCACTTCCAGCACTCTTCGTGGTGCCGGTAAACTGTTTCCCGCTGTTCTTGCTCATGACGAGGAGCTCCGCTTCCTTCTTGGATGGACCATTCTCCTTCTCCAGCAACAGGAACTTGTAGTCCTTCAGGAAGACGTCGTCGTTCTGAGAGCTGCTGGGGGCCACTGGGGAACCAACACTGACTGCTGAGGAAATTGCTTCAAAGAACAGCACCGATAATAGTGTTTACTGTTTCTTTAGCCTTAAGATACAAAAACTGCTAAGCATAAACTGACTGTTATAACTCTTACATCCAGATACAACTAATCAACTAAAATATAAGCTGGATACTTGTTAATATAAGTTAATAGAGGATAAATTGACTGAATCTTCTTTCAATAGGTAAATCTTAGCGTGCCACACCTGTGGGACTGGCCACTCCAGTGCTGATGGAACCATTTACGGTTTGTGACACGTTCTTCTGCACTCCATACACTACAGGGCAGAGACACACAGAGTCACAGGTGCCCTTCCTTGGGGCGGAGCCACCGTGGGGGGGGGGGGGGGGGGGGGGGGGGGG
>JAODUD010000041.1:6197657-6217935 GCA_026784285.1 Stomatorhinus walkeri | reverse complement strand
TTATCTGATGGTTAGTGGAGTGACTGCTTGTGGCCAACAGGGGGGGGGGGGCATGGGGGCCCCATGCAACTGCTTGGTGTGAGTGGTGGTAAACAGTGCTGACGGGCCTCCCGCTGAGACGTGCGTGTCTTCTGCAGTCGATGTTTCTCATCGTGCCCGTACCCGATCGCGGGTCCACAGAGGCTTTCCTTGGGATGGGGAGGGTGTTGGAGGGGGACCGGGGAGGACTGCTACTGCTGGACCGGCTGCCCTTCAGCAACCTCTTCACGTCGTCCAGCTCTGTCCCTGAAACACAGGCTCAGCGTCAGTGTCAAGCCCCCTGCATTTTTTGCTTTATTTTTGGTCACACTCAGACAAGTATTTTCTCACTTGGACTGAAAATGATATGGGTAATTTACGTAACCTTTACGCAACTGTACATAACTTTTACGTAACTTTACATAACTTTAACTTGCGTAACATTTAATTATAAATGGCTACTTCAGTATCTAAAAATGGGTGCTCCTTCACCTGTACATATCTCATCACTTATTACGGCGCTGGTTTCCGTTAGAATGGTGGAAACGTGTTTTGTCCCATACATGTTACAAACAGCCCAGCAATACTACATAAACGGCACCTTTGATTCATAACTTACATCGGGTGGAGGGAGAGGCGCTCTGCAGTCTTGTTCTGATTTCACTCTCTGGGGGGTGGGTGATGACAGAGGAAATAAAACACATTGAAGCACCCTTGCTGCAGTCTTATATCCCAGTCTACATTAAATTAATTATTTGGATATGGATTTATTTAAAACACCTTACAAGAGCTTGGATTCCAATATGGTGTGATTTGATACAAAGGCCAGGTTTTATCAGACTATTTATGAGGCGTATCGTGGATGGACACGGTATTCCATAATAATGGTGAAGAATAGCTACCTCTGCTATGACTCCTCCCTCTTGTGGCTGCACTAGCAGAAGCTGAAACGGAGAATTGCAAATCACCATGACATTAAAAACAAATACAAAACTTTGTTTGTCCCAATGTGTTGCTATAAATAGGGATTCACATAACTGGTACGCAAGTACGAATTCGACGTATAAAGCAATACGCATGGCAGTTTGGCTATACGCTACGGGTGGCTGCCCCTTGCGGACAGCTTGCTCTACAATGAGCAAGTTGAGGAAGGCATAAAAAGGAATTTCCCCATGGGGATAAATAAAGGATTGATTATTATTATTATTATTATTATTATTATTAATTTCTTTTTGTAAAACTACAAATGCCCATTATGTCAAGAAATTCCCGCAAATTTGAACTTCTGCACAGCTAATGCATACGTCATTTGCAGTATAAAGCTTAAAATGCACAGTAACCCCTTGACATAACAGTGCAAATGCACATAAAATAACTACGCAAATGAAAAGATTTCGGCCTCATGTATCACTCATATGGCAAATGGATAGTTGCGTATCAGTTATGCCCATCCTTGATTACAAACAAAATCATTATCATTCGCAAACAGCGAAATACTGAAACCAATCTGCCTCCCAGAGGCTATTTCAGCCAATGCTCACTTATGAAAAAGAATGTATGAATAAAGAAATACTAATCTGCCTTCATCAGCACATGTGCATTATTATGAAAATGAATGTATATCACATGTTATAACTCACCATACTCTTTCCTTGTGTATTCTGGTGAGGAATTTTCACTTGAACTTCCTACACATGCAAATGAAAAAGGACTTTCTGAATACCTACATGTAAAAACACATATCTGCAGGGACAAGCCAGCATCATTTGAATACTTCCTCAGACATCCATTCTGCTGACCATGAAGAGTGTTAGTGTTACTGGTTTTTATCCCAACAGTTAATAAACAAACATTTACTGAACTTTAAGATAGTAATTATATTGCAAATTTAATTCGACATAGTAATTAAGGGCTCTCTGTAAATTGTTCACTCATAATCAAATTACTATAAAATCAAAGAATACCTATACGATAGAGATTAACTTTTACAAAAAAACTAAATTTTGGCTCTTCAGTGAATAGTACCAAAAGCTTGTTAATCAATACTTACACACCTTTTCTTAAAAAAATTATATACAAAATGGGTTCATCATTAAATCTCTTAAATGTTCATTAAGAAATGGACTAATGAAAATTATATTTGAATAATTTCATCAATAGAGGTACATTCACATATTCGAAAAAACAAAAAGAACAGAAGAGACTCTACATGTACGTGTGATGCTTCTGCATCTGTGGACTTGTAATTTAAATAATGTGATTTAATTGCAGGTGACCAATTAGCATAAGATAAACTTACCAAGCCACATATGAAAAGTTTGGCACCCCTGCCTCCAGTATTTCCCAACCTGGTTCTTAAGGACCCCAAGACAGCCCAGGTTTTTGCTCCCTCCCAGCTCCCTGGCACACAGTCCACATTTTTGCTCCCTCCCAGCACCCTGGCACACAGTCCACATTTTTGCTCCCTCCCAGCTCCCTGCCACACAGTCCACATTTTTGCTCCCTTCCATCTCCCTGCCAGACAGTCCACATTTTTGCTCCCTCCCAGCTCCCTGCCACACAGTCCACATTTTTGCTCTCTCCCAATTCCCTAAACCAAAAACGTGGACTATCTGGGGATCTGCAAGGACCGATCAAGCCAGTTTTCTACAATGACTCCACCTCAATCTTACATAGGTGCCAAGGGCAACCTCAGCCTCACCTTCGTAAGACAGCGAGTACATGCCAGTGGCCTTCTTCTCAGCATTGGCAGAGGAGTAGCTGGCAGATGAGGAGGAGCCCTGACCTCTCCTCATGCCCCCCAAGCCAGCAGAGCTAGCATTTCCCTTGGTGGTGACTGTAGTCATGGTAACCATGCCCCCACCAGAGCCAGTCACAGAGGCACCTCTCGAACCACCTACGAAGCTGATTCCTGCACCTCCCCCAGAAACATTCAGCGAGGTATCTCCCGCAGAACCCCCTCCTTCACCTCCACCAGACATTCCAATGGAAACCCCAACTGCATCTGGAGGAATGAAAAAGAGGTGATTGATGAGATTAGGACATGAAAAATCCTAAACATTTATTTCAGAACAACACACTGCAGCAACTCAACTTTTTGCCCATTTCAAGATTCCAGGCTTTATAATATTAACAATTGCTTTACAACATCATGCAGTTGTACTGTTTTTTTTATTAAACTGTTGCTTTACAATATACGTTACACAAGCAAAGTATCAACGTCAGTTAAAATTGGTATGAAAATTATCATATTTTAGATTTTATTAGTTTGAGGACATGGAACTTTTCTGAATGAATTTAGTGAACATATTCCTTATAAACTTGTGCTTTAAGAAAAGCAATCAATCCAGGATGAGTTACAGAATCATATTAGGACCTTGCCTAAGATTATAAATAAAAATGGCCATTTAAAAAGTTCTGAGTGGGAGTCACATGACGTGACATACTTACTGCTGCTGTGTTTGATGACTTTCTTCTCCATCAGCCCCCCCTCAGAAATGCTGCTGCTCACGATCCGCTGGCTGCTGACAGAGCTACTGTTGCCCTCTAATGGTCAACAATTATAGTGGAGATACATAGTTTCATCATATTCTCAAATATATTGGCCCTGTTTACATTTGGTCTTAAAATGTGTCTTGAGTGATCAAATCTCAAGTGGACAGCACAACACAAGTGTCTCGGCTGACACGTGAGCCGATGGCCAAGACACATTTTAAAAAGTGTAAACAGAGCCTATGTTCCCTTTTCATTTTTCCCAGCTCCCAGGAGGAAGGCAAAAAGTGGACCGGCTGTGGGTGCCGAAGGACCGGATTGGGAAACCCTGCTCCAGTTGTTCTGAACCCGATGGAGTTTCATGGTGCGTGAGAGTGTGTGTCCTGAGATGGATGCGTTTCCCTGACTTGTGTCCCGGGTTTACTAGGATACGCTCAAACGTTCTCCTGGGTCTCTGCACAGGATAGAGGTTGGATCGACGGATCAAAAAACTCACTTGGTGGAAGAGAAGTCAGCCTGGTTGTCGTAGTTACATTTTCAGTCATAACTGTGGATTTTACATACAAAGTCAAAAGTAAATGTTTAGAACTGTTGTCGCAAGTTAATTAAATTTGCATTCTTTGCAATTCAAGGGGTGGCCGAAACTAATCCAAAGTGGAAAATATAGCTAATTGAATATGAAAATAAGATTAATGAATAATTAAATAAATAGCTACTGTAACTAAACAAGTAAATAAAAAAAATATTGTAACTAACTAAATACCAGTTATTGAAAAGAAAATAAAAGTAAACAAGTTAATTTGGCCAAACAGAAAAAAATACACAGTACGGTATGTAGTTTAACACTCAATAAGTTATTTACTCTCAGAGACTGCAAGCGTGGCTGTCCGGATGCTACCATCACTCGGTGTCAGTAGAACATATCGTACAGCATATTGCTAGCCGAAGAACAGATCAGAATTCAAAGCTGACTACTTAATGTGCATTGCTATTGCGCCACGAGTCAAAATGACGCGAGTCGAGACATTGTAAAGCGAGGAGCACCTGCATACATGCTGGAAACAGAGTTTGACAAGAATGGTTAAAATATCACCGAGTCATACGGTATCTGCCTGGTGAGCCTAGATTTTTTTTAACTAAGATAAGGATGAAAGTTTAACTATAATTACTTAAGAGTTTAAGCAAGTAGGCTAACGTTATTTTTCTGTATGCATTGGTATGATTTTAAGTAGAATAAGCTAATGGGCTCCATTTGGGGGAATTCTGTCAAGCGGCAAAGTAGAACCAGAATTATCTGGCGAAATTTCTGGAGAAAGATTTTTCATAAAAGTCAATAGGTGCTGAACATTTTGTACGTTTGGTAGAACTCAAGGTTGATAAATGTCAATATTGTAAGAGGCACCAATTGATTTATGGCAGCTGGCAAATTCCTTCTCACCATTCCGAATCTTCTTCCCAATTCTCACCTTTTCCAGACATTCCCGAAGTCGCGCCACAGTGGCTTTTACTCTGGCTCCTTAAGCTGTCCATCCCATGATAACTGTTCCAAACCGGAGCAGAGTTATACCCGTCAGCCCTGGAAAAGTCATATTTCTTGTCCACAGATACATAGTAAAGCATCAATGTGCAACTTGCACAGACATGCATGTACAATATGAACAGCAAAATAGATCAACAGTACTTGTGTCTAATTCTGAATGATCATGCATTTTAAAGTGAAACTAAATTTAATCAGTTCAAGATTTTCCACCTCAATTCCCACATTGGATGAAATTATTTTTCTGCTTGCACAAGAATGTGCCCTTACCATCCCAGCTCTGCATATGGAGTTTGCACGTTCTCCCAAGGTTTGAGGTTCTTAAATTATTAGTGTCTCTAAATTGCCCATAGTGTGTTTGCCCTGAAAAGCACTGATATCCCACCTTCGTGTCTCCTGCCTTGTGCTCTGTGCTTCCTGTGCTAACAATTACCCTACAATCTCAGAAAGAAGGGTACAATTTGTACCTTTGCTTGTCACTGAGGCTGTACCCTTGTAATTGTACCTTTAAAGGTGCAGAAATGGATTCCGAGGAACATCCCAAAGGTACAAGTAGCATTAATGTACCATTAATGCTACATAAATGTTCCTCAGAGTACATTTCTGCACCTTAAAAGGTACAATTACATACAACTTTAGGTACAATTGGCGGACCCTTGTGGGTACAGCCCCAGTGACAAGCAAATTGATACAAATTTGACCATTTTTTCTGGGAGTGTACACTGGATAAGCGGTTATGACAGGTAAGTGTATGCATGAAGATCTGTAACATAAATATTAATTTATGAAAACACACAGAAAAGAAACATTAAATTGTTAAACTCATACTGTGTTGATATATAGACAATTTTACTTACAAGCTGCTCCAAGAACAAAGAAAATTTGTAGTGTTAGTAAACACTAAAATGCTTAGGCCTACATATTTGACAAGTGGATGACCAAATTAATAAATGCTCATAAAATAATCATATTCAATTTTTTTCCGAGAAAAAAACACCAACATTTTTCTTCTGCCCATCCTCACTGGCGCTCTGACGTGCAGCCGGAACTCGTGACGGTTTGGAGCAAAGCTGCGCTCCTAAGGAAACACTCGGAGCGTGTCCGCAGTCTGCAGCGGCGTTAAGATTACATCCAAGTTGCGTGTATCTTCGTTTTCCATCGTTATGCACATCAAAAGATAGACCACCTAACACTTTCTTTTAAAGACGCATTTCCCAGTATGTAAAATCCCTTTCTGATGTTAAAGAATTCTAATCATTCATATAACTTTAGGCCTACATTTCATTACTGCACCTTAATTAATTGCCTTATATATGTAAATCATTTACATTAGAAATAAAACATATATGGGTATATATAGCCTAATTCATAGGCCTATCTATATAATAAACATATGATAAGAAATGGAAACATTTCTGTTTACTGTAAAAATATATGCTGGCACGAGCTGTAGAGTAGTTTCATATGTGGCAATACCGCTTTTTCACGAATAACACTTCAGACAACAGATCATTTAAACGATTGCAATTAAGCCCGGCCTCAGATAAAACCTCAAGTCGGCTCATCATAAAATCTATTAAGTTGCACTTGTTTCTACAGCAGACAAGTGACTAATACCCGAAGCCGACTTAAATGCATCCTTAAACCGCCCACCAGATAAAGCTATGGAGCCTTTGCACAGGGTCAGCTGTGAAGTAAAAAGCGTTGCGATGATCCATACCTGTCCGATGGTAGTTTCTCTGATATAAAGTGTCTGTTTTCGTCTTTTACAGGTAGATTTTCCGTTTTGTATCCCCTGAGCTCAAAGGCGTGACTCACCCGTGCGGGGGTACGCTTTGACTATTTTGTCCCTTACTTTACTTTCCTATTACATGCATATTTTATATAGGCAAGTTTAGACAACTCTGTCGCGTCGAGGCAGGTCTTTAAAATCTCCAAGACTGCAAGTTAATGTAATACTTCTACCGATTATACTTAAATTGTATTTCAGTGTTCTTTATTGCGGTTATAAATACTGTCATTTGTTTTGGGGATAATTTCAAGCCACGTTGGTGTGTAGTTATTTAAAATTACGCACCACGCAAAAAAATACCCTCAGGGCAGGGATCTCTGAACGAGAAATTAGGTAACACTTTTACTGGATGTAAAATGTTTTTCTAAAAGGTGTGTGTGTGTGTATGTGTGTATGTATGTATGTATGTATGTATATATATAGGCTCATAGCTGGAGAGAATGAATGGAATTTTGAGTTTAACACACTATTACTACCTAACAAATAACACACGTGTTTTGATATTCGAATTTGACTTCGAAGTGTTTCTGTCGACACTATTATCGATATCGTGCCTTTCCTAAGCTTTATTTGCTTTAAATATGATATTATGTGAAACGTTAGTAAGCCCAATCTAGCCCGTGTTAACACGACCTTTAACATACCCCAAGTAACGTGGCCTACTCTTATATTTAACATGTGTCAGCGATTCTCAACCCATGGGTCGCGACCTAAATTTGGGTCACTGCAAGTTCTGGAAGGGTCGCAAGTCGGAAATGTAAGCATTTTAAAAGCAGCAAGCTGATCCACGATCAGATTTCCCTGCCCCAATCCTCGAATTAATTTAGGGTCTGAATATGCTTAGCGTACAATTAGTGAACACTCAACTAATCCAAGAAGCCAAACCACATAGGCTTTATTTAAAATTCACAGATTTTAATCAGACTTGTGCGATAAGCATTGATTAGCATAAATTATAGCGTGCACTGCGTGCTAGATTATAGCGTCAACGTAAACCTGTACTTGATGACTGAGCTGACAAATTAAATTTAAAAATTAGGTCGCGGTTAAAAAATGCTGAGAACCACCGACATGTGTCATACAATTATCTTCACTCCAAACCCTATACCAGGTCGCTGTTTCGTAATGTTTTTTTTTTTTTACAGATAATGATCCCAGTTTTGCCTTAGAGAACGACACCCTGCTTGTGCACCCTCCCTCACAATACTTCATGGCCTCCATCACAGTGTTAACATTTCTATTTAAGAAAGACAAAATATTTAATCAAATCTTAAAACCTAAGTAAAGCTTCTTTTAGTCAGAAATCAGACTCCTTGTCTTAACATATCGTTTAAATTATACACAGTCATTAAATATCTATTTCAATTGATAATCATAAAATATATCAGGTCATTAAATATAGCAGCTTTAATTTACTTATTCTGTGCTTTATTTCTTAATTAATTAATAATAACAATTAATTAATTAATATCATTAATAACTAGATGAACACCCATCCATTCACCCAAAGTCTTGCCATTTTATCTTGTATCTTCAGTAGCATTACCCTGGATGAGATAATAATCCAGTTAATTTGGCGAATCTATTTACAAAATTTCCCAAAACACTTTAAAGCGATTTAGTGTTTTTTTATGTGAAACGAAAGCGACAATCATGCAGTGTCTATATAAAGTATAAATCACAAATCCAGCTTCATACAGGGTATAAAATGCTGATGGGGAAGACAGCAATGGTGGAATGACTGCCCTGCTGATCCACGTTAGCCACAGGGGGCTGAGTGTGTGAGTGCAGGTGACACTTGTGCTTAACTTTATACAAAACAGTAAGCATCTTGTGACCAAAGTAATCACACTCTACTCTACGGATGGATTATGACCCTAAATGTGTGATGCACCATTTTGTTCACTAGTAACCTGCTGCAGGTGAGCCAGTCCTCATTGCCACGCTCACCACTACAGTGTATAATCACTCACCCCTGCTCTCAGTGCAGTTAAGTTCAGAATGGTTAATGGTCCTTACCAGAAGTGGAAAGTCCAGGTTCAGAAAAAACAAATCCAGAACAAGATTGTGTTTCAGCCAACCAATTGAGGACTCATTGGAACGTGTCTCTTGGTTGGTTGAAACAAATTCCTGCCCTGGATTTATACTTGGATCTACCAGTCTTGGTGATAAGATTCTAAGTTTTAAGCCTAGCTCATGCAGCATAAGTTACAAAACAGTGGAACACCCTGGACAGGATGCCCATCCATATCAGGACACAGACACCCCATAGACAATGTAGAAATGCAAAGTCACCTCCTATGTTAATACTGGTAAATGGTGATAGCAGTGAGCACAGCACAGATTAAAACTTGACCACACAGTATTTCAACAATGCATAACCTGTTCATTAAAAATGTAACTATCAGACTGGGAGATTAAACCACAAAGTCTTATATGAGACTGAGACCAAAATGAATGATCGGTGGAGAGTTTAAGTTGGTAATGTCCAAAACCAACCATTAGCACAATCAGAGCAGCTAAGTATGTCCTGGATCAGTGTCCCACGGCTATAGTATAATCTTTACCCAGACTGAAACACACCATAGAGAAATCTTATGCACAGACACACACACACACACCTATATATACACACACACACACACAGCTGTATATTTTTTTAATAAATCTGATTTTTTTAAATCCTAGTTTAAGGCAACACTGAGCAGTGGGGTTCTTCCAAGTTAAACATTCCAAGGACAGCAGTATATAAGGTGAAGCAGGAGACACTGGGAATGACCAGAAATCAGCCAGGTTAATGCCAGCGATGACTGTTAACTTATCCAACAGTGCCTCAAAAATCAAAGAATGACTTTCAAAAAGAATGGTGTGAAGAGCACTGTTAGGACAATTTATAACAGACTCCTAGTAGCATGACAGAAGTCCCATAAAGCATGGATGAAGCTCTTCATGAATGAGAAACATGTAAGACCCAGGCTGCAGTTTGCAAAAAATATATATTTTACACAGAAGCATACCGATAAATTGAGAAAGGAGTGAAACTGAAAATGTTCCTGTGATCTCATAATTTTTTCATATATTGCATGTATAATTTTTATTTTATTGTGGACTCACAATTCCATTCTCTGTGTTTGTGTCTGTGCAGTTTGCATATTCTGCCTGTTTGTCTGGTTTGCCTCTAACTACTGCACTCTCATGTTCATGTTGTGTGGGTTTGTGCCCTGAGATAGACTGGCAGCCCATCCATCATTTCCAGTGCCTCGTGCTTACTGAGAAGGGCCCCAGACTCACTGTCGCCCAGCACTGGATGACTGGTTATGCAAGGTGGATGGAATTCTCCTCAACTTTGCCATTTCAACTTTTAGGATGCTCAGCTTTGTTATACTTTGTACTTTGTACATTTTATCAGCACATTTAGTCTGATGAATGAATAAAAATTGCACCTATATCATATACCTTTGGATCTCTGATTCACATTATTAAAAGGCAACAGCCTCAGTATGTATGGTACATTTGACATAAATTGAAAATGCGGCTCTACAAGGATTATTCCATCATAATAAACTTCAATCTAAATTTCATAAACGTTGGCTAACATTCTCATTTAATAGTAATTTGGCTAAAATGATAACATTTTTACAGATCCTTCTTTGCATAGCACATCCTGAGGGAGCAGCTGCTTCCGTTTTCTAGCACCGAGCGCCGATGCATCACCTTCACCCACACATACATGCACACACAGGCTCACGTGTGCACACGTGCACACATTCTCCCCACTTCATGCTTCCTCCTGCATTCACCTGTGCACGACTGACATTCCATAAACTGCCCTTTAAAACCCAGGACTCTCTGAACAACAGTGCAAGCTAAGGCTTGAATGCTTATGAATTCTTAAAATATGACTCAAGTGCACATAGATCCCATCAAATTTGTTTTCGCTGAAATCAAAAACACTGAAAACAGGCTAAACTCACTAAAGAGTGCTAATCTTCTGCTCATCATAATTTAACAAAATCTCACGAATCTCATTTGATCATCACAAAACACAACCGACCATGTCAGTGATGTCACAATGCTCATACTGTATAATAGTGCCATGGACAGAGAGTAGGTGTATGATGGTTAATCAGTTAGAAAGCCAACATATTTCATGTGTCCTTCCTTCAGCACAATGTGTTAGACAAGATAATTATTTTTTTCTTATATATTATCCTGAAGACTTTAAATTGTCTAGATGTTTTCCTGTCCATGTTCCACATGATTGTCGTTATTAAATTACCTGGCAGCAAGGGAGCATTGGTGTACAGGGTTACCCAGACCAAAGTCCAGGGGCCTCCACTTAAATGGGACCACAACCAACCTTGTTCTATAAAACCGTAAACCTGGATTTTCCACTTATGCTGTATTTTACAGGATTGTCCCATATTTCATGGAATTGTAAAAATAAAAGTAAGTAAAATGCTTTTTCTCCTTCTGAACGAATATGGGTTGCCATTTCGACAGTATCTTCACAGCTTGACTGAAATAGAATTCAATCCAGACTGTGTGATGGATCCCCTCTAGTGCTTTTTAAAATCTTATCACCAGGCCCCTTTGTACTCAGCAAATGATTCTCGTCAGAGGCCTTGCGACCACTAAAATAGGCCAGAGACCTCTGGCCATGTTAATCTTGTTATTTTTGTGTGAGTGTGTTATGTGCTATCGGTTACATTCATTCCAGTCCCCATCAGCCCTGAAAACAACACTAATTCTTCTAATAAACACCAGATCCATTGTCCAGCCCTGTGTCTGTGTTCTATCTCATGCCACATTTCACCGGATTTAAAAACTGTGACTCCTTGATATTGTGATGAACAAAAAAAACAACATTCTAAAGAATCCTTTAAGGAACTGTAATGAGAAATGGTAGTCTGGTGAAAACCCAGCCCCTCTTGCAATCCAAAGAAAGCCATTCCTACAGTAAAGCGTAGTGGTAATGTGATTCTACTGTGCAGATGTTAAGATGTTACTTTTCAGGCGAGGCAAGATAGTGCAAAACATGGTCAGGTTCTTGAAGAGATCCCACTTTCCTCACTCAGGAAGCTAAAGATGGGAAGAAGGTTCACCTTTCAAAGTAACTCTAAGCGAGAGTACAGTGTCTGAACAACAAATGAGTCAACGTCCCTCAGAGCCCTGACCTCAATCCTATTAAAAATCCTTAGACTGACATAAAGAGCGCTGTCCATTAACCATCACCAAGCAGTATGACTGAGTTGGAGCAATCCTTTAAAGAAGAATGGGCAAATATCTCTCCTTCTACAGAAGTATAGAGAAGATGTATCCAAACAGGCTAAAAGCAGCAATTCAGGCAAAAGGCGCTTCTACTGAGTATTAACCATGAGGGGGTCTTATTCTAACCCTTTATTCTTTTTTATCGTGTTTATTCAAACCCTTTATTCTTTTTTATATTGTGCTTATTTTCCTTTCTTAACGAGGATATTGACAGACATGATAACATTTTGATTGGAGCTGGTGATTTTCTATATCTACTGTAACTTTGAATTATGCTAGATTAAAACCTAATAATAATCATGGTGTGTACAGTGTGGAGCTACTTGCTCCTTTCACTATTTTTAATGACGGATAATTATCAAGGGCTGAACAATCGCACTATATTAGCTCATCACAGATATAGTACTTTTATAATTATGCGGCAATAGCTGATGTCTGACATATATTCAGTAAAGTATTACTGAGTACTGGATGAATACGCTTCTACTACATTTATGGTGAGTACTGTATCCCACAGCCCTACAGATAAATGGTCGAATGAAGGATGGATAGATTCTGTGTGAAATATCTTCACAGTTATGATACAATGATATATTGTATTATTTAATAATGAATTTATTACAGTATTTGATTAATTGTACTTTATTGTTTTCTAACATATTAAACAATTAATAATTAATAAAACAGTATAAATGGAGCATGGATACCCTGAATAATATTTTTTATATATTATTCCTATATAAATATATAATTCCTGTTAAACATGCAGGTGTTACTGTACTGTAAATATAATCAGCATACCTCAACTTTAGATTATGTAGCTGCAAAGACGTATTCTCTGGTCAAAATCTTATGGTCGTTATACTATAGATCAGGGATCTTTTTCAGTATTTTCTTTTAGTTATGATGTACTACCATGAACTAATTCCTAGTAAATTAGGGAGTGCTATAGAATGTTTTTAAAAAAGCTTCCCCCAGAGGCAGATAATATTAGACACAAATATGCTTGAGTTGAGGACTTCAATCAGTACCTCACCGCAGCACAAAAACAGAAAGCCTTCATTAGAAACTTTACAAAAGGTTGTGGTTTATTAATCATTCACGTTTCACCACAAGAGTAATACATGAAAAGGGTTTAAATAAAATGAAATGTCAGTTTTTTACACTGACACTCTCAATTAGTTCGGCAGATAGATCAATTAAAGGATTAATTAGTCACCAAGTGACTCCATGTGCATGTGAAAAAAAACATATTCATATGTTGATAGAAGTTGGCACTTAATGAAGTGACACAGTAAGCACGTTAAAGACTATATTAAAGAGTCTGTAAAATGTTCTGAATATTTAGTGTTCATATTAAGGGTAGCAAAACGATATGAATATTTTAGTCAATGAAAATCAATTTGATCAGCATATTTTGTCCCATCACATCACGATAATACCCGCCAAACAGTGGCCAGCACTTTCTACAGACTGAACAGTCCCAGTGCTCAATGATGCCAGGCATGTAGAAGACGATGCCAGTGGACACTGAAATAAGCAAAAGTGATATTTGGGGTGGCATGAAGGCAGGATCATGTGTGTTTAAAAGGCTATCCCCTTTTCCATTTATACGTTTGGTTAACATGCCTCTGTTTGCATTTTATATTATAATATGTTGCATATAAGGGTTCAGCTACCTTGGTTTATTTATGTTACTGTCTAATATTGCTTTGTAGAAAAACCACACCCATAGTCAAGTCTGTACGCAGGAGTATTGACCCAGCAACTGGAAGCTTGTACAGAATGCTAATCATTCATTAAAGAGTTTAAACCGGACCCTGGGACCCCACGTGATTCTGACACATCACCTGTGGTGGGCTAATGTCCCATACCAGTGACAGAAGGTTTAGTTAGTAGAGACCAGCATACACAATCCTGCCTCCTTTTCAATGTGAGAGGTGCGACAGAAGAAAGGGGTTCAAGCTTTATTATTGTCCAAACAAGAGCAAGTAACCAAAAAAATTAAAATAAAAATTTTTGGGTCCCCTTCTTAATAATACTAGTATTGTGCGAGCAGGCTCTGGGTTCAAGGTTACTTGAGAAACAAATCAGTCACTTACTTGTATCAATTTAAAGCAGAAGCAAGAATCAGGCTGATAAACTGGCAGGAACCTGTCAGGAACACTCCGTATACAGCTAAACTAGCATTAGCAGAAATATGCTTGAAACACAAGGTGACTGGGATTAAACATCAGCTGCCCGGTTTAAACCAACTGACCCCACAAAGTAAACAATGAGGAATGAGTTCATGCGGCCAGAGACTGACGAACCCATCCTCCACTGATTCGTTTCTTTCTTGAAATATGGCAGCTGCCCTCGTTTCTGTCTTCTCCACCTTGACTTTATCTGCTCCCCCTTTCGTACAGTGTGATTTACACAGCAGTTTGGTCTCCTCTTCATAAGCACGCCTGAGGCTATGCTCTGCGGTTTTGCTCTTAACTCTTCCAGCACTTTCCTATGTGTTTTTATTCATTTCATAACCTTTCAACCTGCATTGAATTAATTATTGTTGTGTTATGGTTCGGGTTAATATTTTGCAGCTGGTTAAATTTCATTTGTATGCCATTTATAGACCAAAAATAAATCTTATGAATGCAATGGCTAAAAGCAGGGTGCTTATTGTGAATCATTTATTCACATGTCCAGTCTTGACATGAATAACAACGTGTTCCATTTATCTGGAGGGAAAAACAGGGTTTTGGTCTAAAAAAACATTTTAAAAGACTTTTTGTATATTATCAACATATTTTTCTTTGGGTTAAACAAGTGTGGGTCTGCAGCATTTTATGTTAAATTACTTTTGTTATGTAGCAATTAATCCTCATTGTCTTATTGTTCTCTTGCCAGCAAATGTAGCCTTAAACTACATATACTAATTATACATTCTGACAAGAAAGCAAACTAATGTACCACAAAACTGTTTTAACATGGAGATGACAATATGCCATAAAGACACCTGCAGTGCAAGGACTATAAATCATACTCATCATCAGGAATGATGTCAATATATAATAATTGATGCTTTTATTGATCCTTGTGAAGTTCTCTTCATGGTATCCCCAACTTGCTCTGTGTGGGGAAGACTAAGCCAGCTGTGATGGACAGCCACCTGTTGCAGAGGTTATGGACTTTGCTTAAGGGCCTGTAGATGTACTGAGGCTGGGTTTGAACTGGTTACCTTCTGATGACAAGCATCCACGCTTAGCCCACTGAGCTACATGCAGCCCCCCAAAGCTACAAACCAACTACAAGCATTACCTGCAAGAATATTATCTCTATCTAGCACGTCTGGGTACTCAAGCTGAAGTACATCATAAATAAAACAACCTTCATCTCAAAATGCTTATGCTGATATTAAATACAATTATAATGAGAGTTGCTTTACTTCTTCAAAATACTTCAGTCAACCAAGTGTCACAATCTGAAGTGTTGCGACTGATAGGTTATGAATGGCCATCAGCTGAAAACAGAACTTAAACATCTTCAGTGAAATATTACATTTCATGGGGGAATTTAAACATCAAACTTGGAAGGCTACAGAAAGCTCTGGAAAAAATAAGAGGCCACAGCAAAATTTTCAGTTTCACTCATTTCCCAGTTTATGGGAATGTGTCTGTGTCAATATACATTGTTTTTTTACAAACTGCAGCCTAGCTCTTCCCTGATTCTCATTTATGAAGGGTTTCTTCTCTGCTGTATCGGTCTTGAAGGGCAATACTAACTGTCCATGCAATGCACTTCACACCACTTAATGTTTCCTATTTTTTTTGAAGGTCACTTGAGGTCATTCTCCGATTTATGAGACACTATTGGATAAGTTGACGGTCATCTCTGGCATTAGAAAGTTGCTTCTGCCCTCTACCTGGCTCATTTTTAGTTACTGCTAGTGTTTCCCATGTCACCTTGTTCTTGTGCACTGCTGTCTTAGAAACCTTGAGTCTGGAAGCAGCCTGCCTCGCAGTGTAGCCTTCTGCCAGCAGAACCAGGATTAAACCAGGATTTAAAAATGCAGATTTTTTAAAAATATAGAGTGGTCTCTTAGTCTTTTCCAGAGCTGTGTATAGCAGGCCTGATTGCAAAGCATCACCTGCAGGGGGCACACTTGGTGTCACTGAGAAAATTCAAAATTCTGCACCAATAATAGAAATAGGCAGTAAAAAAATAAACAAGTTCTGCACTTCTTCTCGTGTCTCTTCATTAGACTTCCATTCCAGTGTTTCTTAACCTAGTTCCCGGGGACGCCCAGACAGTGCACATTTGGCAGGGAATAGGGAGGTAGCGAAAACATGAACTGTCTGGGGGTCCCTGAGGACCGGGTCGGGAAACATCGTCCTATTCAATGCTGACTTCAAAAGGTGTCTCCTATCTCACAAGACATGTATTAACGCTTACTACCAGGAACATGGTCAACCCATCAGTGCTAACCCCCCAGAGGTGATTCTAGGGACTCTTGGAGCCCAAGGCAAAAAATTGCATGGGCCCCCCCATCTCCCCCTCCCCCGGCATGGTAAAATTCATTCATTTCCTCGGGGCCCAGCCCATTGCTTGCCCTGCCTGTTCTATCACTGCACCTCTGCTAGCTCCAGTATTTTAATATAGACTGAAGGCCTATCAAATTACGCTAGCATATGCTAATTTTGCTGTAATTTAAATCACATTGCTGCTGTCTTTGCATGTGCTAAGCAATGACTGGAACAAGGGCCACCATTACAGCCTTACCTTCAGTTCCAACACATACACAATGATTTCTGATTTACCTGATCAGAGTTGAGAGTTGGGCAACAAGTTGACCTTCACTTTCGATTCTGTTTCCTCACTGTTTATATCTAACTGTTTAACTCAATCTGGAATTGAAGACCTTTGCAGGAGTTTCAAATACTTATAAAGCACTCACATTCACAGGCAGATGCCTCACCTTCACTTCCAGGCTCTGCTACTGTCTTTGGTGAATAATTTGCCATAATATTGCCCAGGGATAATTTAATCCTAGCAGTTGTAAATTAACTATGCACCTTATTTGTCAGGGCCGCTCACGTAATTTCACAACCTTGAGTCAGAGCCACAAAATACTTTCAACACTTCTCATCCTTTACCTCCAACAAACCATGGAAAAATGTTCTTGTCAAATATCAAGGAGCACTCACAGAAAATTGCACGGCTTCTTAATTTGTGCATTTCAACCACTTAAAGTAATGTAAAATAATAGGAAAAAAGAGAAAAGACAAGAAAATAGGCAGAGAAACACAAAAATCACCAGAACACACAAGTGTGATGTTTCACATTCAAATGATCACTTAATGTCCAGGTTCCTTTACTGAATTTAATATACAAATATTAAGGCTAATCTTAAAACTTATCTTCATCTTTCTTTTCTTTAAAAAATACTATACATAACATGCCAGGGTGGTTCTCATCTATGTGCGAAGTTTGTATGTTCAGCCCATATGCAATTTAGTAATCTAAAAAACACACGACGTAACTGGGATGAGGAATGTCTGCCTGGCGATGGATGGGCATCAGTTCTAAGGCTCTTCCTCTCCCACATCCTAGGATAGTCACCTGATATTCCGTGACCCTGCATTGGAAAAGCAGCTTTATATAAATAAATTAATAACAGCAGCCTGCATGTGCTTTACAATCGTACTTTTGGTGTTTGTAGTTCCGCATGACATATACTTAGGAAATACGTACTGTGCTACTTTATTGATCTAAAAACAGAGTATTCAAATATTGTCTGAAACTCAGCAGCATATCATATCCAGATATTCTGGATACCCATGACCCTGAGCAAGATAAGTGACTGAAGGACAAAGGGTGAATTTTACAATATTTCTCTTTCAGAAGTTGAACAGCCTATTGCCAACGGGTAAGATTTGCTAGTTGTGTGGTGTTTCAGAAAAATTCTGGAAAAATCTAACCGGAGAATATTTTAATAGTGTTTTTAATATTAATGTCACAAATTCATAATTATGCACACAAGAACGTATCCTAAGGAAGTACCTACAAGCAGGATAAAGGGGAAGTGGAATACTGAGAGTTACTGTGTCTCCTGACACCCACAGTACTTAGTGTTTCTGAACAGAGCTGAAGTGGAGTCTTGCTGTCGCAGGAGTAACCCATGGGAAGAGTATGAGGGGACAGAGAGGGACAGCAACAGCCTCACCAGGGGGACACTTGCGGAATCTCCCTGGATAGACATCCACCTGTGCGAGACTAACTAACATTTCTTGGTGACGGATGTGAGCGATGCGTGTCTCACCTGAGATTTACTTGCTATGATTCATACATAGACCAACATCAGCTGAGCTCACGTCAGCTTAAAATTCATTTCAGTTCTGATGATGTTCTTAGTCATGAAGTTGCAGCAGGTTGTAGTCACAGTGGGCATACAGCCCACCTCACAGGCTCTATGTACAGAAGAATAGAGAGAATCCACAACTATTATCCTACTAATAATATTAATATAATAACACATTACTATTACCCAACTGAAAAACTCACAGTAGCTGTGTTTGCTTCTTGTATTATTATACGTTTTTCTTTCCATTTGAATGTCTTCACCACTGGCACATAAATACATCAATCCACCCAAGTTCCATAACCTCTTACCCAGTATAGTTTCATGTTAAGGCCAGCACCCAATGTCCCAGACAAAAAAGGGGACAGAAAATACCAGACACACCAGTTTGTGCCAGTCTGTAGGAATTAATCTGACAGAACTGCATGTTTTTGGATCTTGGAGGAAACTGAAGTATCCCATGAAAAACCAAACACAGGAAAAATGTCAAAACCCAGGACGCATGCGACCACAGTTCTATTCATAACGTAACTCAAACGCTGTTTTTAAAAGAAAAAAAAACATTTTTTCAGCTTAATTGTTGTCAGAACCTTGGTTACTCTTTTTTTTTTGTTAAAGTGATCTCCTTCGGATCTAAACCAAAACAACTCTAATGTAATTCATTTTTATAGACAGATTTGTAGTTGTCAAAGGAAGTTATTGCTCAACAATGCCATCTGCTGTCTGCACGTAAATAAACAATGGATGCTATTAATTCTATTGCAGCACCTTGCACAGTTGATTCGTGATAAATACGTTAGACTACAGAACTTTAAGATTCTCAAGACGACGTGCATTAAGCAATAAAGACTGAGAATACAAACACAATCAGAAACTTTCGGTAACACTTTACTCGAGAGGGCACAGTACAAAATTACACTATGACTTACTGTAGTAATCCAAAAATAAGTGTGTTACATATGCTGCTCCCGTATTTGTTCCGTATTAGTCAGTTACAACAGTTTGTGTATTTCATGCAGTTTCTATATTTGTTCATGATTTGCCCTTTGCCAACAGTTGTAGATCGCAAACAAAACGCCCAAATCGGAGGCAGCTTGGAGCTCCATCGTTAGTTACTTGCGCCCCCTCAAGCAAAGTGTTACTTGTATATGTTTTAACCATGCAGGGATGGACATAACTGGTACGATGATCTATTGTAATAACAGAGTAAATGCGTTCTTATTTTATGTGCATTTGCGCTGATATGAAAACAAAATATAATGCATCTTAATCATTAGGCCTATATGCTAGCTCTACTTTGCGGTATACAGGTTAAAATAAGTACGCATTTGCGCTTTTACAGACGACCGATTATCGCACGAATCGTTTTTAAAGGTGCGTACTTGCGTACAGTAGGTACCAGTTATGTCCATCCCTGGTTATAACGCAGCGGCTTAATGGGGATCCTGCAGTGCTCTACAGAAGGACTACCTTGCAGTCAGTGTTGGGAAGATTACTTTGGAAATGTAATTCGTTACAATTACAAGTGATTCTATTTAAAATGTAATAGTGTATCTATTTCAATTACTATATAAAAGTAATGTAACTGATTACATTTGATTACTTTTTGATTATTTTCTAAATTATGAATGAACATTCTCAGTCGTTAACCATTTATAAATAAAACTTGGTAGTGTTTACCTTACAGCAGTACTAAACACTGACTACTGTAAAACTCCTTATATTACATGAATTAACATGATTATAATTGATCATAAGAACATAAGAAATTTACAAACGAGAGGAGGCCATTCGGCCCATCAAGCTCGTTTGGGGAGAACTTAATAGC
>JAODUD010000041.1:6183419-6194810 GCA_026784285.1 Stomatorhinus walkeri | reverse complement strand
ATTTAACTTTAAACGCTTAATTAACGTAACGTTAAATGCAATAAAGTGCCGAGTACACTAAATTAAGTTATTACTAGCGTTAAAACGAAGCAATTACTATTTAAGATTTTGTGTGTGTGTGCGCTGTAACAGGGTACTGTGTGTGTGTGTGTGCTGTAACAGGGTACTGTGTGTGTGCTGTAACAGGGTACTGTGTGTACCCTGTACACACACACATACACAGAGCCCCCAGCTAGAGCTCACGCACACACATACACACACAGTGCCCTGTCACAGCACACACACACAGTGCTCAGTTACAGCACGCATACACGCGCAGACGTACACAGCCCCCAGTTAGAGCTCTCTCTTTCTCTCTCTCTCTCTCTCACACACACACACACAGTGCCCTGTTACAGCACACACAAGTACACACACACACTCTGTGCTGTTACAGGCAACACACATAGACACAGTGCCCTGTTATAGCACACACATACAGCGCCCACTTAGAGCTCACATACAGACACACTCACAGAGCCCCTGGTTAGAGCTCACACACTCACACAGTGCCCTGTTACAGCACACACACGTTTTATGCTGCCGTCTGGTGGCTAAAACTTAGTACTACCATTTAAAAACATTAAAACGATCTTTTCTGGTAATTGCAATACTTACATTCGGCCAGGAGATGGCAGTAAGAAAATAGAAAAATAATTTTCCCACGCTTATAAGGATAATTCACATAGTAAATTTATGTGCTTGTGTGTGTGTTTTTTACTACACTTTCGGGACAATTTAATCAAATGTGATCTATGCAAACCCACACACACAGAGTGTTAGAGCTCACGCACATTCACACAGTGCCCTGTTACAGCACACACATACGCTGATTTTGAAACAAATAACTTTCCAGTAGTTACGTTTTTTTTTATCAAGTAGCGACGTAGCGTCCATGAAAGCTACAATTTCCAGGACATGTCTGATGAAAGCAGAGGTTTCCTCTGCAGTATGATTTTGAAACGCAACAGAAATAAACCAAGTTCCTGCGCAACCTTGAGCTCTGCTTCTACTGCCTGTCTATCGAAACACGCATGTGTATGGCAGCGTCATAAGACCGACACTTAAGTTTCAGTCTCTGTCCTGAATGTACTGCGGCCGTCTGTGTAAGCCTGCTCTCGATTGCCATTCCCGGCTGTGACGTGACTCAGCGGCGGCAGGCGCGCACACACACTGACAATATATAATATTTACAATAAAGTATTAAATTAGTGGGCTGCCGAACCATTTTCGTAATAATTAAACAGCAGAGATAATTCGGGGTTTAATCATCAGTTGGCGTTTATTACAGCCGTACTACTATAACCCACACGCTTGCACTGCCCAGCATGCACAAGCCATTACTGAGAACTACCTTCAAGCTAGCATCAGTCCAACATGCCGCGCTGCCCACCGGTACCTCCGCGCTACAGTATTTATTTACTTATAGACTTTGCCCAAATTCTGTCCTGGGTTTTAACTAATTAATAAATAAAAAACACGAAAACACTTAATACTAATGAAAATGAATCCAGCTTTATCAATTTGATGAGGCATCCACCTTAATTATTAAAAGTATAGATACAACACGGGTCCCAGCAAGCGCAGCCTATGAAAGACTCTTTAGCGCAGGAAAGGATATTTTCAGACCAAAGAGAAACCGCCTTTCTGATGCCGCTTTTGAAAAGCTTCTTTAGTGCCGTGTAAACAAACACTTGTTAGAACAATAAGAGCCCATCCATGCACCATTACCCCTCGCCCCTTCCATCCAATCCCCCCCGGCACTAAAACATCTAATTCAGAACTTTGATTCTCATTTCAGTTTGGTCCAGTTCATTTGCTATTGTCCCAGTGATCACTCTCTGAGCCATGCTTATTAATCATGGTGTTGCATGTCCTCTGTAAAAACACAGTTTTACACGGTTCTTAACCACAAAGTTCATTTGTAGCTTCAATCGACTTGTTTAATTGGGGTCTGAAGAAGTTTTCTTGTTAAGAGAGGCCCTGAGGAAATAAGATGGCTGTTAATATGGTTTTTCTTTTTCCTAGAAATTTTAAATTGATTTAAACCTATAGCCATGTCTTGCCCTTCGAACGCTACACAGTAGTTTTCATTTGGTACTAAATAGTTTGTTTACTAGAGTACTGGTTTACCTAGTAGTAGGCCAATACCTTTTTTTGTTTTATTTCCAAAAGTCTCGATGCTTCACATAACACAATGTTTATACACTGTGTTAAATCATGGGTTGTTCTTTAATAAATGTCTTAACCAGTGTATCTGACTGTCATTTTGCACTGATCTGGCATTAGGTTGGTACAGCGTGAAGTAGCTTCTGATGTAGTAAGATACTTTTGCCATATCTGTGTAACTCAGCTTGCTATATTTCTATGGATGGCAGCTTTTGTGTAGTGAAGCTAAATTTATTGTTGAATAACTGATAGCTTAGCTCACTACAATTTACAAGTAGCCCAACACTGAACTTTTTAAAGTAGTAATCTGGTTAGGGAGCTGCAGCAAAAACCCGCATAACCTACAGCTTCATAATGGTTTCATAATGGTTTCTTAATGGTTTCATAATGCCGTAATTCATTTTGGATAGAGGAATCTGGTACAAGATGGCTACCTTCTTACTAAGCACCACTGTCAGAACTACAGGAGTCCATCACTAGTTCTCAAAGCCAAATACTTCAGGTACACAAGCTAGTTAAAGCAGTTCAACTTTTAATGTCTCTGTGTCAATCAGTTGTCTTGTCTGAGGACCCATTTTATCTACTTCAGCCAATAGTGTAATTTTATGGGCAGCTGGGATGTTACCAGAAGACGTGGATTGAAAATGGCTGACAGAACCTTCACACGTTCATGCAGTCACGATTTGCATCTTGAACCTGGTTTCTGCTGGAACCTGGTGGGTTGTGCTGTGGTAATACCTGGTGTTTTACCCCGGATGGAATTATTAATCAAAATACAATTTCAAAGTATTTTATTTCTGGATACTGTGACCTCTGGACCCTGTGCTGCTGCAGATACTGAATTACAACAATATCACGATGTTTGTAGGAACAGGCAGGCACACCTATTAAACTGGAAATTGAATGAATTTTATCGTGCAATAATATAAAGCACATAATTTTAATACCCATGACAAGAAGTCTGAAATCTTAATGTGAGTGTAGATTAGCCAGAGTGGTTTATGTCTGTCTGGGTTACATTTGTAGTAACTGTGAATGTCAATTCATATGACTGGTTTTATTTAATTAATATTTTTACTGGATCTTTGGTATTCTGGGCCCCCAAAACACAAGTAAAAACTGTGAAATATGTAAGAAAATATCATTTAAGCAGGTACATGTGACTTCTATTCTTTTCTTATCCTATTTTATAGGAAACAGTAATTATATTCTATTTAGCAATTAAGAATTAAAATACATATTGATTTCTTTCAGCTGACACTATTTTGCTTAATGATTAAATTGAGTCATGAATGTATTTTTCTGATATACATAGCAAATTAGGGAGTGCTGACATCAAGATTAAATCTTATGGAAATAACCATTTGCTAAAGATTAACTATGGCATACCGGAGCAACAGTGACAAAGAACGGGAGAGACTTATTTACTGTTCACAAGCTGTATGATTTATTGTGTGCAATTATTATTATTTTATTATATGCTAATTTCTGCTAGTACATCTGTGACAGTCGCCATGTTATGCAGGTATCAAGTGTTAACGAAATTAGCATTCGCTTGTGACAATTTGCATTACTGTCCATCCCATTCAGCTGTTCTACAGTACTTTGTGGTTCTGAGTTGATGGTAATGTATTAATTAAGTAGCCAAATAACTGCACACTGGGCCCTGGGGCAAAAATGAATCATGCCCCTCCCCTTTCCAAATTCACACCTAGGGCCTGTCTCCACTAGTTGCAGCAGTTGCAGGTCATGAAATTTAAGTAGCCTCAAAATATCATACCCATCATGCACTGCAGTATTTAGCAAATTCCACAAACATGCTTTTTTTCATTAAATACAGGCCTCGACAACAGAGCTTGACTATAAAACATTACAAACTATTACATTTCCAAATAGTTTTAAGTAGTTTTTCTATTATGACTACCTATATAATGAGATTTTATATCTCTCATTTTTATCTATACATTGTAGCATGTCCCAACCATATACAATATGCATGATACCAGTGCTTTAATCCTTACCTCATGGCAGGGGGCAGGTCTTTGGGCAGCCTACTGGTTTGCTTCTGGACTTATTAAACATCTCGACATAACCAGCAGGGCCGTGGCAGCACGGGTACGAATCGGGTACGGCTTGCACACTTTGCAAAGCAAAGCCACCAGTTTATGCTATGGGTTGGGTACGGCTAGGTTCTTGGTGACAGTGGAAAAGTGCCGTAAGATTCTGAGGGTGTAATTATAGCAGAAGGAAATCTGGGGGGGAGTTGCAAAAAAAGAGAAACAAAGCAAAATATGAAATGTATGCAGTTGCTTCCTGTTCACCACAATCTGAACAGAGAGACATAGAGACAGCACCGGCAGCCAATCACCTGAGCC
Organism: Stomatorhinus walkeri; assembly: GCA_026784285.1. NCBI lineage: Eukaryota > Metazoa > Chordata > Actinopteri > Osteoglossiformes > Mormyridae > Stomatorhinus > Stomatorhinus walkeri. The sequence goes on along the minus strand of JAODUD010000041.1, from coordinate 6,190,227 downwards.
CCCATGGGCAGCCAATCACCCATGCCCCATGGGCAGCCAATCACCTGGGCCCCCACGGGCAGCCCATTACCTCGCACTTTGCAACAACAAATCTGCTTTATTTGTGGACCTTGTTTTTCACAAAAAGTGAAAATAAAATTCTTCTATTCAATCTTCTTTGCTGATATTATTCATTTCAAATTCGCTCTAAAATAATGGTAATAAATTTTACCAGGTTTGGGGAAGGTAAATTGGAGTTTTTTTGCCAAAGACCCCACAGTCCCTCAAGTCTCCTGTCAACACATCAGGTAAATAAACCTGAAAAATTGTATTTCTTAGAAAAAAAATAAGAGCATAACAATTGAATGTCATTGGGATTTCCTTTTAAATGAGTCATGTTATCCGTTTTTTTCCCCTCTAGATTTAGGTGCATTGTTACATTCCTTTGAAGGCTTTACCTCCTCAGTGCGCATTTATTTTTCCTTAGATGAAACCTACACTGTTATGACAATGCAGTCCTTTCATTTTGTAGCCCTTTTCAAACACTTAATCATGGGTTCCAAAAAACATCTGCAGTGAGGTTATTCCCAGTAATGAAGCAGCGTGTGGCTCAGCAGGCTGTGCCTGAGGTCGGATGGCCCTGGGCTTGAGCTCCAGCTCAGCCGAAACAGCCACATGTCGATGGACCCACAAGCAAGGCCCTTAACCCCCAGCTCCATGGGTGCTACTGCAGGCGGCTGCCCTTCACTGTGCCATGGAGAGCAAGATGGGGTCGGCAAATAGAGAATTCCCCCACAGGGATCAATAAAGCGTCATTATTATTATTATAAAAGGAAGTCATGTATATAGGTAACAAGGGACAAGCAAACTCGGTTGATTTTAATAAAGAAATTAAGAAAATACTAAAAAAAAAAAAAAAAACACTTCACATCCGGTGCAAAATAAATTACTCAAGTGATCTGCAGCAGACGTGTTTGTCCTCCTTGGAAACATTGCACTGAGATGGTTATAATCTGTAATCTCTGTCACCTGCAGTATAATCCATAACTTTGAGTGTCTCTCTGAACCCTCCTTGTTTATGCTTGGGCTTGCTGATGCATACATGTTCCTGGGGGAGGCACTCTGGGGAATATGGCCCTCAGTGTTCCTGGATGTGTTCTATGCCTGGCTTTGCTCAGAGTCTTCATCCCTCATGACCCAGTCTTGCTTAGGTTCACAGCCTTGTTTCTGGCTTTACCCATTTCAGCCTGGTGTTCGAGTCCTTTTTTGCCATCCTTAGTGGCCAGCTAAGTCAGTGGTTCCAGACCTGCCAGCTCTGTGGACCTGGACGTCTGCCTGCTGAACAGAGGAGCGGGATTTGGCCATGTGGGTGTGTGTAGGTTGGGGTAGGACCTTTTGTCAGTGTCAGTCTACCTTGCTCTGTACCTTGTAAATATATTCTTTAACTCTCAAATTGGTGTCTCTAAGCTGCAGTTGCTTTCTGTTTGTATCCCAGCTTTTCTCCCTGATGCATCCTGCCATGATTCCTGTGTTTCTTGGGATCGGATAAAGGCCTGCCTCTGGCCCTGCACTAAATGATCATCTATGGAGTATGGGTATAAAACTGTGATAAAACAATAGCAATATATCTACACATTTGTGAGCACTGTTCCGATTCGGTTATACTTCCTATGAATGCCATGTGTAGAAGAATCTATGAACATATGAATATAAACATTTATGAGAAGGCATAGCATAGCATAGTCATGTTTATTATGCATTATGAATGATTTATGAAGCTCTCATCTGTAATGCACTTCCGCTACCTTCATAATGCAGTACAAAACATCCTTAATTCTTATACTGAGCATTATGATGCATTATGAAGGTATCTGTATTGCATTATAGACGAGAGCTTTATTGGAGCTTATGAATATTATAATCAACGCTATAATACCTGACTGTCAATTGAAGATGCTGTAATGATTAATGAATTCTTATATCAACAATTATGATGCATTATGCAGGTATCTATATCATTATAGATGAGAGCTTCAAGTGTTACCTCTGATCCTTTAACGGTCATGGTAATATACAACTTTCAGTGACAGTAAACTTGTTTGTAGTTGCCATTACTCTTTCTTTAATTATATGTTTTTCAGTTTCGAAACTCTGGACCCAACTCTTTCTTTACCAACCAGTTCAAGCTCATAAACTGGTTGTGGGTTATTGGTGAACAGAAAAGCCAATCATTGCCATAGACTGTCATTCTGATTTGAGTCTAGCCTGTGACTAAACCTCTGCTGGGTCCTGATCTTCCTGTTTTGGAGTCACCCAAGTGAAAATTTTAGATATGTCCTTCAGTCCTCATCCCGCCAAAAGCTTGCTATCCTTCCTAGTCCTTCATTTGCAGACTGAAGCATGTTTACCCCAGTGAAATGCCTGTATATTTAGCTTATCCTGGTTGCCCTCTACCTTGATGAACTGATGAAAATAATTTCTGTGCTGTCATCAGCTGCTTCACAGTAGGGCTGGTGTTGCCTGGGTGATGTGCTGGATCTGTGCCAGATGTAAAAATATTTTGCCATGATCCGTTGCATTAAAAAATCCATCCATCTATCCATTTTCTGCTCCATATTCAGAGTCGGGTCGCGGGGGCAGCAGTCTAAGCAGGGATGTCCAGACCTCCCTCTCCCCAGCTACCTCCTCCAGCACCACCGGGGGAATACCAAGGCATTCCCAGGACAGCCAAAAATACAATCTCCCCAGCGTGTTCTGGGACTTCCCTGGGGCCTCCTCTGGGACTTGCCCATTTGGACATGCCTGAAACACCTCCTCAGGCAGGAGTCCAGGAGGCATCCTATATAGATACCTGAACCACCTCAGCTGGCTCCTTTTGATGCGGAGGAGCAGCGGCTCTACTCTGAGTCCCTCCCGAATGTCCGAGCTCCTCACCCTCTCTCTAAGGGAGAGCCCGGCCACCCAGCAAAGGAAATTCATTTCTGCCGGTTGTATCCATGATCTCATTCTTTTGGTCATTACCCAAAGGTCATGACCATAGGTGAGGGTTGGAGTGTAGATCCAGTGATAGCTTTGCCTTCTGGCTCAGCTCTCCCTTTACCACAGCGTTTGGTCTATTCCTGTCCTCATAACACAGCAGAAAATGGAGTTTATTCAGTTACTGCATTGGGGCACCTATAGCCGATGTGCTTCCACTCAAAAAGGCCTCAAAGTTTAAGCATTCAGTTAACATTCTAATCCTTTTTTCCTACACAATAAATATCAGGATTATTATTTTTTTGTAAGATTCAGTACTTAGATTTTGAACAAGATTCATTCACTGCAAGATAATTTGTGATATACTGTACGTCACATATTGTACATGGTATTAGTGTCATTTTTGTTACAATTATTCAAGTTATTGTCCACTTCATTAAAAACTTTTAGCCACCTGCCTTCAGAGGCAAATACTGAACACTATTTAAATGTGGAAAGATTGTTTCCCTACTTTTGCATGTCTTAATTAGCATATTGTTTATCACCATGGAAACCAGCAAAAGTGCAAATTAGGCAGCTAACCTTTTCTCCATTTAATCAAATATGGAAAGACAAAGATTACATTGCGTAATACACATTGTAAGGCATAATCAGTAATAGTAAGGCTCCAGCTCACTAAAACCATGTAATATCTCTCACAAAAGTATTAGTAATGTGTATAATTACACTTTATCCTCAGATTTATGTAGCTGTTGAATAAAATGTTAACAATGTAGGGAGATGTCACTTGTTACTATACAGCGCTGGCAGTCTACCTGTGGGAGGGGCAGTCTTCCTCTTTCCGTCGCTATAGGTTACCCTCGGAATGTCAACTCCATTTTCACGTCTACTGTGTTAGTACGCCTGTGAAAGGCCCGCGATCTAGACTATAGCAGACTTTCAAGTAAGTAAATCTTTTTTTTTCAATAATATATTCATNNNNATATATAATAAAGTCAAAATAAAAATGCATTTGAAGAAATTCTGATCAGCATATCATCAAACATTTCAGTTTTTCCGGTTCTTTTCCAATTTTATAATCAATAACCACGTTAATATTCTGCTTCCCCGTTCTCCTGTTCTTCCCCGTGTAAGACGAAGATACAGTAATCCTCAACAATGGATAAATTTAGAATAATGTTTCAGTTTCTGCAATCCAACCAAGAATCCTTCATGAATGGTATATGTGGTATCATGGTTCTTGCCAGTGCGCAACTCTACTCAGCCTTTGAATTCAGTTGTCCCTGTTTACCAGAATACAACTTTGCGTACGGAATCGGAATACTGCTTGTTCCGCCGATTTGGTTTTTCTTGCTTGGCTTTGTGCTAAATAATAACGTGTCCATGCTGGCGGAGGAGTGGCGACGACCGATGGGAAAACGGAGAAAAGACCCCTCGGTACTGCGGTACATGTTCTGCTCCATCACGCAGCGGTCTTTGATAGCGCCCGCAGTCTGGATATCTGTGACGCTGATGGACGGGAAAAGTTTCCTGTGTGCCTTCAGCATCAACTTGGACGTGCAGAAGTTTGGAAATAAGAGCGATCACGGCCTTTCGGATGCTGCGCTCGAAAGGTTACTTGCTAAGATTCCCTGCAAACACATCTTTGATGGGGACGCAGTGGTATCGCGGGAGGCGGCTTCCAGGTATATTCGATGTATATCACAGGTAAGTCTGTTATGTGTAAGCCTGTGAAGAAAATGCATAAACAAGAAGTGATACAAAAAATGTAATTACTCAAGCACCTTTCGCAGAGTGATTACAGGGATCTATCGAAGGATCGTGAGAAGTAGATCATTTCCATACTGTACTTATCTTGCAGGCGTTTGGCTGGGCTTTTCTGCTAATGATGACTTTGATAGCATTCTTGGTGAGGGCGATCAGACCTTGTTTCACACAAGCCGCTTTTCTTAAAACCAAGTACTGGTCGCACTACATCGACATCGAGCGCAAGCTGTTCGACGAGACGTGCACGGAGCACGCGAAGGCGTTCGCCAAGCTCTGCATACAGCAGTACTTCGAGAACGTCAGCGGCGAGATGCGCACCTTCCACGGACAGCCTCCCGATCGAGACGAGGAGGACAAGCCGAAGAGCGACGAGGACAGACTTCTGGGCATCCGAGTCGAGGGCGACATGAACAAAGTCCTCTGGAACTGGCACAGCTGCAAACCATCGCTCAACCTGAAAAAGGACCCGCCTCGGTATGAAGAAGCCAACGGACACTTGGACACTTTCGTGAACGGTCATACACACCAACCTGAAACCCAGTCAAAGAAAGAGTGGGCGACATACTATAGTAATATTTAAACAACTTAACAAAAAACATCCAAATGTAATATATAAAAATCCACCCTGACAGAAGAAAATTTTTATTTTGTGGTACTGTGCAAAAGTCTTTGGCAGTCAAAAGAAATGTTTAAAGCTGTTTATCTAGGTAGAAAGTGCACTTTCGCTCAGAACAAATAAAACACAACTTAACCTTAGAACATATGCAAATAACAATAAAGAGTAACACAATAAAAACTAGTAAGAAACTTACTGATACCTTGCTGGATGGCTAGATGATCACCGCTTCAGTTCCCAAAAGAGAAGTCAATGAGGAGTCAATTGATTAGCTAGTGTGCTAGTGGTTTAGTCAAAAAACACATGGGTTTATGGATGGTTGTAGCAAATACTAGAGTGATATTAGCATGCAGACATTTTGAATTGGCTAAGCTGACACACTTTGACAAACACAACATCATAGTTTTACACCAACATGAAGATCATTTAAATATCATTCTCTTTGACTGCCTAAGACTTTTGCATAGTAAAATGTACGTAAGATATGTATGTGAAATATGTGGATTATTTTTGTTACTTTACTGTAGTATTAAATAAAAATACCAAAGCTTCAAGTGCTTAGTCTCTTTGTAGATGATTTCATTTGCCAATTCAGTTTGACCCTTTAGACGCAAATTGAAGTTACTTCAAGATCTGGCTCCGGTCTTTAATCCATTTAGAAGTGTTAAACCTAAAATTTTTCTTTGCTTGGCATTTTATACATTTTACTTATACGGTGCAAAAAATGAGGGATATTTTACAAATGAATGAAACTAAGATGTAAATTGTCTCATATATATGTATGATGAAGAGCTGCATGTTTGTTTTTTGGTGAAGTAAAGACGATGCAAATATAAGCAACAGCTTCAAAAATCTGACAGCTGGAAAATGTCAGGTCGTCGTTTGCATTTTGTTCTCATTGTTTGTGATCCTGGCGCATATGCAAATGTGTCCAATAACAAAGTCATTTTTAAAACTACACGAGAGTCTATAAAGGCAGGGTCCTCAGCTTATAGTGTTAGATGTGTTCATTACTTTTTTACATTTTGTGCTAATTCTGGAAACACTCCTGAAAGCTTTGATATCATTTGATGCTATCCCCCTACACTGTAAATCTGTATGTAATCAGATCTGACATCATTTTTGCACAACTCATTTCCAAGTACCAAAAACAGATATGCTCTTGACTTATTTAACACGGATGCCGGACTCCATAGGAGGACTCGCGTCACGTCTAGGTCACCTGACCTGGTCATCCTCATGGTCCATCTCATCCCAAACTGTGAAGCTTGTGTGGAAGCTGATGCCACAATTTCCTTTAAAGTGTTGACTGGCCATTTAATGATTTATGGGGTGATTTTCCCGACATTTTCTTGACGTTACACCATTTTCAAGTTCTATCTTTTAACATAGAACTTACATAAGAACATAAGAACATAAGAAATTTACAAACGAGAGGAGGCCATTCGGCCCATCAAGCTCGTTTGGGGA
>JAODUD010000041.1:6148777-6166994 GCA_026784285.1 Stomatorhinus walkeri | reverse complement strand
CGCCCCCCCCAAGTGGACATAAAACTAAAAAAAAAGTGGTTCAACATAGAGTAACGTAACTCTCTCCTATTGTTATTCAACTTCAGATATATATGATATGAGGAGTAGAAGCTGAAATATCTTCCTTCTCGGTCAGAATGCAAGTGAGAATAAACGGGATTTAAATAGAGATAATATAAGCATGGCAGCATTAACACACACACACTAAAGCGCAGACAAAGGGATACATCCAATCATCTGATTGGTGGGGAAAGATTGATGAGACGATCTATTATATCAAAGGTTTAGCATGTACTCACCTACAGAGATCAGAAGTTATTCTGAACAATGATTCCTAACTAAGGTGACCAGCTAATTCATGTCAGGAGGGACACTGCGAGATACGATGGGGTTGTACACTACCATTTCACTACCATTTTAATTAAAAGGATCCGGATTTCACTTTAGCACTGAGATGTTGCTGTGTGCTGATTGGTCAAGGAAACAAACCAGCCAAAGCACAAGAAAAACTAAACCATTTAGCCAAGAACAGGAGTACGGGAACCTTTCCGTTTTAAAGCAGTATGTAAAACCTGAAGCAGCTCAAAGTGTCCCTCCTATGACAAGGCCACCCTATTCCCGACACACATTTACAAACGGGGTTAAGCGCCAGGAGCGCTGCTTACTTGGCGATCTAGGGTCATGGCCAGAAAGTCCACCGTCCCGCTAATGGAGGGGGTGAGGATCACCTTCAGCTGTTTCTTCTGAATGTCATACTGAAGACGAGAGACGACAGGCATAAGAAAGACATCAGTCAGGAACACCAGGAGGAACACCTCGCGGCAGTTCCTTGCTCGCACGCCACCTTAGACACGAAGCAGGTGACATCCTGCCCGGCCGGGTAGGCCTTCAGTTTCTTGCCGGTCTTGATGTCCTCTAGATTGGTGTCCTCTGTCAGCAAGCTACGATGGGATTAAAGAAAAATGGTATTAGCTTTTCAAAAACATTAAATGGTAATTATGTAATGAAAGCTTTATATTGCCACTAAAGCCAAAGTTTGTATGAATAAAAATGAACAAGTCTTGACATTCAAGCGCTTCACGAAGATCCTACCTTGGGAGTAACGTCAGCTCAAGCTCTGTGAACTTGGACTCTGGGTGGGAAATTGGCAGAAGCCTTTTGAGAATAAAATATAAACATTAAATAATTAGGTGAAATGCATAGATGTTAATTATGTAACCAGGCATTCTAAAGATGTTTTGTTGTTTGAGCAAGTTTGTTAAATCACTGAATAAAAATCCATTCATCCATCCATCCATCCATCCCAGGGTCATGGAGGGCCCTGGACCCTATCCAAGGCAGCAAATGAGGAGTCACATGAGGGGTCTGGAGCCTATCCCAGGCAGCAAAGGGCACAAACACAGACACAATCATATACTACAGACAATTTACAGACACCAATTAGCTTTACTGCATGAATGGAGATAATTATGGTATTCCTGCGAGGCTGGTAATAAAATGTATGGTCAGGGTAATGAAATAGCTTGTCTATGTAAATTCTTATATCTGCTGTATTAATTAGTCTTTTTGTTCCGTTAAATTACTTCTTTTCTCCCCAGCACCACCTAGTGGCAGTGTCAAGTGAGTGATTTAATAATTGAGATATTTAAAGGCAAATATGGAGATGTTTAATTTTACTCTGTACTGTTGGCGTGCTGGTGAACACGAGGATGGGGTGGAGAAGGATTAGATGTTCTCCATCCCCATCTGTCCCTGTGAATGACGTCATCCCCATGCAGCTTCCTAATGCGCGCACCCAGATCGGGGATTCAAGCCCGCAATTCTGCCAGGCAACAGTGACATTCACTGCATCACCGAAATTTAATTCTTTCTCGTATTAATTACTGTGCAATGTTTGGCCCGAGATGCGCAACACGTGTTTCCGGCACGGTTCCACATTCGACGCGCACTGACTGACGACAGTGAGTACTTTGTTAATCGGATGACTCACTTGTGATCGGAACACTCCCTCTCCCCAATGACCCTGGCGGTGACCGTCTTGCCCTTCTTCAAGGAGGCTGTGGGGAAGCTGCAAGCCTTTTTGAAAGTCTCCTGGATGTGAGAGACATGGATGCTTCCTCGGACGCCGCCGGGCAGGCTGACGAACACACAGAGGGGCTTCACGGACTTGACCGTACCGGTCAGCACGTCGCCCATCTTGTAGGTGTGCTTTCTTCTCACTGCCACGCTCTCGGGAATCACTTTCTTTTCCCTGCTGAGAGTGGACGCTGAGACGGACGTCCACGACACCAGCGGAAGCCCTCCGAGGTCTTCGCAGCGAGGTTCCATGATGGCGACGTTCATGGCCCGCCCCACGGCCATCTTCTCCGACTTGAAGTGGAAGGTGTCGTTCAAATGAACAGTCGTGTGGACTATGGTCAGCTGACCGCTGTCGCCCAATGAGATGACGGCAAAGTCTCGTTCCACGTACTGCACCGTAGCTGATAACTTTGCACCTGCGTTAAGCTAAAAGGCAAAATTTGACAAAAAGATCCCATTTTCGCTCCATCACGTCATATTTTTAATTATCTGCTAAAATAAAAGCAAATAAATAATAAACAGTATGTCTTTCTAGTCTGATTCTTTTTAGTTTAGCAAACCCTTTTCCCCAAAGGGACTTTGGACTTGATGTTATGAGCTAAACAACACAAGTAGAAATGTGACTGGGCCTGCTGGCCTGCAAACATGGTTTGAAAACTGTACTTTTAACATGCATACTCCTAGCTCATTACAATCAGGGATTCACATAACTGGTACGCAAGTACCATACTGGCCGCATTTTAACCTTAGTACCGCAAAAGTAGTACAAATTAGCCACATAGAGGCTAAAATGCACAGTAATTTCTTGTCATAAGAGCACGAATGCACATAAATATGCATTTACACGGCTGTGGCAAGAAACTGCCATGTGTCTCGCTTTATAGGGCAAATGCTCAACAGTTATGTGCATCCCTGACTAATTAGGTTTACCTGTTCAGTCCCTTAATTTAGTTTAATTCAACATTTATTTTGGGGTTTCAAATTCAAGCATCCAGTCATTAAAGTAAAATTATCAGTCATTATATAAAATTTAAGATCTGAGATTTAAACCTGAAACCGGGTCATGTGTCCAGATGGTTATCCACCTGCTATTCTCAGATCATATCCCTCAGACCAAGCAAACCATCACCAGTGACTCAAACACAACTACAGATAATCTCAGCCCACCTTCTTCCTCTTCCCCAACAGCTGTGGAGCAAGAGAGACATAGATCTTCGATGCACAGAGGTCCACGTGGAGTATAACAGCTGTCACTTTCTGCCCCGAGGTCAATATCACACCTACAGCAAAAAATAACCATCAAACGCCAAATCCAGAAAATCAAACTATTATAGCTCTGTACTGGAAGGGTGTCTCTCCAACTGCAGACACATTCCTTGAAAAGCACTTGTGGAATATAGACACTCTGATCTCACCGTTCAGATGGTCCGGAGTTGCAACTATGCTGAACCCGCTTAGTCCATCTCTCACGAATGTGGCACTTTTGTCACCGCTCACTGCGTCAACAGCCAGCTTCAGCTTCTGCCCTACTGCCAAAGGGCGAAGGTACTGGAGAAGGTCAGGATCTAACAGGAGAAGCAGGTGGGAGACGGAATATTTACCCAGTGGCAGTTGGGCTGTGCGATATGGCATAAAATTCATATTGCAGTATAATTTGAACCATAGACGGTATATATTGCGGTATATAATTTGACCTGTAAATTTCAATATAAGTGTTTATGAAAGGGTAACATGTCCATAGCAAAGGCATTGCAGCAGGAAGTTGTATAATGAACTTAACACATTTCAAAGTAGTCATGAATGTAGAATATTTACTGTGCAAATCTGCAATTATAGAAAAAATTTGAAAATGTTTCAAGTAACTTCACTGGTTTTATGTAAAACACAGGTTGGTTTTGTAAACTGTAGGTAAGCAGAAAACAAGAGACAGATTTAGACTAGTGTCATAACTCCATTTATATTAGTATGACCATCTCTCCCATAAAGGTCCTGCTAGGCTGAGTCCTGCATGGGTTCGGGTCCCCGACGGGTGACCCGCAAATTTTGATGAAACGGGTGAAAAATATTCTACTGTGACAGATACGGGTTCGGGTCAGACGGAGAAGAGCTAAATTGTGCCAACAAAAAATACCCTAGGGCTATATTTTAATGACAAAATCCCTGCATTCAAGATGATAAAATGTGTAAAATCCATATCAGATTATGCCCAGAAATCGCTCCCACTTTCATTTTCAGAAAATGCATGCGATCTCCTCCAGTTGTTCGAAATGGATGCTGAAGTAGTCAGCTGAGACCATCAACTGTGGACGATATCCTTTTTTACACAGTAATATAAAGCACCGCCCCAAACGCTAGTCTTCGCCTTTGCGTAGGAATTCCAATCGGGTAATCAGAGGAAAATGGACAGTGCACGTAGGTAGCCTATAAAACCCAATACTGTGCAGGGTAGCCTAATGTACATTTTATATAATATTAGTTTTATTAACACATTTAATTGTAAGCTGGTAAGGCTTTGTGTGGGCATTGCAATATCAAACATTATTTGAGTTTGGAGGTAGCTAGGCTACTACCATTTGTTTTGATTATTATGAAGCTGTTAAGCAATATTTACATTTAGCTACGCCTTTTCAACTGATGTTGCACATGTCACTGGACATTTGTTGTGGCAATAAACCTTTGTCTTTAATTTTTTTTAATCTGACTGATTTTCATTCCTGTGCGGGTCGGGTGTCGGTATTTATTTATAGTGGATCAGGTGCCGAATTTGATTTTATTTCAGTCGGATAACGGTTTGGATACGGTTTTAAGTATGACGGGTACTGGCGGGTACGGTTTGTCAAAATCAGACACGTGCAGGACTCTGCTGCCGGGTGCAGCAATAATCATATAAACAATTTTCATATAAATCATATAAATAATAATAATTTATTTGACGCGACTTCATTATGTCATTTTTGCGGGCAAGGAGTGTAAATTTCTGTGGTAGGGCGGTAAAATCAAAATCTCTCCTGTTGGCCAAATTTATATCGTATACCGTTTATACTGCCCAGTACTATGTGGCTGTAACACCATCAATAGCGTCACACATTTCATATCGATGCAGATCACCGGTTCTTTGTCTCTGTGCATTTTGACCCATCAGATGGTGGTGATGCAACCAGCTCGGTTCAGCCACGCCTTCGACTAGTAGCAGGGCCATTTCACCGTGGTTACGGCTCAGGTAAGGCTTGCATAATTTGCAATGGAAAACAGTCTCTTTGCGGTTCGGCTTGGATCCGGCTCAGTTCTTGATGGCAGTGGAAAAGCTCCAGTCTCTTACCCTTGGCGGCCACCATTTCTGCCACGGCGTTCCTCTCCTGCAGGCCCTGAACAAGCCATCTCCGGGAATCTCCCTCTTCAAAGCAGACATCCGACACTTTTAGGGAGAGGAGGAACCTGCGTTTCTCCTCATCCATGTCGGTGACCTTGGCAGCCACTGTCTGTCCTTTCTGGAAGACGCTCTCTGTGTTGCTGACAAACTTGTCACTCATAGCCTACAGAAACAGCATGAACACACCATCCGTGAACAGTTAACCTATATTGCTATGGCTGTACAATGTTGTGAAGGTCTTTAATTCCTATAGTCACTTCATTCAGTTAATGCACAGGTGCAAAGTTTCTCTGAATCTCCCCCCTCAGAACAGTGTTTCCAAACATCTCAAAGAGACAACAGAGAGTGTGCCTACATAGCAACACCTACATTTTAAGAAAAGCCGGCCTTTTAAATAATAATAAAATATAAGTTATACAATCCATTGAAAGACAGACCCTTTGTGCATATAGCAAAAATACTCAGCCGGGACCTGCACGGATGCTAAAGAAGTTTACCAGAAATGTTTAAAGCACCAAATACGAACACATCACCACCTCACCCTGAGTTCCCGCTAAATCAATATGCAACTCTGGGTCTTCCGAAAATTTGATCATCACTTTTAAAAACTCTCTGTTAAGACTACGATCACAGCTTACATTATGACGCTTAAGTTAGCAGCTGATGGTATAAACTAGTTCCGTTTTTTAGTTCTGCGGGTAGTGGTGGCTTGGTTAGGGAAGCGCACTTGTAATTGAAAGATTGCTGGTTTGAATCCCCGACCAGCAAGGCACCATTAAGGTACCCTGAGCAAGGTACTGGCCCCAAGCACTGCTCCCCGGGCACTGAATTAGCTGCACCCCGCTATGTCACGAAAGTCACATATGGGTTAAATGCAGAGGACACGTTTCGCCGTTGCGCACTGTGTGCTGTGGTGTGTCAACAATGACCACTGATCACCTAATTCTATACTCACGGACTTCGGCGCCAGGCCCACGAGGCCGTAGGGGAACTCCACGAAGACTCCGTACGGCATGACGTCCTTGATCCAGCCCACGAGCTGCATCCCCACCTGGATGTCAGAGAACTCTTTGGCTACCAGGCCGTCTGTGATGGCGGCTTTCACGAGGGGCTTTTGGGTTAGAATCTTTCGAAGACGGTTAGGGAAACATCCTGATGGAGAGCCCATTATGGGTCAACCAGAGCTAAAGCATGAAACTACACCAACCTGCACGCTAAATTATTTACAGAAAAAGCCACGAGAGACAGCGCCAAGCAAAGGATACGGTGCCGGATTTGTTGGTCCCGAGGGTAACTGTACTGGAGAGGGTGTCTCCCTCTTTCAAAGCCCCCCAAAACAGAGAGCAGTTGGTCATGTGATCAGACAGATGGCCTATGGGAAGGAAAGCAGGGGAATCTTCAGGGAGGATGGAAACCTCCAGGCCTTCGAGGTGCTTCCTCAACACCTTGGCCTCCACTTCCTGCAGTTTGACGAAAAAGCACAGAGAATCAATCACACATCCAACCTCGAAGGCGAGATTTATCCCAGTGCCATTTTCATAGGACTATGAAAGGTTACATATTCATAGGTGCATATAATCTAAAGCACCGTTTCCCAATCCAGCCCTCGAGGACCCACAGCCAGACCAGGTTTTTGCTCCCTCCCAGCTCCTGGTAGAAGCAAAAACATGGACTGTCTGTGGGTCCCCGAGGACCGGATTGGAAAACACTGCACGAAGTTGTAACTAGTATTAAGAGACAAATCACAAAAATATTAAGTTAAAAATAAATATATAGGTAAAGCATTTTTCCTAGTGAAGGTAGTTAAAATTATAATATTAAAAGGCCAAATGATACGATATGATATGCAGTCTAAAATGAAAACTTCTTGTGAAAAAGTGTAAAAAAAAATTCACCATCTAGTGCATACTACTGCTTGGTGTCGGATTGCAGCTGCTAACAGCCTCAGGTACCCGTACAGATGTGCCCTTGCGTACCTTTCCAGTTTCAAAGCTAAAGCTATGGGTGGCCTGGCTCTCCTTATCCGCCACAGCCCTGAAGGACAGCAGCAGTTTCTCCTGAGCGGCATCACAAGACAGCACCTTCGCTTTGACAACCTGTAACAAAAACCCACCAAAAGGCAGGACACGTTCTGCTCAGACGAACCCTGAGTTAGACAAGCCACAGTGCGGAAGGGGCACCCCCGCCTCCGGCCACAGACCTGGCCGACGTAGAAATGGCTCTGTGGGACAGACACCCGCTCCCTGCTCAGTTCTCCGATGGGAACCAGCCCCTTCACGTCGCCGAAGAAGCGCACGATACAGCCAAAGTTCTGCACGCTGACGATCCAGCCGTGCGACACCTGGCCGACTCGGACGCCGGAGTAGCTGCTGATCAGGGGCAGGGTGGAGCTCAGCAGTGCCTTCTTGCGTGTCAAAAGCAACTTCTGTGAAACGCAGTCCACTGACAGCACCTGCGCAACACAACCAACAGTGTCGCAAACGACAACTGTAAGCTTCATTATGAAAAACCATGATCATCTGCGAAATACTAATACTGGTCATTTTTGTGGCTGCAAGATATCACATCGCAATATGTGAGATTTCCGTGAGTAATAGTGGAATATATATGAAGCAAAACAGAGATTAAATTAGCTGAAATAAACTATAGCAAAATAAAAATTTATCTACCAGTAGTGTGTGTCAATTAAGTTGTGTCAGACACAAAGCAGATATGATTATTGCACATGCACACATCGTGATGACGACACTGAAACAAAACACTATGCATACCTGGTCAGGATCAAAGGCTTAATGAAATGCAGCCACAAAAATTTACAAAAAGTTTAAAAAAAAACAAACGCATAATATGAAATCATTCATTTCTAGGGCTGAATTCTCTTCCAGCGATTAGGGGGAAAGGCTTTGAGTGTTGTGATATGAACTACAGGGTAACCCCCAGAGAGGATAGCTGCATTCTAGACACGTTTAACCTGAAATCCTCCCATTTCTTTAAAGATCATCATTCAGAAGTTTACTGCTAATTTCTTGGACGCATTAATAAGCAAACTGACCCGACACTTGACTTTGCTCCCCACTTTGTACACCTTCTCTGGGTTCTTCAGCACTATATCGGCCAGGTGAATCCTGGGCACCATCCCTTTGATGTAGTCCGTCAACTCCACGATGACCCCGAAGGTCAGCAGAGAGGACACCGTGCCCTGGGGGGGGAGGAGAGGTGTGCAGCAGGGAATGACAACCTGGGACTGGAACTCCAACGTTACGTACATGCAAAGAGATTTCACACACCTCTACCAACTGTCCAGGTTGGAAATCCTGATAGCTGAGGAACATCGCGTCTACGATGGCCCTAAGAAGCAGAAGAAAAGAGAACTATAACACATTTCTAACCATAGTAGAATTTAACTAAAAAACTGGATTCATGCTATTTCTCATCTAAGAATTAATAACACAAGATAATGCAAAATAAGTGCCAAGAAACTTGAAAGGGATCAGAGAGGCAGTCGACTGCGCCAGCTGCCCACCTGCGCAGTGTGGCTGTATGCATCTGCTCCAGAGGGCTGAAATCCAGAATCCTGCAGGTGTGAGACGACCTGGCCATGACCTGGTCAGAGGTGAAGGTCTCACCAATGTCCTTCAGGTGCTGCTTCTAAACCATCACATATCAAGGAGAGGGGGGGTTACAGACTCTGACCAATCACTAAATGGCTAGCATGTTCTCCCAATAGGTATTTCATTCCTTGATTGGAACTGAAAAACATCACACACAAACCTTGCTTGCTTACCTGCGAAATAGCATTACTGCATGGCATGTTGGAGGGCAGCTGTCTGGTAAGCCTCTCAATTTAAAGCCCTTTCAGATATGCACCCCCCCCCGGAACTTTTCTAGACATTGTCAAAAGGGGCCATATGTATGAACACAAATGTCCAAATCAGTCATAGGTGACATTAAACAGACTTTACCCTGCTAGGTCCCTAGTAGAAAGTCTGGGTAATTTTTGATTGACCCCCCCCCCCCCATGTGTGAATGGAGCAGGAAACGGTCTAGAAAATTCGCTGTGAGTGAGCAGGTATGTCGATAATGTTTCTATCATACAACGGGCGTGAAAACAGTAGAATACAAACAGGGAGAAAATTGTCATTACAAACTACAGTACAACAAATTACGTTGAATTTACAAACCAAGTACGTGAACGCGGTGTAATCCAAGCTAAGGCACAGGTGGAACAGCAAACATCTCGGATGTGCTGTAAACAAAATAGCGCGATTTCCAGTGTGCCTTTCCCATCATGCTCCGCTTCCTGCATGCTTCCGCCCCTCAGCTAAACCAACCGGAGTGTTTCCACTGGGTGCGAACACATCTGACACAGACAATCTCCAATAATGCCCCAACTCTGAAAGAGCAAATCTACCAAATGTGTGGACCTGATTCTCCAGACGAAGCCTGGACTTCATGCGTGGGGAAAAAAAAAGCTTTATTAAAAAGTCTAACAGTATATTTCCCAGTCGTTCATGCTGATGTCATTTTTCTAGTTTCAGAGCAAGACTATAGCAGGAGCTTAAGACTGACATACACATAAGGAGAGCCAGGCCACCCAGAGGTGAAACTGGAAAGGTGCACAAGGACACATCTGTACGGGGGGAGGGACAGCAACTCACATGCACGAAAGCCGCCATCTTCTCAGGCAGCTCCAAAATCGCTCCAGAGGCCGGATGCAAGGACGTCATCCTGCAGTCCTCAAAGACCTCGCCGATGAGGTCACTGGTGACGGGCTCCAACAGTGGGCCTGGGTTGAGGAGATGCTCACGCAGGGACAGCCCCATGGACCGAGAGGAGGGCTCCACATACAGCACGCAGGCCTTCAACTGCAAGGTAAGTTTATTTATGTATTCAGATGCAAGGCAATTCAAAGTGTGTTACAAAGGCAGAAGGATACATTTAAATGAAGAGATATTAAAATCACATTTAAAAGACAAAAACAAAAGCAAACAAACAAAAAGGCAAACAAACAGCAAATTAAAGGCTGCTAAGATATCCCAAACTGCGGACAAAGCAAGCCACAGCAACAAAAGGATTCTAAAAGAGAGAAGGTGGTGCGTTTCTTGGTTGGGGGGGGGGGGGGGGCTTACAGTCTCTCCAGGGCTGTAGCTGGAGGCTTTGTCACGATCCATGTGCAGGAAATCCACCGTGCCAGAGAAGGAGGAGAGGAATTGCAGAAACAGCCCGTGTTTGCCCACCTAAGTGACAGGGAGAAGGCTCACCTCAGACTATCATCAATCCACTGAGAACAGGTGATTGATAAAGAAAGAAACAAGGAGATATCAAATACTTCTGAAAACAACATACATTTTTTTACGTGCACACTGACCCCCCAAAAAGCTGGATTCGATATAGGGACAATTTAGGGACCACCTGGAATAATTATGCGCATGAGCAGAGGGCATGGGGAATAAGACAGGCCACGTACCTTCTGGACCTGTGCCTTGACCATCAGCCCCGGGAGAAGATTCCGGAGAGTCCAGCCGTGCTGAGTCTCCGCACAGGACGGGGTGATGGCGGAGAAGGTGGGGGCGAGGAGGACAATGCGGCCCTCATTCTTAACGTCCTTTAGAACGCAGTCCACGTGCTGCCCCACCTTGAACCCTTTGCCAAAAACACAGAGTGCATAGTAGAAGAGAGTAGATGAACATTCTCAGATTATGAAACAGCACACAGGACTCATCCTACTCACGTCACTGAAAGATATTATGCACTGCCAACACTATCACAGCCAAACCTGGACATTCTAATTTCTAAGTAACCAATCCAAGAAAATGAACATTCCCTCAAACGTCGATTTATGCATGAGAATAAATTTTACTAGCATTAATACAGAAAACAGCCGCACATACATGTGGCTAATATAACTTATTAGATGAAGGTTAACATGTCGCATCTGTACTTACCCCCCTGTTTCGTAGCGCCTTTTACCTCCTTTCCCTTCGGCAAGAAAGCTTTGGTTCCAATCACACCAATGTCAACGAGAAAACCATGATCCTCAATGCTCTCCACACATCCGCTGAGTATCTGCGACCAGAAGCAGAGCTCATAAGCACAGAAAAGAACTAGAAGAGTCATAAAACTCCTTAGCTTTCCATCTACAGAAAACATTACATACAGCCCCCCATGTCCAAATTTTTCATTACGTGTGGTAAAGACACAAAGATGGCAGATCTCCTGATCAATAAAAATACTGTAACCGACAAGATTCCACTGGCCTATGCCCAGTGGACTTTCTCAGCTGGTTCTTGAAAGCATGCCGCCAGTACTGAGGAAAGTAACCAGACTCACCATTCCAGCTTTTAGGGACTCAGGGGTGAATCCTTTGTTCACCTCCTTTGGGTTAATAGATAGCCTGACGCTCGTATGTCCCTTCTGAGTGGCTTCCAGACCAGACACAACACAGCGGAGCAACTTTCCCGGAGGAAAAAGGCTGGGCAGTGAGGATATCTCCTGCAGAAAGTCAAAAATAAGTGTGTGGTTGGGTTCTGCACTGCAATTTTACATTATAAAACGGCACAGCAAAGCAAGTGCTCACTTCCAGGCTGTCTTCCATCTCCAGCTGACTGGTAAGCATCTTTGTAAAGGATGCCGAAATATTGCCCACAGGAAGGAATCCTTTCAGACCATCTGGAAGACTGACAGTCACCTGGAAGTCAGTGACCTCTTTCACGCATCCCAAAAATAAGGTTCCGACTTTGATGTTCTGAAAATGCAAGATTAGAAAGATGTAATTTCATCCACTTCCTTCGTGACACAAGGAAACAACAGAATACAGAAGTTGGGAAACAATTATTTTCAATGCACAGATTTCATACACCTGCCTTAAAACGGAGGATATCTGTGGCTTCTGCTGTGTTGAGCTTTAGCGAGCCCTCTTTGCCGGTCCTTTGCTTCTTCGCACCTTTTGTGTTGCCTTTGGTCGATTTTCGTTTTTTAACTTCTGGCTCACATATCTGTGAGGAAGAACACAGTCATTTAACCTTCGTTAAGAAAACGGCAGCAAGCAGCCTAATACAATGAACGTAAAGGCCACCGAGTTCTCATCTCAAAAGCCAGGTTAGCTGTCAGGAACGTATCCAACCAGTCTTACTTTAGTGTATTCAGCTGCATTAGTTACTAAACTGCAACAGAAACAAAGTGTAAGCTATGCAAATGTCTTGGCACAGATAAAACGTTGTGGCAACTTGAATAGGAAAGGGAAAGCATATGAAAACTAGCCTTCACCATCATCCTCCTAAAGATAATTGAAAATGCATTTCAAAGACACCTAGAATTTGAAAAAAAATCTGTACAGTACTTCATAAGTACCACTGCAAGCACTTGCATATAGTGAGGCTTAGTAACCGAGGATGACGTAAGGAAAGTGCAACTACATACAAGAAGCGATGGAAAGTTTTTATCAGTTTTTTATTTATTTTTTTATCAGTTTTTTCTTTATTTTTTCTTTATTTCAACTGATATAGTGACGCTATTTTCATAAACCTACCTGAAATAAGTTATCCACTTCAATGCGCTCGACAGTTGATTTACTTCCAGCGGTCTTCTTTGATGTCCCCCCGCGTGGGAAATCCTCTTCTAACGATGCCATGTTACACTTCTTCCGTAAAAAATCAGGAATATTATCGTATTAGCAATAATGAAAACTAAGATGCAGTTTACAGCAGTCATGTACGTACGATTTGTGATCGCAATACTGGATATCTGACTGGACACTTGATTTAAAGATTTTGGTTACAACTTAACTAATTCTTTCGTTTCAAGTATAATTCATATACAAACTTACGCTATCCTGACACTAAACGTAACATGGTTGCAAAATCAGATCAATGATTTGATGCACAATACTAAATACTATTGATATTCTAGTTGAAACTCTGAAAAAGACCAGATCTATACGGTAATGCAGTAATTCAATAAACCATAACCGAAACGTCCATGACAAAATATCCCTACAAACATAAATAATTTCAAGACATTAAATCTGATTACAGCTGTTATGAAAAATAAATATACTACCTATCTTCACCCTCTACCCGCAAAACGCACATTGGAATTACAAATCCACACGTGCGTGCCCCGGAAGTAACTAAACAGCATAAACGGCACCGCCTAGCTTAATGAATAAAAAAATATCAACCAATCGCATGTTCCTTCCTCAAGGGGCGGAATATTACGGTTGCGAGCTTCCTGTTTACAACGGAAGCGCAGGTCTGTAACCAATAAAAAGGAAGTATTCATATGATTGGCATCATCTTTCCTTAGAGCATAACTGTTGTTGACGTTTATTTTAACCAATAGATTAACTGAATACTTTTCCTTTTCGCCTATCACATATCATGCAAATTAGTAATGTCACAATAGGCGGGACTTCCTCTTCACAGTTTCCTTAACCGTTTTATGAAGGACACACTGTCAGGCTGAAGAGTAGATCGACTAGTAGGTATGTATTCATTTATTTTGTGGAGGTTTCACAAGCATGCTTCTTCTCCATATATTTATTAGGTTTTTATCGTGTTCATTTTTTTATTTATTGACTGTAGTAAATCGGACGATGTGCGGATTTATCTTGTTGTCTCACCGATCACATAGCATCCACCTAGCCGATCGGCTAATTACGGTGCAAAACGGTGATCATACTGGTTGTTTTTAATGTGTGAAAAATAAGCTAACGTAAGGCGTTTATGACATATCCTCAACTCGTGTAAAACTGCAGCGAACTCGCTGACCATGGCTATCTCGTTAGCTAGAACTATAAGAACTGCACCTTTTCTAACAGGGCCTTTCATATCTATGTCATGTTTCTGCAGTGGTAGGTTAATGTCGTAAATACAATAATATATTTTTATATAAATGAGTAAATTTTATGCAGTTTACTTTATAATGAAAAAATATTTTTAAGATGAGTTTTTTTACATTACTTCTTATGTCTTATATACTACAGAGGCCGTATTCACCATGGCAGGACACGATGCTGGATCTCAACACCAGTTTACTGGCTTCTCAAAGTACTTCAATTCATATACCCTCCAGGGAAGAAAAAATGTAAGTTTTCTGTTTACTCCCAATATTTATTAAAATATACACATTAGATACAAATGAATGCTTTGCTCCATGGCATGTTTTACATGTGTAATAATGCAGATAAGGCCAAAACCTTTGTGTTCTACCTTATCTTCTACAGCTGTTTTCTGTGTAGTAAATAACTGCTTTCATTTGATGTTTTAGTGTGTCCTGGCTACATATGCCGGGATTGCTGCAATTTTCCTCTACTTTAAACTGAAGCCTAAGAAACAGAAGCAAATTGCAGAAAAGTAAATATTGGTAAGTAATTGTAGATAAGTGAGCAATTCCTTCTTGCAGTAGTTTTAGTAGTTTTTTTCTGAATTAGTCTTTCAAAATTCCATGGTGCTTCATTCAGTCTGGTTAAGATACACATTTCTTAGATCAGTGTTAATCATTTAAACTCTCCCCCTCCTTTTCGCAGGTTGTCCTGTCTGTGCTCTGTTGTATAGAGTAAGGTGAGGGTGATGTATGGCTTTGATCTCTTCAGTTGCAGAATAAATTGATACCCAACATAAAAAATGTCTTTATTTACATAACATCCCTCTTTCAGGACTATACACACTTTCACAAACTTGGTAAAATAGATTAAGAATGGCTATGAACAGAAGTCATTGAAAAGAGGAGTATCTTATAAGTAAATCAGAATGTGGAGGGAAAAGAGTAAATTCAAACCACTTGTGGAGTGTGTCACTGCTCGTTCGCGGAGCGGTGCCTGGGCGCTTGTGGCGCGAGGAAGGCATGACTCGAAGACAGGAACTTCCAGTGAATACGGGGTTTATTAGCCACAGACAGGGAAGACTCCACAATACGCCACAATGACTGATCTGACACTGAGTGCAGGGACACGGACTAAACACTGAAAGCTGACACAAACGAAACCAAAAACAGGTGATCACAATTGACGACAGCTGGAATCCATCAGGGCAGAGACACGAGGTATCGAGGGGGCGTGGCACATGAGGCTTTAACGGGCAGCGTATGACAGAGTGGCTTGCCATTTTCTTTTTAGGACTGAGTGTAAGTTTTGACACTGTATCTTCAAGTCTGGGGATTACAAGCACCTGCTTCCAGACGTAGATTGTGGTGTGTGAAATGTAGATGAATGACAGGCTTTGATTTTGTCGTACTGTGTATATATTCCCAGCAGGAGTTCCTGCGAGTTCTCGGGTAAATGGGCATGACAAGTTGTGGCTGTAAAATTCTCAGTTTCTATGTCCATACTTTGATGGAGTCCTGCAATTGCACTGAATTATCCATGGAACCTGCTAATGTTGGTATTAAAGCATGTTACATCTAAAAAGGAAAATTCATTGCATTTGTATTCAGGTTGTAATATGAATATTCAAATGGTATTGAGACAAACCCTCTCCATCCCAGCTCAAAAGTGACATCATGACCAAAAACATAAAGGACCAGACACATTAAACAATACAATGATAAATACAGTCTGATGTGGATATCAAGAAAAGTTCCATAAATGATGAATACAAATGGCATTCAAATATCTAATAAAAAAAGGATGGAATTATGGTAGAGCTGTTTTGTTGTTTATCTTGCATATAATACAATTATAAAACAATTGTTCTGTGGTGTATAAAATGAGAATCATGTTCATCATTTCCCCTTTAAGTGATAAATCCTCTTAATGAAAGATGGAAGATTCGTGCAGCTTCCTTACCTGTCGGGACTGAAGCTTACTCCATATACAGGGCCACTGTGTCCATATATCTTAGACTCACTTGCTGTCTTTTTGTTCATTATCCTTTCCAGTCATCATAAGTCTTTGTCAATCAAGCTCAAATCTAGAACAAATACAGCACCAGTAAGCAGCTAACCAAATAAAAATTCAAGCAGTTGATTCATGGTGTCAGCAGATATTAGTGGAAAGGCTGATCTTAAACAGGTTATCCACAGTGAATGATTATTTTTTTCCTTCAACCTTGTGTAACAGACCAATTGCACCTCACTGGTGCTGTTTGTTGACCGTGGCCTCAACCTACCTGCAGCTGACTTGACAGAGTGCAGTATCTTGGGTGTGACACTCCACCCATGGTGGAATCTGCAGAGCCGCCTGCTGTCAGACTGGAATCAACTGTGGAATCAACTGTGAAATCAACAGCAATCACACTGTGAATAAAAAGAGGACATTTTGAGAAAATGTACTCCATAAACTGTCTTACTGTTTCTACACTCTGTCTCACCCTCGTTTTTACATAAGTTGTTTTGCTTGCATTGTCATAAAATAGCTCCATAATTTTTTTTTTTTATTTATAACCTTGTCCGCACTTAGAATTGAGTAAAAGTAGATGAATAGCAAGCACTCAGGTCCAGAGAGTACAAATCCAGACCAGGATTTTGTTTCAACCAACCAGTTGAGTTCTCCGTGACTGTGACTCTTTATGCTCAACTGGTTGGTTGAAACAAAATCCTGGTCTGGATTTGTGCTCTCTAGACCTGAAATCTCCACCTCTGCTCAGGACTCTGTCTGAGTCCTTCAGCTCCAGAAGGAATTCTAAAAGACAATCAAGGAGTTCAGCACCACATCGTTAATATCACAACTAGACTATTACATGAACTTCAATGCCGCAAAAGGTACAGCTCTGTGCAAAAATCTTGGGTGGTGAAAGAAAATGATGTTCAGATGATCTTCATGTTGGTGTAGAACTATAAAATGATGTACGTCAAAGCGTGTCTGCTTAGTCACTTCAAAACCTCTCCTAAAGTCACTGTAGTATTAGCAACAACCATCCACTACACCCATGTGTTTTTTGACTTGACCACTGACAAACCTCCTATGGCTAATCAACTTCATTGATTAGCAAATAGCTAAATTTTTTTAGCAAATATACTCTTACTACCCAGATAAATAGCTAAAAAGATTCTGACAGTTGATAGATTGCCAATAGCTGTGCATGCTGTGTGAGTGTGCCCTGTGATGGGTTGGTGCCGCATCCTGGGTTGTGCCCTGCCTTGTGCCCGTAGCCTCTGGGATAGACTCCAATCCCCCCAGGTTCAGCAATTGGTAGGCATCGCTGGAGATTATTTTTCTTGGGGAGCTGCAGAACAGCTGCTGAAGTCCCCTGATCGTTGGTGGCTGGCATCTTGATAGGTTCCGTTGCTTTGCTGGATGTGCCTGTAGGAGATGGGGAAAGTACCCTTCCGTCAGTTAAAGTATTCATACACAACTTAGCCTCGTGTAATTTTTCTGTTTTATTTTCCTTGTTAATATTCGATTCAGTTGGTATATTTTGAACCGCAACCATTTTCAAGCAGTGTGGGTGGGATCATGGACGCACAAAAATTGATCATTGACCTCAAGTCCCAGCCAGGTCTGTTACATAACGTGTCACTTCACCTTTGTAATAGGAATTGTTCCTTTTGGTTGTATAGCCAGGGGCGTCGTAGTGGGGGGAAAAAGGGGACTGAGTTACCAGGGCCCCATGTGGCGGGAGGGCCTCTAAGGAATCTGGATTTTTTTTTCCTTTAAATATTAGTATTATTCACAGATCACAATAAATGTTGCTAACTGGTGTAAATGTAATTTCTGTGGGAAAATAAATCTATTGACGGACTGAATTGTGTCTTGGCTTACAGTGCCTGAGGACAAGCACCCTCACCCTTTGCAATGGTTTAGTCTTCACCAGGCTTTTTAACTAGGCGCAT
>JAODUD010000041.1:6131277-6141599 GCA_026784285.1 Stomatorhinus walkeri | reverse complement strand
CAGCAGGCTATAATAATAGCCCCCCCCCCCCCCCCCCCCCGTTTGCCTTGTGAAATCAAACATCCCTGCTGTAGGTTTGGGGCGTGGCAGCCGGCTGGCTACATTGCCAGCGCACATAAATTTCTTAACCCCCATTTGCTTTCTTTTGCCAATGTGGTCATTCTCCGATTAAACTTGGGGTCTATATTTGATTTATTCCACATTTTTATATCATTATGTGGCTCTGTTTAAATGCAGGTAAAACGAGGTACGTAGCACATTGATAGATGTTTTGCAGAAAGCATTTTCTATGAAGGTGGGCTTCATCAAACATGCTTCAGCATCATCCTCTGTGGCTGCCGTCTGCAGCATGTCTTCCTTACTTCTCCTTCAAGCAGATGATGCAAAGCATGAACCCTGTGACTATTTTCAGAGAGACCATGTAGTTTTGTTCTTGTCTGCATAATTTAATATGCTTCTGCCTTGTTGAAAATGAAGTGCACAGCAAGGCCATAGAAGTGTTAGTAGGTCTGGGTCTTTTTTGGCTCCATCTGACAGTATAATCTGTTTAAGGATTTTTTTTTCTTAAGGAAGGAGTGGCATGAAAGTCCGACTGACCGTGACACCGCCTGTTCTGTCTCCGTCTCTTCGAACATGCAGCTGCTT
Source organism: Stomatorhinus walkeri (assembly GCA_026784285.1). Taxonomy (NCBI): domain Eukaryota; kingdom Metazoa; phylum Chordata; class Actinopteri; order Osteoglossiformes; family Mormyridae; genus Stomatorhinus; species Stomatorhinus walkeri. The sequence continues at coordinate 6,140,954 of JAODUD010000041.1, read as the reverse complement.
GGCTTCTTGCCTGCCCTTGGTCCCGCTCAGCCGATTGGGAAAACCCTAAATTAAATACAGCCCAGACGAAAGCATTTTTAACCAAAAATAAAATAAAAAGCCTTCTCCTTTTCTCATCCTTCCCCCAGTTTATTTTCAAAATACGTTTTATGGTCCACATAACTTGGCAGACTGGGTTGACTGGGGGGGCTGGGGATGGAGTGTCGGGGGGTCGTGTCCTATGCGGCTTCCTGCAGATGGGGCTTAGCGGCTAAGGTGAGACATACAAAGCGGCTCAGCCGCCTCCCTCTGCTGCCTGGTTTATCGAGGTGCCGTAAGAAGATTACAGGCAGGGTGGCGACATGAATGTGGGGTATGTGGACAAGGGAGGCAGCCCATCTTTTTTGCCCTAATACCCAGGGCAGTGTCCTTATTACACCTTTGGTTTCTGTATATTCTATATTTCCTTGGTCTCTGCCCCTTTCACAATATGATCCTTTAAAATGATGTAGGATTTTTGAGATTTTTAGCAAATGAAAAGAAGAGACGCAGATTCTCAGAAGGTGGTCGCGGGCATGATCAGGCAGCCTTGGCAGGAAAAGCTAAAGGAGATGATGGATGCAGACTAGGCGTGTCGATTTTACTGCACTGCTGGTGTCCTGTGAATCGATTCCAGCTCGCTTGCAGCTTTTCACACCAAAGAAGAGAGCTAAGGTGGACAGTCTGATCAGGAGCCCTTACTTTTGCTGTTGTTCCTGTGAATTTTCACCCTCCTAATCCAGTTTTTTTAAACCAGCTTTTTGTGTGAATGTTTTCTCAAAATACCACTTACAATAGCCCCCCCCCCCCATCTGCGGTTCCAATATCTGCGGTTTCAGTAATCTGTGGTTTACCTTAGTCCAAAAAAAAAGTAAAAAAATTTTCCATTGTCGCATCATCCTTTGAGGGGTATAAAAAACATAATTTTTATTGCTGTCATCTCTTAATACATGATTTTTTTTTGTCATTGCTGTAGCGTCTCTTGAGAATTAAGCTAAAACGTCAGAATGCCTTTCATTTGCTTTTTTGAGAGAAAACATACTATTTAATAATGTACAGTAGAATGTATTTTATTATTACTGTATATAATGTTGATAATTTCTTACTGTATGTAAATGAACAATTACCATATGTAAGTACACGAATATCACGTATATCTGGCATCCACGGATGGTTTGCTGTTATTCGCTGTTTCAGCCATCTACAGTAGGTCATGGAACATATCACCCATGGATACGGGGGGGGGCTACTGTATTTTAATAACTGTCACTGTTCTGGGATATATACTCAAGGGTTGAAATATGTAACTAAGTGGGCTTAGAGGGCCCTAAAATGAACTTAAGGATAAACCAAACTTTAGGGTTTATGTTCATTTTCAGGCTTGTTTTTCATTACGGGCACCGGGCCAGACGGAGGTGTGTGAACTCGCTGAGCTCTGACCTTTAATATCGACTTATTGATGGGTTGGGGCTGCAGTGTAGAAATCTCAATTGTTGGCGTGTGATTATCTATAGTATTGCTGAGCTGGTGTTGGCCTATGACCCCTGCTTTTCATTTTGGCTTCCATGCAGCCCCTGGAGAGGAAGTATGTGCGTGTGTCGGGGGAGGCCACCATCCACCATGTGGAGCTCTACATCCGGAGGAAGATGGAGCTGAACCCTGCCTGTCAGGTGGGCTCCTGTTTCTTTTAGAAATGTCACAAGGTCATCGATCAGTTATGCACTCATTAAATTGGTTCGTTGTTCTGGTTCCCATCGTTTAGGCATGAGGTACCGAGATGTGTTCCCTCGATTCTGATACTAATGAGCGCCCCTGGCCATCACACTGACGGAATCTTCCGTCACGTTCCATTGTTAATAAACCAGCAGGCTGGGAGCGTCTTCCATGATGTTGGCCGACAGACAAGGCAGGGCAGCAGACAGGCGTGGAGCTCGCTGCTGCCCATGGGCTTTGCAGAGTGCCGAGCTCACGGTGCCAACAGGATGCTTTGACCCCACTGTCCTGGCGTGCACTGAAATGACCGGTGGGTCGCCTACCAGTAAAATATATGGGCAGCACAGAATCATAATTCTAGCATTGCATAAGACCAAATATTTCTACAAAGTTACTACTGAGTATACAAATTAAATCCAGACACTTCTTCTGAACATCTGACCGTGTGTGTGTCCTCTAATGAACTGGTGTCCTGTCCTGAGCGTACCCCAGTCCTATGCTGCCTCAGATATGCTCAAGGCGCCCTTGTGAACTGACCAGAATAAGCAGCTGGAAGATTGATGGATGATCTGTAGCACTTTGGGGGTAGGAGTAATTCTCCCTGCAAGGAATGCTGGGTGTGTTGTTTTGTAGGAAAGGCTGGTACATACAGTCTGACAGTGATACATTTTAATATATTAAGGATTAAGGATTCATTGACTTCCTGCAAACTAAGAGCATGGCATACCCTTATTCTCAATTCAGTCTCAGTTCTGTCCTTGAGCTTCTGTTGGATTGTCAAGCGATTTTTAATCTGACGCTTAATTAAAAATCGCTACTTGTGGCACGTAATACATGTCACAGATCTTGATCTCTTTTCATCTCTGCAGTAACTGATGAGTCAGTCTCTCTTCTCTCACTCGCCGTGTCGAGGAACCTCAGCAATTCCTGAGGTGTGACTCTGAAACACACTGGGAAGGCACCAAAGTGAGAGAGACTGCTCAGGTATAAAAATTACAAATATGAAGGCCTGTTTCTGTAGAGATTAACCCTCACTGCAATGTTGCAACAAAAGGAGGAAACGTTAATAAGGCTGTTGGTTCTTCCATGTTCAATCATTCATGCTAATAGCTAGAGTAAATTAATTAAGCAGCACAGAGTGTTTCCATCCACCTATTGCTTATGCACTGGTGGAGTGTAGTGGAGAACCTGCATACAGGCATGGCTAGGATGCCTACAAGCTCATGAAATACTGTGTAATTCTTCACATGCACTTCCTCTTAGTTTTTTTTTCTCATGTGTATTAGAAAATGCAATAACCCCGGTGTCTTCACCTCACCATTTTGTTAAATAAGAAGGTTATCCTGTTATTTATGTTACTTAAGATGCTACATGTTTGCCAGAATCAAGTGGTTGCTTCCTGTTTTAATGGTGCAACTGTCAGAACTTGTGCAAAATTTGAGGACTTCTGCATGATGTAGAATGGAATAGTGATACTTCATTCATTCCCATGGTGAAACTAGGTTAGTTTTTGAATATCTCACCTTGCTCTACATGAGACACATGTGTACTCCAGATTCCCTCTTTTAAACAAAAAAAAAGATTCAGTAATTGTGCTCAGATTTACCTGCAGAAGTTCCCTCCATTGTGAGGCCAGGGCTTTTTCAAACATGATATTTTACGTATTTAACAGACCCTTTTGTTTAAGGTGATGTACTATTGAGGCAACTATCCATCCATTATTGTAACCACTTAATCCCCACTGGGGTCACAGAGCCTATCCTGGGATATAACAGGTGCAGGCAGGAACCAACACACAACTACAGGGCCAATTTAGACACCAAACAGACTTCATTGCACTTTTTTGGACTATGGGAGGCAACCAGAGTCCCTGGTGAAAACAGGGATCATGTGTGAACTCCACACAAAAAACAACCAAAGAACCCAGAACCTTCTCACTATGAGGCAGTAGTGCTAACCACCGCACCGCCATGTCATCTCTATTGAGGCAACTGGCACATTACAATGGTATGAGCTGTCAAGGAATCGACTAGGCAAAAGTGCAGGAGCTACACAATATCTTCTAAATAGGTTGCAGGAATCGCTTCTCTCATGATGGGAAGTTTAATGCCTGTTATACATTTTGGTCAGTTATTCAGTTCCCCTTTAACATGTCATAGTGGGCAGTGAGCACACTCTTGATCATTGTGGGCACCAACCAAATGTCCTTCCCTCCCCTAGACTCCATGTCGAGAATGTAAATTTGAAATATAGATAAAAATACCAAAAAAGCTTGTCAATATACCAAAGAAGATTGTCTGACCCATGTATGCAGCTTCTGGTAATAAGACCAAGCAGTCTTTGCTTTGTAAAAGTCTCCTCTTGGGTGACTCCCACCCAAAGTGCTTCGCTCAGAGAGGGACGGGGGAGGGCGGGGGTGTTGGATTTTGCTCAGTCAAGCGTGATAGTGGCTTTTGGGGACTACAGGCTGCCTTGGTCTCCGTGCTCTGTGGAAACGTGGCTTTGAATAATTCACATGCCTCCATCCATAATAGCAATACATTCTCCAGGGAAAAGGCCAGAGTTAACTGTGGAGGGTAGGGTGTGCAGGTTGGGGCGACATGGCGCCAAAGAGACATCGCTGTATCCAAAGGCACATTTTAATCAGTTGGCAAAGGATGGGCTGCGCAACAAAACAACTTTAATGCAAACTTCGATTTATGCTCTGCTGCCTCTCCTAGCCTGGAACTAACATGCAGACTTACATTTTCATTTGACACGACAGAATCCTCAAGACAAATAATTTGTGTGTCTGGTTACCGGTCCTGCCTCCAGGTGTGCAGAGACTTACCAGAGGCTGTATCCACCTTCTCGGTTTAGGTGTCAGCTGTTTGGTCTGCATAGTGCCCCTGGAGCTGCTGGTCTGACCGCCCTCATATTCTTTTCCATTTTAATGTTATAGTGCACAAGACAGTGCTATCGATTAGTTGTCAGGTTGTTTTAGTGTTTAATGAAAATAGCTCATTCATTAGGATGCCAGTTCACAGCATTCCTGTTTGATATATGCAGTTTTAATGGTAATGCACCATATAGTCAAAAATGGCTTATTTCATATTTTTTAAATGCAGACTTCACTGTGTTCTGAAATCCATTGATTACGAATAAATTTTAGCATAAAGGCTTTAGCGTAGAAGCTCATAGCAGGTTAAGAATCTGCACTCAATTAGGATTCTTTATGCTTCAGTCATTCACTTTGTTCGCATTGATGTGGGGACACTGTACTGTGAAGGCTGGTGCTGAGAGTGGTAGATAAAGGGCTTGAGAGATAAGGACTAAATTGCTGAAAGTTAAAAGCTGGGCCTCTCGTTACTGAATGAGGTGATGAACCTCTGCCTATTCAATCCAAGTCCCACAGAACCATTATCTCATTCAGACAGTCAGTCTGTGTCTTCTCCCATAATATAATTTAACTGTTACATTAATCATTCTTCTACAAACGTGAACTGAAGTATTCCTGTGTTCTTGCTGGAACTAAAATAGCGTGAAATGGATATATTCTTACAAATACAGTAATGGCCTGAGACATTTCCTGTCACACTCATGCTCTACAAGTGAAGTAGCGTGAAGAGAGTGTAGTGTGGCCAGCAGCCCTCTGGGGGTCCCGTCGAGCATGACTGAAGCAGAGGGTGATGGGAGTGGTCTGAACCCCCAACCCCCCAACTCACCACAGGAGGCTATGACACAGCAGGGGCTGAACCTACATTCCTGCTGGTAGACACAGCGGGCTCTCATTCATGCACCCCCGCAAATCCTCTTTAATTCAACCTTTCTCCTTAACCGATCTGCTGGCTAAACTGATGGCACAAACTAAACTTATTGCCTGATGACAAACTGTCATTTTCAGGCTTGTTAAAGTTAAATCCATGGTTTTTCTAATGCATGAGAAATGGCATACTTTATTAAACATTATTTACAGAGGCGGACATTCAGGTCCAAACCAGGATTTTGTTTCAACCAGCCAGTTGAGTACTCTGTGACTGTGACTCTTTATGCTAAACTGGTTGGTTGAAACAAAATCATGGTTTGGATTTGACCTGAAATGTCCCCCTCTGGTTATATATGGGGTTCCCTATTCGTGGTTTTCACTTCCAATGGAACATATCAAGGGGGACTCCTCCTCCTCCTTCTTCTTGGAGGTTTGCCGGAATCATGTTGTTGCTGTATGTGGTCTGTTTGTGCATTTTCGCTTTGTGCACGAGCAGGACCCGTTTCCTGTGCAGAGAAGCGTCCTTTTCTCCTACCTGGCAAATCTGCCATCATAATAGCAATTTGCCAAGGTGCTAGCACACCTGGCTTTTAAAAAGAATGGGAGATGACACCCTGGTATATACCAGGTTACGACCCAAGGACATCTATGACTAATTACAAGATTTAGTACGAACCTTTTGGATCACGCGCCTGGCACAGCAACCATTTTCCTACCATTAAACTAGCGAAAGTGGGTTGGCCACATCCTAAAAGAATTTGTCACCATGCGTGTCAGACAATGTGCTTTAGATCATTGAAAAATAGGGCCCTATATCTTTTATAGCTTGAGAATGCCTGTGTCTTTAAGGTGCCCTTATTTTTCCCAGCATGTACATTTTTCTGCTAAATTACGCTGTGCCACAGCTTGTCAGTATGTCACCATCTTCTTTGTGCATAATTAAGTTATGCCGAATGACCTTTGACCTTAGTGGAGATGTGTACACGCATCACGGGGGTGTCAGAATTGTTTATGGTTGTCAATGACCTCCCTAGATTTAAAAGATCAAGGTTTTTTTATTCCAAGGCCATTTGGCCCAGCAGGTGAATCTTGGTCACTGGATTGTCAGCTTTCCCTGTCCTGATCAGTATTTTTAAAGGTCCATAGGAGTATCGAAAATCTCCCATGGGTGACTCCTCCCCTTACATAGTCTAATCATTATCATCTGACCATCGACCTCATCCCAAATGTTCGGCCTCTTTGTTCTCTCATCAGCTGTGGATCTGTTGATTTTCATTTTGGCTTTCATTGATTTTCATTATCATTCTTACCCTTGCTTTCCAAATTATGTTGTTTAATTTATTCCCATGTTGCACGGTGGCTGTCTCAGTCTCCCTGTGTTCCAGTAGTGCCGCCCTTTGTAGTACCATTCAGATGTCCTTGAGAGTCCCCTGGGGCTGGACACTTTTCGGCTTGCAGCCAGATTCCAGTCGCTTCTCGCGGTCGTTCATGTGTCACCCTCCCAGCCCTGAAGCCCTATGGGAGGTGGGCCTTGGCACACGGGCTGGAAGGTGTGAGGGAGGCTGAGCCATTCTAATCTGATGAGCAGGACTCTGATAAGAGGGTCTGAAGGAGCTTTGAGCAAGAGCCAGGAAGCCATGCTGTAAGGGACATTCCATGCATTTTTCAGTGCCAGATGCCCTGCAGGGGGCGCCACCGTCCAGAAGAAACCTTCGCTGGTAACTTGAAGGGGTACTGACGTGTGAATGAAATAAATCGCACCTTTCTGGCTATTGGCTTGGTGACCAAATTAATCATTAGATTAATCATTAATCATTTCTTCAATTATAATTATTATATTTTTATACTTCGTGTGGACTAAAGAAAATGTAGGAAAGTAGCTGAAGGTATATGTGTGTTCGGCAGGATTCATTTCTGTGTATGCACATAAGCAATATTTAAATTTATGCAAGAGTGTATATATTTACATAATAATTCATATTACCATGCTTGCTTTGATATTGTCTGTAAGTTGACTGTATGAGGTCTTATGTTTCTCTGTTCTCCTACTGATACTCTATTCTGTGGTAGTTATGGCAACCACCTGCTTAATATGATCTTACATGGCCAATAAACAATAATAAACATGTCTGTCTAATGTGGGATCTCTCACATCTTCATAGGCACATTTTTTTGTTTTTGGATAGAGCTGAAGCTGATTAGTTTTAGTAGACGTCACACTTCTGCTGTCAGGTATTCGAGCCTCTGTGTCCACAGAAGCCACTGATTTACAGATACCCATGCTTCCCCATTCACGTTCATTTTTCTCCTGGCCTCTCTGTATGCAGGCCATAGACATCCTTAATCGCCATGTAATGAATAACTCATTTGCGGGCATAGATTCACTGCCCATTTGTAAAGGCACCCAGACCATATCTTGTTCATTAGCTCAGACTCCTGGCATCGCAGTTCATGCATGTGGAATATTTTAACACTAGATATTAAAGGGCAGCTGGCTTCGGAAGCATAGTTTGCACAAACCACTGCGTTCCTCTTATTTAATTACTTGTATGTTGTGATAAAGAAATGCTGTGGTTTGTAGGAGTCAGTGACTGTTTTGGCTTGTGCTGCTGGCTGTTTCAGGTGTTCCACGAGCACTGTGACAAAAGTCTACCCAACAACAGCAGAGGTCTTCAGTGTTCATGGGCAATGTGCTGTGGACTCTTGGGTCAAATATGCTGAATTTGTGCCTTGGCTTGCTGGTCTGACCTGGTGTGTGTATTTTATCTTGCAGGTGGACGTAGTCTGTGGGGACCACCTGCTTGACCGATACCAGTCATTGAGGGAGGTCCAGAATGTCATGGGAGAAGGTGCATTTCAGGTGTGTATCCAGAATGTTCACGGTGAAAGGGGTCACAGCACGGATCCCAGTCCAGCTGACTCAGCACAAGCCCTGTCTCTGAGTCCTTGAAAGCTGTACTTGATGGTATTCAGTCTGCGATATGTTAATACTTATAAGGTTGTGCTGAAAACAATTGCAGCTTCTTATAGTGAGAAAGGCTGTTTCTGCCAGGCATGGGCTGAGCTGGGGAGTGTGCCATCTGATAGGCTTACAGAGTGTCTCTGACCAGCAAAGGAGTTTACTTCCCATTTCAGCCATAATGATTCCGCTTTACAAGGAAGCGCAAATTTTATTCTTTGGTTAAAATTTGCCCTTGAGCTTATATCAGAATTACTCACATCAGAAATATTATTCTCATGTTTAAATTGTGTTTCATATTATTAAACTGCAAAACGAGTACTTATGGAGTGAAAATGATCTGAGTACAACCACTTTGATGCAGCCAGAGCCAGGAACAGCAGGGATTTGGATCGATGAAAGCAACGAGTAGAGGAAGGGTGTGCATGTGTTTTTCTCTGTCGATTGAGTCCTGGGTGTAATTACTGTGCATAAATTAAATGGCGCAGGACTTTGACGATGGTGGAGAGTGAGTGGAATGAGCGGGAATGTTTTATATGATAGGGTTCCACATTTTTTTCTTAATACTGTCCTAGGAATAAAAGAAATGTATAATACATCAGTTTACACACAATCCTCCTGTCCTGACATACTACATTTTTATTAAAAATCATGTCGTTTATCCCTGATGTGTGTATTGTACTACTTTTAGTTGTCACATTCACAATAATGTTGCAATCCATCTGTTGCATATTTTACTGTTTTGTTTTACGCCTGATAAGTCTGATTAGAAAGTGGCTGCATGGAGATTAAACATATAAAATGAAGCTTGTTCTGCTGAGCAGGGCGCAGTCTGTGGCACCCTGAGCGTCCATATTAAGAAGTGCACTCTCTGTGTCAAGTTCAGGCTTGATGCTGCTGCACTCAGCATCACTGAGATAAGCTATGGTGGCAGTTTGCTGTGTGAGATTTGCCCAATGTTATATGCAAAGAATTAATAACCTATGTTTCTGCTGCAAGGGACGACCGCATTTGTTAACATGATTTGTGCATTACTGTTATTCTCATATTGTTTTGCACATTTCTGTTTCAATTTGCATTGAATTGTACGCCTTATCAATTTCTCTTTATGTGGAGCATAAATAACTGTGAGGCATGTGGTGCAGTGCGGCGTCCCCCTCTGCTGTGCTGCGGCATCGTATGTAAGCCATGATTGCGAGGATGGTGCTGTGCCAGGGAAGTGTGGAGTCAGCAGGCAGTGGA
>JAODUD010000041.1:6108504-6123993 GCA_026784285.1 Stomatorhinus walkeri | reverse complement strand
GTGATTTCCATTGGGATTTGCACATGAGGAGCAGGGGGGCGTGGCATACACAAGGCTGGAACGGACGGAGCGTGACATATATAATTATTATTGTTATTATGTACTGTATAATTATTTTTCCAGCTTACCTACAACTGAATGACAGACTTGGGGAACTGGGGACTGACTGTACACAAAACATTTTTTATTTATTTGAAAGGAGAAGCACACAGGAGCTCAGATGCAGCTTGTCGAGTGTGCAGTATTCATTCTTGACGATATGCAGCATGTGTGACAATCGGCACAGTCGCTGAGGCCTCTAGGTCCGGTTGCTAGGTCCAAAGGTCAGTACTGAAGTACTGGGTACCACTTTCTGTTTTTTGCTTTTTTTTCCCTGTGCTCTTCTTGGCTGGAGGCCAGAAAGGATCTAGGCAAAGGCCGGTTATTCAGTGTATTTTTTTAATCCAAAAGTATCAAAGCACTGCACAGTTTCTCAATTTTTATTTAAGCAAAAAAAGCAAAACACATTTCCTAAATAAGACAGTGTAGATTTAGTGTATTTAGACCATTATTCTGACCAGTTAAACATTGTAACTATTTTTTGTTAATATTGTCAATCTCTATAGAGGCTGGCATCCAGAAAAACCACTCAGGGGTGTAGTGGGGAATTCTGGGCTGCCTCTGCACCTTCTGCATTCTGTCAAATGGGGAGTGGGGTCCCTAGATACAAAATGCAATAGAGCAAAAGTAGCATTCTGTTGCTAATAAAGACCTTTAAGCTTAAGTGTTTTAATAACACTAGTTGGACAAAGGCTAAATAGCAAAACATGAGTTACTGACCAAGTTATTAATGTAATGAGAGCATTTCCCAAGGAGGACCTTGTAAGGGGCCTAAAGGACCTCGACCTGGGAACAGATTTCCCGCCAATGCAGCGAAGTCTGGGATTGAGCTGGGATATGTCAACAGATGAGTTTACCTTCCAGGAATCTGCAACCATGAAGCCTTACACTCGTATGGGGGTGTTATCAACAATAAACAGCCTATACGACCCGCGCAGGTTGGCAGCTCCAGTTAGCATTCGAGGAAGAACCTTGTTGAGGGAGTTTACCACAGAGGTATGTCAGTGGGACATTTCCCTGAGGATAAGCTTCAAGTATGGCAAAAGTGGGAAGAATCCCTTGAAGATTTGGTTAACGTCAGGACACCAAGAACATACACCACCATTTCTCTTACCAGTTCTACAAGCAGGGAGCTGTGTATACTTTGTGATGCCTCTACACTAGCTATTGCAGCTGTCGCCTACATTAAAGCTACAGATGCAGAAGGCAGGGGTGACATGATGGTGCAGTGGTTAGCACTGTTGCCACATGCTGCTGGGACCTGGACTTCAATCTCTGTGTGTGGAGTTTGCATGTTCTCCCTGTGTCATTGTGGGGTTTCCTCTGGGTACTCCAGTTTTCCCTCACAGTCCAATGACATGCCGAGGCTAAATGGAGTTACTAAATTGCCCGTAGGTGTGCCTGTGTGAGTGAATGGTGTGTGGGTGTGCCCTGCGATGGGCTGGCCCACCATCCAGGGTTGTTCCCTGCCTCAGGCCCATTGCTTCTGGGATAGGCTCTGGCCCCCCCCATGACCCAGTAGGATAAACGGGTTGGAAAATGGATGGATGCAGAAGGCCAGAGTGAGCTTGGATTTGTGTTTGGCAAGGTCAAACTTGCACCACAGCTGGATTCCCAGACTCAAACTCTGTTCTAGATGTGGACACTCTTTTGGCTGAGATGGATGTTCAATTCCAATTGATGAGATTCTTCACAGATAGCAAAGTTGTTCTTGGATACATTCGCAATGAATCCAGGAGGTTCCATACTTACTTAAATAACCATGTGCAGAGGATCAGGAAGTCATCCTTACCAGAATAATGGAGCTACGTTCCCACAGACTTAAACCCAGCAGACCTTGCTTCAAGATCTGTTCCAGGAAGCACGTTGATATCTAGCATGTGGCTATAGGGTCCAGACTTCCTGTTAAAGCAAGCAATATGTGAGGAGGATCAACAAGAATTCTTCTGTCTAGTTAGGTGTTTGACCCCGAAATTCGCCCATCTGTGACATCTTACGCCACTCAAGTTGGAGAGTCTTCTTTGGATCCAAGATGTTTGGCGAAAACTTGGATGTCTTGGAGAAAACTTGTGAAGACAATTTCAAGGCTAATCCATATAGCTAGCTCCTTCAAACGAGACAACAGCAAGAGCAATTGTCAAGGTTGGCACATCTGCAAGGATCTTTGCCCAGAAGACTTGGATAAAGCTAAGATGGTCATCATGCGCAGTCTACAATTCAAGATGTTCCCTGAGGTCTTTGCATGCATTCAGGCAGGGAAGGAGATTCCAAAGCAGAGCCAGCTCGTAAGGTTGTGTCCTTATCTGGATGACGCTGGTTGCCTCAAGGTTGGAGGTCGTCTATCACAAGCTATTCTGGAAAGTGATGAAAGAAACCCACTTATCATTCCTTGTTGTCACCATATAACTACTCTACTACTACGATACTACCATCAGCAAGTACAGCATCAAGGACGCCACTTTACGGAGGGTGCAGTAAGGTCAGCTGGTCTATGGGTTATCGGTCAAAGCAGGGTGTCAGCGCTGTGATTCACAGCTGCGTAACCTACCACAAGCTCCGATGGAGAACAGAGACACAGAAGATGGCTGACTTACCTGTGGATCATTTGAGCACCGACCCTCCATTCTCTTATGTTGGTGTTGATGTGTTTGGGCCTTGGTCAGTCACTTTTCGTCAAACACAGGGAGGTTGTGCCACCAGTAAGTGATGGGCGGTCACCTTTAGCTGTATGAGTACTCGAGCCATACACATTGAGGTGATGGAGTCAGTGGAAGCTTCGAGTTTCATTAATGCGTTGCGGTGATTCCTCTCCATTTGTGGCCCAGTAAAACAGTTGAGGTCTGACTGTGGGACCAACTTCCCGGGCGCATGCAAGGAGCTTGGTATTAACTCAAGACAGTTCGATAATCAGATAATACAGGAGTTCTTAAGTGACAACGGATGTACATGGGTTTTTAACCCACCTCATACTTCCCATATGGGTGGCAGTTGGGAACGCATGATTGGGGTGGCAAGGCTTATACTTGACTATGCTTATGGGTATTACACACCAGACATTGACCCATGAAGTGTTAATGACCTTTGGCAGAGGTAACAGCCATAGTCAATTCGCGACCCCTCATCCCAGTATCCACGGACCCAAGCTTTCCACTCATCTTAACACCTACAATCCTTCTCACTGAGAAAGTTGGAGTGCCGTCAATACCTCCAGGTACCTTCAATGAAAGTGACATGTTTCAACTCCAATGGAGACAGGTGCACTATCCTTCTAATGTCTTCTGGCATCGGTGGAAGAACCAGTACCTTTCTACACTTCAAGAGCGCAGGAAATGGTATTTTACAAGACTTAATCTACGAGAGGGGGACATTGTGTTGTTGAAGGACAGTCAAGTCAAGAGGAACCAGTGGCCCATGGGTATGGTAGTAAAAATTTCTCTAGTCACGATGGAAAGGTGAGGAAAATAGAGGTTAAGGTTGCATCTGGAGGAGAGTGTGAAACCTTCTTGAGACCCATAACAGAAATCATACTTCCACACACTAATGACAAAGACAGTGAAGGAGAAAGGCTTTGATTCTGATGTCTTATTGACGTCAGGCGGGGAGTGTGCTAGCAGAAAATGATTCTTGCCAGCAGAGGATGCTGTTATTTTTTTGCATATTCAGTTTTGTGCGTAATGGACAGGAAATAGGAACTACATGCCATATGTTTAGCTTTAGCCATCAGAGGTAGAAGTCAGGTCTCTCTAGACTTAATCTACATCCATCCTTCTTTGTTCTTCCTTGGAAAGCATTGCCTTTTCACTCTGTAGATATTTGAAGGGAATTTCATAATAAAAAGGACACTACACCAGTCACTTGTCTACGAGTTTATCTGTCTGCTTAACTGTGGTCAGTTCAAGCAGTGAGGGCAGAACATCCAGAAAAGTCTGATCATTTTAAGAGCGGTTTTATACTTCTCCAAGGCACTGATTTCAGTGATAATTTGATTAACATTTTGTTATATTTGTCCTAAAACTTTGCCCCCCACAATGTGACAAAAAGGGTGAATTGAGTTTTATAAAAAAAATTGTGACTGCAGTCAAATAATCAAAAAATGCCAAAGGTATTGCACTTAGTTTTGGTTACTGATGGTTAAGGGTAGGGCTGGGTGGGGGCTTAAGGCTGTTATTGTTGGGATTAGGGTTTTCCCATATAAATGAATGGACGGTCCCCACAAAGATATGAGTACAGGTCTGATTGTGTGTGTGTGTGTGTGTGTGTGTCTCCTGTGTGGCACCCTGTCCAGGGTGTGAGCTGCCTTCTGGGATAAGCTCCAGGATCACCGTAAACCAACCTGGATAAGAGGTTCTGAGTAAATGGACAGATGGATGCAAATATCTTCTTTTCATTATATTTGGGTATTTTAATTACTGTAAAAGGATAGGATTTTCTTTAAACTGAGTCTTTCATATATTTACATGTCAAACACTGTCTAAGCATGGCATAAGCCTGTTGGTGTTTGCCCTTCCAAAACCTGAATGTACATTAAAGTCAATTATTTTAAATTGGATTGGCTAAACCCATTTTATAAGATGATTTGTATTTCTAAATGTTAATGTAGATTTTAGAAAGCATCTTATTTTTGGTTCAAATTGATTGGACTCTGAAAGGCTTCTACATTAGCTTGGTGGCAAAGCAAATGATCTCAGATTAACAGGTTGACAACAAGCTGTCCGTTATTATAATTACACCTTTGTGACTGCAAGTGAAATTAAAGGTAAAAATTGATAAAAATTGAAGAACATTTTTTTTATTTGGATGTGCCCTACAGCAGTAAGGAACAGAGGAAAATAGTTTATCTAGATTCAGAAACAGCTGGTCTTGTCATTTAAGAAGTCTAATTCTAGAAAGAGATACAGCACATCAGTACTCAAACCATACACTGCACATACACAACTGCCAAACTGAAAAGGCTGGTGTCGTTAAGGCATTTTGACAACCTACAGCATTCTCTCCTTTTCTGTGGGTAACACTTAAGAAATTTTTGTTAAACATTTAATGAACCCTTGATGCACATGCATTCTGCCAAAGGGTGTCCATGCCACTTGCATTCATACAATCATCGGCAAGCTCAGTTATCTGTGCCTCGTTGTGCTTGGAACAAATTCGATTAAGGGCCCCTGGCCTCATCAACCAGCATTTTATAGTTATGGCAGACAACACAGAAGAATGATGGACATCCACCAGTTTCCCTTAAAATATTAGCCGAAGTGGCTGATTGAAGGGACTTCTGACAACTATATGTTGTCCTTATATTTGTATATTTTTTTTCCAAAACACTTATCCATGTCCCCCTTCCAAAGGCTTAGAAATGACTGGAAGCTCTATAGAAACTCAAACAGTTGGAGGACACATACCAGACCGAGTAAAGTTGTGCGTGAAATATTAATTTCAATTTCGTTGGACAATCACTTAACTCTGAGACATTGGATGAGATAAATTCCATCTCACAGTAACACAATTGTCTCACATGCAAGTGTTCAAGCACACAACACATTCTGATACAGACAAGCTAAGAGTCACAGCTAATTAAATCGAGGCCCTGTTCTGTATTCTAGCTCAAATACTTTGTATTGCTAAGGCAGGGTCATACAGTATAGATTTCTTAAGAAGCATTCCAGGATATTTAATGTTTTTATGCACATAGTTATATAAACCTATGAATTTTGTGCTGAACAGTTTGTAAACCAAAACCCTGCTTGAAGTGTACATTGGGTAACTCTATAGATGAGAATGACTAGTGCAGACGTTCTTAGCAGATTTAATCAAGGAGCACAGCTGAAATATTACTCTGAAACAGAGACTCTCTGAATATTTAACTTCAACAATCCACATTCATTGTAGAAGCTGACTGAAGGAATACAGCCACCCTACTTACTGAAATGCTAAACACAATTTCCAACATTCGGCCACACTTTTGAGCCTTGAAGTTGCTTGGAGATATGCTACAATGAACAGAGATATGCAGGAAATGCAGAAGACTTCATTTTCTACCCTATGGTAAGGAAGACACAGTCAGTGACAGTGGCCTAATGACACAGCATGCAAACATGAAAAATACACCATGCTACTAACTCTTGAATTCGATAACTTATTTTTCTAAGTTCAAGTAAAGAGATGCATTAATGTATCAAGAGCAATCTTGGAGAGGAATTTTTCTTTTTCATTTTAGGTAGAGGTCATTTGGACGGTAAAATTTCAGTGGAGTGTAGATGCCTACCTGCAGATGATCATTCACATTTTTAACTGATTCATTGTACTGTCTTTGAAATGGTTTTAATATACTCCATTTTGGGTACTTCTAATAAAATGCTTTTTAGTTAAAAAAAGATGCCCTATTTTGGAACACCAAAGGTTGATCATTGTCCATCACTAATGACTCAACAACATTAGTTCTCGAGTTTTAAGCTGACATTTAAATACTATTCACACTGGATACATGAATTATTAAAACAAAGTCTGAAAAAGACAAATGCCTATTTTCAGTCATACCAGTATTTGCAGAATTAGAAATGCTTGATAGAATATATATTGTAGTTCTGAAATGTCTGTGATTTCTGGTGAACTTACACACCGCCACACCCTCTGGAATGTGTCGAGAATGACTTACGTCCTGTGGCAGTGCAAGTCCATAATGGTGTCTGTATTGTAGGTGTGGTTTTAAAGTGCTGTTTGAAATTTCTTGAGTGATGTTTCTGGAATCTCACATTGTAAGGTGTTCATAGTGCAGTGTCACAACGATTGTGTGGTGGATTCCTCTCTGAGACCTCTCCATTACAGGAAGGGGGGGGATTTAGTTTTCCTGGTTGGTGGAGTTCATGCTAATGGACTCCTTCTTCTCCACCTTCTTGCTGGAGGGGACCTCCTGGATGATCTCCTCCAATGTGTCGCGCTGGATACTGGTCTTGCTGGCTTTGGCCTGAGGCTGCTCCTCCTTTTCTTCCTTCTTTCCGACCTTGGAGGTGCTGGTGTAGATGCGGGTCTGGTACCCGTAGCTTAAGCTGGGGCTGGGGTTGGGGATGGCAAAGGAAATCCCCGAGCCGATGCGAGTTTCCTCTCCCTCCAGCAGTTTCCTGTGAAGGGAAGACAAAAAAGAGGACTTCAATCTGCCCCCTACATGGGCTGGCATGGAGAACTGACTCCCTGATGGACTTTGCTCTTGACCACAGTTTATACCTTACTTTTAGCGAGCAAGTGCCCACTCATTGTTTTCCTATTAAGTGAGCATGCGGGGAGTCTGGACAGCCAGTTCACCTTGGACCCCCAGAGATTATTTTTTTCTTCGCGTGGGAGTTTGTCTGTTGTCATCTTTCTTTCTTTCTTTCTTTCTTTCTTTCTCTTCCCTTTTCCCTGTTCTTCATTTATTGTCCGCAAACTATGCAGGAATGTATTACACCAATGTGTAACACCCTTGGGTTGACTCTATTGTGAAAGACGCTATATTTAAAAATAAATTTAATTGGAAGTGCTAGAGGGGCGGCACAATGGTGCAGTGGTTAGCACTGTTGCTTCGCATCTCTGGGACCTGGGTTCGAGTCTCCGCCTGGGTTTCCTGTGTGTGGAGTTTGCATGTTCTCCCTGTGTCATCGTGGGTTCCCGGTTCCCCTGTGTCCGGTTTCCGCGCACAGTCCAAAGACATGCTGAGGCTGATTGGAGTTACTAAATTGCCCGTAGGTGTGCCTGTGTGTGTGAATGGTGTGTGAGTGTGCCCTGCGATGGGCTGGCCCCCCGTCCAGGGTTGTTCCCTGCCTCGTGCCCATTGCTTCCGGGTAGGCTCCGGACCCCCTGCGACCCAGTAGGATAAGCGGGTATAGATAATGGATGGATGGAAGTGCTAGAAGGGAGGGTCAGTCTTATTGTCACATGTGTCTGTGAAGAGAGCTATTGTTTATTTTAATGCTAAATTACTATGGTACTCTAATAACATGTTAAAGCAAAAACATTCAATATAAAAATTATTCTGTGAGAAGTGAGCATTTAAACAGTAAACAGCCATATTGTGAATGATAATTACAAAACTATTTTTACTGGGTCATAGCTAATGTAGCTAATAGAAATTAAAATAGCCTAAAACTGAGACTCTCAATTGATTTTACTCCCCAACCAGTCAATGAGAATAATGCTCTACCTATAGGCTGCAATCTCAATATCCAGAGCCATCTTGACGTTCAGCAGGTCCTGGTACTCTCTCAGGTGGTGTGCCATCTCACTCTTGGTGGCCCTGAGCTCATTATCCAGCTGGTTGATTGTGTCCTGGTCACCGAATACAAAGAATGTTGCAATAACATGTGGTGCAAGGATTACAGCATCTGTGGCACATTAAACCAAGTTCAGGAATCACAACCCCCTTGTTACCCCTCATTTCTGGGTTTGCAGAGATTTAGAAGAAAACGCCACGTAATGCACCCATAACAACTGACTTACAGACTGTTTCCTATTAAAGGCTACTTGCTACATTTATCTATCAGAATTTTAAAGAGTACTGAGCTTCACATAATTTGAGTAGTCTGTTCAAGTAATGCTATACAAATCGTGGCACAAATCTTCCAACCATGAGCTGACATGGTAATTTGGCATTCAGTTACAAAGACAGATTTAGAGTAAAGCCCTTAAGTCAGTAGTTAATTACTGCTAGTCTGTGACCTTGAGTAACCTTCAGCGTAATTTTCTTTATCTGGCTGGCGTTGGGCGCTTTCCAGTGCCCTGAGAGATGGTTTCAGCACCATGGACAGAACGCGCCACCTGCGTTTGCGGCCGTATAACTACATAAAAGTGGAATATTCAGTTTCTATAGGCCTATTAATCAGCTCGTGAATTCCACATTAACTTAAAAACGAGCCCACGTTTTTTTATGTAATGCGATCTCTCAGCGCACATCTCAAAAATTATCGTTTGTTTGGATAAAATTAGCCTCCGTGTGTGCAATTATTTACATCAGGTTTTTAGATATTTACTATTATTTATGACAGTTCCGTTTTTCTTTTACCATGTGTAAATTTATTTTTACAACCAATACATTATAAGTACTGCCTGTTATTCGAGTAAACTGGAATGTCATACATATAATCTAACACCATTTTTCCATGGTATCCTACCTGAAATTCAACAATTTCCGTATTATGCCTGTCTTCCATTTCCCGGATCTGCCTATCCAGTGACTCGTTGGTTCCTCTAAGGCTTTCGATTTCGATCGTCTTGGACTGCAGTTGTCGCCTAAATTCGTTGATCTCTTCTCTACTTGCCCGGATCGTCTCATTGCTTCGGTTTGCTTGTTCACTTAGATCCGCAAACTTGGACTTGTACCACTCTTCGGCCGACTGCAGATTCTTGGCTGCCAGAGTTTCGTACTGGCCACGGATCTCTTTCAGCGCAGACGTGAGATCAAGCTTTGCAACCTCCATTTCAACAGAGACCTGGGACGCTTGGATCATATTCATTAGCTCAGCCACCTCTTCGTCGTGAACCTTCCTCATGAAAGATATCTCATCCAGTAGAGACTCCACTCTCTTCTCCAGGTCCAGTCGGACGATGGTTGCATCGTCCATGTCCTTCTTGTAAGTTTTCAGCATGTGCTCTACATCCTCTCGTACCCTTATTTCATCTTCATACTTGGATCGGAGTTTCTCCAAATCCTCCTCAATGTTTTCTCGCTCAATCAAAATCTGCGACTTCTCTCCATTCAACAGCTCCACCTGGGAACGGAGCTCTCGGATCTCCTGCTGGTATAAGTCTGCAAGTCGGGACGGCTCGCTTTGCCGCTGTCGCAGCGCCACCAGCTCGGTCTCCAGCACTTTATTCTGCTGCTCAAGATTGCGCACCTTCTCGATGAACATTGCGAAGCGGTCATTGAGACCCTGCATCTGTTCTTTCTCGTTCGTTCGGATAATTTTAAACTCATTATTGAGACTAGAACTCTGGGTCAAATCAAGGCTTTCGGTTAGCACGGGCGAATAAGAAGATCGCCCTGCTCTTTTGTAGGAGCTCAAAGAAGAGGAGCGGGTCAGAGACTGAGACCTAAAACCACTAGATGAGAAAGAACTTCGAGAGGAAGGGGCACTGCCCAACCGCGGAGGAGAGGCAACATAGCGAGTGGAGTCCCCGAAAATCTTTCGGTAGGAAGAGGCAGAGTACAGCTCTGATCCGTAACTCATCCTGGCGAACAATGACTAGGAGAGAGAGAACAGAACACCCCTCGCATCTTCTTTATATAGCAGGACCGTGCCAATCAATAATTAACGTGGTCTAATGCGAACTTTAAGCCCGTCACGTTGCAGATTTTTAGCGATTATTCAAACATCATTTAAATATAGCAGCTAGTTTAAAATTATTGTCATAGCAAGATGCGTTTTATGTTATGAACCGCCCTTTTTCAAACTGGAAAAAATTCGCTGCGTAAAATATTCCTTCAAATTAGTTAACGGGATTTTGGAAATGGAACTGTCCGTTTTGGCGCAGTGCTGAAGTCAGCAAGAAATATACTTCACTCTTTGTTGTAACAGCCCATGTCACGTTTAAAAATACCAATTATATGTTTACTTTTAGACATGATTTTTCCTCTTCACACAACTCTACAAAAATAGCGTGCATACATTGGGTAACAAATCGTATGAAGGGTTTTACCTTTAATTTATATTTTCATGGTAAACTTATTTTCTGTTTCACTTCAACATTTTCTTGCATATTATAATTGGTTTATTGATACATTTTGCGCCTGTATAAATATATATTTCTCGATATATACTAAATTGTATGGCAGCAGCCACTTAATATAAGTGCTTTACAATATTTGTTACGTAAGCATAAATATAATCACAGAATACGTGGTTTGTTTTATTTGTCTTTATATGAGCCTGTTATTCTTATAAAGTAAGCCTTCCCAATTTAGATGTGCGTGCAAATAGTATGCATCCGAAGTAGAGGGATATGCTGCCCTCTGCTGACGTGTTGCTTTTGGGTACCAGTATATTAAAAAATAGTTATGACCATGACGTCAGAAGGGAGTGACATTTTAAAACGTATCATTAATGGTGCAACTTACTGATTAAAGAATACACTGCGGAAGCGAAACAGTAGGCCTAACTAAACATTTGTAGCGGTGCTCTATGGGTGAGGTAGGTAGCAAGTAACATTATTAACAATGCGCCAATAGTCCACCTGTTTTCTACGCTTTATTTCTCAACTACAGTATTCCGTTTCTTATGGAAACACCCGATTCATACTTCGCTTAACAGAAATTAGCTGATGTTTGAAAGTTGCATAGGAAGATGTAGTAAGTAAGCTATGAAAAACTACCACTAGATGTCTCATTTTTGGGTACTGCAATAAATGTTTGAGTCTTTCAACAAATTATCCAGCTACCCTAGTTAAGGTAGCGGGATAATATTAGCTATTATACACAAAGACAAATTGATTTTTATTTTCATATGGGCCAGTGGCAGCACGGAACTCTCTGAAATGGGTGTTGGAAAACTGTATTTATAAAAGAAATCCATCAGTTTTATACTCTTTTTCCGACATATAACTTTCTCTACTTCGTCCATGCTGCTTTCGTGTCTTTCTGACCGCTATCCGCGGACCTTTGGCCCTGAACTATGCTCAGCGAATTTACAACGCGTCACTTGGACTCGTGAACGAGCTCCAAAGCGCAGGCGCATCTCTCTTGCCACCCCATAGGGACCGCGCCGCACTAGAGCGCATGCGTATTTTCGCGAGCGCTGCGGAGCACTGAGGTAGGTGTCTTGAGTCTTGTGCCCTGCATTTTCATTAATGAAACTAGCGGGCGGGTCGTGTTTTTCCTCATTTTTATTATTACGAGTTGAATAGTTGAGGTTCTTTGGGCCACATTCGAATGATACGTTTTCCTAAATCGCTTACATGAGAATAGACCGTTGCCTGAATGTGCGGCGAGGCATCGGGAAGCCAGCAAACCGGCCTGTGCTGATCGCTTGATTTTTATCTCCAGTGTTAAACTCAGCAAGGGGGGCACTAAGTGTCTTTTTCCCAGTAAAGGGGGGATTGTTATACATTAAAAACCTTTCGAGTAGTGTGGTGGACGGCTGCCGGCTAGTGGTAGTACCTCAGCCAACGAAACTGAAAGAAAATGTTAACATAAAGCTGTCAAATAGCTCTTAGCTGAAGTACATCGGAGTTTCGGAGGACAAAGAAAAATGGCTAACTGTCGTTTTGCTGCTGGATGATATGCATAACTGGATGGTAATTACTGGCAGTTACCTGTATATTTGCCTTGAGGGGGTCTTCGGACACTTGGGTGACTTTATTACCGCTATATCAGGGATGACGTAACCGACAGCCGCATCTCATCGCCCCTATTTACCTGTTTACTTATCTCGCTCTAACCAGCTGTTGTCGATCGGGTTTGACAGGCCGTGATTTATATATACCGGTTTATCCAGAGTTATACATATTTTGCTCTGGTTTTATGCCTTACTGACGGTAATGAAATGATTTAACTTTTGTTTTTGAAAGTCTTATGAAGACGTTAACGGTACTGTCGGGCTGTCTGCGTTAGTAGTGATGTGTATAGCGTCAGCTGTGGCTGCCTTTGGTAATGATGTGTGGGTTTTACTGGAGACCCGTTAAAGATTCCGTCCTGGACTGGGATTAATGCAGCTGGTCGTGATGGGCAGACTAGATGATCCCTCCTCGGGAGAATTGCACGTCCTGTAGATGGAGGGAGGTGGGGGTCTGAAAGTAGAATAAATTATTCTCGTTCTCTCTGTGAACGTGAATGCAAATACGGTTAAAAGTGTTAATTTTTTGTGTGAGTAAAAGTAAAAGTGAAAAGTGGTGTATATGTCCAAGGACCAGTGCTGATTATGCCCTATCTGCATTACAGAGGAACAAATGTAAAGGTATCTACTTTGACGGTAACTCACATCTGACAGGGAATCCTATTTCTACATTTTCCTTTCAGCTGACGTGTTAGATTGACAAAACAGAGTTTTAAAATTTCTGTTCGTTGTCTTTTTTGCCTTTAGGCGTAAACGTCTACGTTTGAGCACGTTGTCTTGCAACACTTCATTTCTCAACCGAGCACACAAGTGTGTCTAAGCGGGTTATCTTACTGTGTCATTTACTGCGAGAACATATCGCTCCAGGTTGGATGACAGGAAGGACACTCAAGGTTTTTAATGACGGGTGGAAATAGAAGGTTTTGCAGGGCACAAGGGTCTGACAGAAGAAAATAAACATTAACTAAACATCTTTATTTCAGTTATCTGTAGTTGTTAGGACAAAGGTGAAATTCAGCAGCCAATCAGTAATAAAGACAAACATATCTGCAGTTTCTTGGTTTCAAAATATGTTGAGTGGGTTGCTTTTTTTCCTTTTCTCTTTGCTTCAGCATTGATGACATCACCATGCTTACTGTTTTGTTACTGTGTATCTCAGTGTGAGAGGATGGCACCCTTCCTCACTTCATTAAGTAGTCCTGATTTAATTTGCTCAATCAGAAAGGTCACTGTGGCTCTCACTTTCTTTACGGGAGCCTCTGTGACTTTGACACCAGCTTGTGTGAATTATTCCACTGGAATAGCTGACAGGCTAGCTGCCCTCTAGCTTCCTAGTGACTGCCGATGTTAATGGAGATGAATGAGGCATGCTAGTCACTGTGCATTGCTTCTCCTCTTGTAAGCTGAACATCCATTGGAAAAGTACCATTTTGGCTCTGGGAATGTGCTTGTCAGACTTAGCTGGGAGTTTTTGAGGCTAAATATAGGATCATTTTTAGAGTACCTTTCGTCATATTTTCTGGTAGCAGGTGTTCTGTAAGCCATGTTATGCCCATCCTTATGGCCTGGTTTTAAGAAGGCAAATGTAGCTCAGGTTAAAGAATTAAATATCAGTGTTATACACTATACCCACTTTAATTGTGTCATCTATTAGAAATGTATGTAGTGTATGAATATCCCATTTTGTTCAGTTTGTATTATACCATTTCAGATTTGTGATTCTTATTTCAGTTTTGCTTCATTTGTACATATTTGCTATTTAAGTGTTAAAAAAACAGCATCGTGATTGTAATCATTAAGTCTAATAATTGGGAAAGTCCCTCTGTTGAATTTTATGTTTTTGTTGCTTTTTTAGAACGCTACATTTTGAGGCACTAAAAATGACGACATCATGGAGTGACCGTCTACAGAACTATGCAGACCTTCCAGCCAACATGGATGGACTTGCTATGAAGAAGTATCGACGAGAAGCCTACCACAGGTATAATGTTTTTGGGATAGGTGAAACTTCAAGGGCTGGCTTGCAAAGGGACTTCACACAATCCATGGCTGTTTTAGATGGTTTTTGTGGTGTTATTGTGTGGTTGTTTTGCTTGTCTGAATTGCTGATTGATTAGGGCCTTTTTGCGAATAAAATTATTTTGGACTTTTCAGGAAATGATGGTTCAAAAAACCTGGTCTCTTGTTTTTATAGCTATGGTATGTTTTCCTTATTGTTGTATTTTACCATTGTATTAATATATTTTTTTCTGGACAGCCAATTCATGGAACAGTGGTAGAGCTGTTTTAGGTTTTGTTTTTATTCTAGGAAGAATATCTTCTTCATTAAAGCATCATTGTCAATAAGACTCTTTGTGGTTTTTGTGTGAATTTAAACATACCATGTGTTTACATTTCATGTTATTGTCAGTTCAAAGGTTTGTTGTATGCCTTATTCTGTAATGCCGTCTTGAAAATAATTTCCCATTGCTTTGTCTTTGAAATGGGCCAGTCACTGGTACCTACAACCCCCAATGACTCCTCTGTGTGCTGTTATCATATATTTCACAAGAACATTTGTGTAAATCACACTAAAAATATCTTCTGCTACCCATGCAGGTCATCCTAATCTTCACAAGTGTGTTAAAAAGTGTAAAGTTAATTGACTTTTTGGGAATATTTGTATTTGTTATAACATGTCACATTTTTGATTATTTTTTCAGTTTTGTTTCCTTTGTACTTATTTGTTATTTAATTGTTAAGAAAACAGCAACATTGTGAATGTAATCATTAAGCTTAATTGTATCTTCTCTCCCCATGATTACTATTGATTGTTCTCGCGGTCTGGTTGAAACAATTTAATACCACACTGGCTGTTACCCTGGAACTGAAGGTGCATCTAAGGACACATTCACTTGCTTTTTCTAGCATGTTTGTCTTTCTTTGTGCAAAGTTCCTGCCGCAGCAAATGTCATGTTAATTCTGAACAACTGTCAGTGTAATTACACTGGAACTGGATTCAAACCACCCAAAGAATTTTATGCGTGTGTGTGTGTGTATACACACCTGGAAATATTTATGCTAATGTTTTTGTTAATATGCTTAGCAGATTTGGTATATG
>JAODUD010000041.1:6094313-6105794 GCA_026784285.1 Stomatorhinus walkeri | reverse complement strand
GTCTGTTTATCCCGAAATGTAAGCGATACTGGAAAGTGAGGCAATGCTGCCTGTGTCACTGCTGGCATAGGGGCAGGCCGGGCATTTATAGCGGCCTGCATAATTACCTGTCAGTGAGTGTGTTCACGCCATGATATAACGGGGATGGATCCAGAGCTGGGGGAGCTGTCAGTGTGGAAGAAATATGACTCTGTCTACAGCAGTGTTTCCGAACCCGGTCCTTGGGGACACCCAGACTGTGCTCGTTTTTGCTCCCTCCCAGCTCCCAGTATGACCAGTCTTCCAGGGAGCTGCAATGGACTGAAAACGCGTGGACCGTCTGAAGGTCCCTGAGGACCAGATTGAGAAATATTGGTCTACAGGGCCAAGTGGGGCATAAAACACAGCATGAAAAGTGGAGTGAACCCTCCAGCATGAGGCCCCCGCCTCCGCTGCCCTTGACCACTCCTTCCACCAGAGGAGCTTCTAGGTGCTGCAGGATGTTCATTGACTCTCTTAGTCCATCACATTTTCACTGCATCTTTTCACCTCTTGCCTCATATGAGTGTCTATGTGGGTAACCATACAGTTACTGTTTGACTGGTACGCAGCATGTCAGCCAAAATAAGCGGCAGTGAAATGTGTACTAGTGATCTGTCTCCTCCGATTTCTTCTTTTAGTCTGGTGTCCCAAATCTCCCACTTTCCCATAGAGTGCCCTTGGCCTTATGTCACTATAGAACTGAAGTGATACAGCTCTGCACTGTGTTATTTCCTGTAATGAACTACACAGTTTTGGGTTAGTCGCAGGTTATGCCACGGACATCATGAAGTGGTGCGTAAATCCCCGTAAATCTCGTGTGCATGACACACACTTAAAACTTTAAATCCTGTTAAATATATAAATCTTACAGAAGCAGGATTATAAAGTTTTATGAAAAATGAATTTGGAAAAGAAAATGTGATGTCAATGTAATTAGCTGTATGAATGACTGTGCCCCTGATGATTTGTGTAAAGATACTTCATTGTGCACATGGGTAAGGGAAAGCTTGCCAGTGAGTTTAATATCTGTACCTGTGCAGTTTTCTAACCACACAAAGTTGATTCCCCTCATTTGTTTAAGGTATATCCTTCTCTTTTCTCGCAGTGCTGTATGTTGCATATAGCAAGGTGGACTGCCTTACCTCTGACGTGCTGTAATTTTGATAATTACACTTCATTCACTTTTAAAATTACTGTTCTTCAAAGACTTTGTGTGCTGGTAATGGCTGTTAAAGATTCCACCCTATAATCATGCTTCCAAGTGAAAGTTAATTGTTCTCTATGAGGCACTCTGTACAGAAGGTTAACCTGCTCGTATTGTGTTTTCAGTATACCGTAACTTATTTTTTGCACATTTTGTTTTGTTTTTGAACCAGAGTGAGTTTGACAGTGAGGTAATGCTTTCTGCGGTCTCCCGGGCATATTTGTGGTTAGACGAGTTGCTCGAGAAGAGCTCAGCATGCCATGCATCGCTGGCCTTCCCTCTCAGCCACGCAGGCACTCAGACTAACAACCGACTGCCGTGACCTGGAGAAGAAGCGGGGTGCCCCAAACCTTCTGGAGACTAGCAACCCCGGCCTTAAATAACTCCACACTGTGCGAAGGGCTATATGCCTTGCAGGTGTCACTGTTAGCGTGTAAACACTGAAATTACCCATGAAGGCTGTAGGGGTGCTGTGTGGCTCAGCAGGATAGGCTCCTGTGCCTGTGATCAGGAATGTAGCCATTAAAATCCCAAGGGTCAGGACCTTTGGGGTCCTGAGCGAGGCCTTCAACCCCCAGTTGCCCCAGGGATTACCTAACCCTGCTTTCTCCCTTTGGATTAAAGCAGCTGCTAGATAAATGTGATGCATTTGTATACAGTAGGCCATCTGTCTTTGCCTAAATTATTTTTTTTACCCCCCCCTTTTTTTCTTTGGCCTGAGCAGTTTCCACAGGGGTCAGCCTAGAACTTTCCAAGGTTGAGTGAGATTTGCACTTCAGAAAAACTGAGTGCCAGCAGGCAAGGTGACGAAAAGCCACCACCTCAAAATAGTTGCTTTTGTAGCTGCGACCCGCTCTTGGGGGAAATGGGGGGGGGGGGGGCGAAGGGGTACTGTGCCCCAGAAGGAATCTGGTGGGAATCGCAGAGGCCTTCCGTACGAGCGCAGCATTCAGATCATCCCTCAGAACAGCCCCACAATGTTTGGCATTGTTTGGCCCTGAGGCTGCGGCCGACTTTCCTCTTAAATGTCAGGCCAAATGGGGCGCCTGGAGGATGGCCAGGCGCAGCACCGCGGGACCCTGCGCGGCGCCCTATCTGCGCGCGAACCAGCCTTTAGCTGCTCATGGGGCCTCAGAGCCCGTTGCTATCTCGCCACTCTGCTGTGCCGCGTCCCTGCTTTATTCAACAAGTGGGTGAGTCAGCCCGTTAATCTGTTGGTTAACTCGGCCGTTTAGTAAAATCTCTTCCTGCTTCATGAACGGCACACAAAGATCACTCCCCCAGTACCTTGAGTCTAACAGAATAATCAAGAAAATGTCATGAAAGAACAAGGATTTTTTTTGTTAAATATCGTATTTCATCATTTTCACACACCTCATTCCTTATTTGAGTTGGCTTAATTCATCATTCATACATTTTATTTGAATTTTTTTTTAAGTTTGCTTGTACTAAATACATGTTATTCCTCCTCATAGTACTAACTTGCACATGCTGAAGGCTCTTCGATTACTGGGGTTTTTCAGCAGCCCAAGGTTTTAAAAGGAGAAATTCCTCTAACAGCAACTTATCTATCTGGCTGTAGTATATAAGTCCCCGGAGTACGAATCCCTGGGCTTCGATCTGACTGTGGAGAGACTGGTCTCCATCGGATACCCTCAGGAACTCCTCAACTTTGTCTACGATTCGACTTTCCCTACCAGGTGAGGAGGGCCCTGGGCAAGGAACAGGTTGGCTTTCAGTTATACTGACCACTGTGTATCGACAGTAACACCCGCCGGCTAGCAAAGCAAGTCCATGATTTTAAATATTAAATTATCTGATTGCCCTGTGGGGTGTGTTGAGCAGGCGTACCTGTTAATACATCTGGATGCAGGAGTTGTATCTTGAGATACCAACCAAGTCAAAGGGGTATTGTTTCTATACAAGCCTTTGCCGTTTGTTCACGTTCACTGCAAAAATAATTTGACTCCCTTTCACATTGACAAGTTTATGCAATAATTCTGGCTGCCATTTTCATCATCTGAATAAATCTCACAGCTACACTCACAACATAAATGACTAAATGGGAACAGCCGGTCTAACATTGTGGCAGTGATGTAGGGAAGAGGTATGTCGAGAGTTGGTGGTGTAACACATGTCCGAAGATTGATGTTGCCATTTCCCTTATCAATGAAGGGGCCTGGTGTTTGATACAATGTATGGGAACCTGTTGAAGGTGGATGCCTATGGGAACATCCTGGTTTGTGTCCACGGCTTTAACTTCTTGCGGGGGTGAGTGCCTTCAGACATGAGCTTCTCCCGTTATTTGGCCCGAGCATTTTCATCCACAGTGGGACTGCTCTCGGCTACGATCATCCATCACTCACTCGACGGGCCTGTTCTCCTCACCTTTGTCCTTCAGTCCTGACATTCGAGAGCTGTACCCAAACAAGTTCATCCAACGGGACGACACGGAGCGCTTCTATATCCTCAATACCCTCTTCAACCTGCCAGGTGGGCAGCCCTTTGTCTGACTCAGATCTCTTTGTGTGTTTATACAGTGTGCGTAGTATTATGGGAATTATGGGATAGTGCTACCATATGGGTGCACATGTAGCATTATTCAGTGTGTGGAAAAGGATAGGTTATACAAGCTTGTTCTTAATATTTTTCTCTTGCAGAGACCTACCTCTTTGCATGCTTGGTAGACTTTTTTACCAACTGCGATAGATATGCAAGGTAAGAGCCCGTGGCTGTTTTCATCCGAAAATGCCCCTTGATAAATGGTAGCCTGCGGAGATGCTGATGAGTCACCCCAAAAGAGACTGAGCAAATAATACCTACAAAATGCCGCTATTGAGTACTTTTGACATATATGGAGTACTGCGGGAGAGTGAAAAGAAAGTACACTCCTCAGGGAGCAGGGTTTTTTTTGGGGGGGGGCTGCTAAATCCAATGGGTGTTTACAAATCAGTCTGTTTCAGAGAAGAAAATGCACTGTCTGTCCTACAAGAGAGCTTTCTTTGCCACTACTTTGCACTTTTTATTTTGATCATCTTGGAGTTAATTTCCCTTCTTAATGTAGCTTGCACTTTGTTTCCAGATCCTTCTATCTCATCAGTAGGGAATTGCATGAAAAACTCTGGCATATCGGCAGACCATGCATGTACTTACTAATGCTGATGAGATTGCACGATGAAGTTGGATTTTCCCTTGCACTTCCGTTTCCCCTCTGAATGAATAGTCTATCATAAGCCGCTCACATAATTGATCGTGTGAGCGGGAGCAACAATGAAATGCAATAACACTCACAAAGAGTTGTGATCTGACTGTTTGTGATCTGAAATGGATGCACGTCCTCTGAAATGACTGTTGGTCTTTTAGGGGGAGAAAGCTTTCCTGTTTGGCTGGACACCTCAAACAAGGGAAGACTATCTCGTTTAAAGCAAGCATGTGAGAATGTCAGTTGCGTATACGGTTCAGGTCGGTCGTCACAAGGTCCTGCGTTTTTGCCCCCTTAGCTGTGAAAAGGGTTTTAAGGACGGAGACCTTTTCATGTCCTACAAGAGCATGTTTCAGGACGTCCGAGACGCTGTCGACTGGGTCCACTTCAAGGTATGTTGGTGTTAAGGCTGGGAGGCTCACAGAACCTTCTGGCACGGGGTTTGAGGGAGGGAATGGGGTTCTAGGGAGCAGGGGTGGAGATGTTTTAGGTTTTACAGAGGCTGGGGGGTTGAATGAGAACACACGACACAACCTAAAGCCAGCAGGGTAAGGGATCAGAGCTCCTTCTTGTACAAGGGAATGCTTTATTTGCCACTTCCAGAAATACATTGGAAAACCTCTTCTCACATATTCCATCATGCCCTCCTATTGAGACATACACACAATCACATGCACACATATGCACATATACAGCTGAGAGCGAAGCTTGGGATTTGAGCACAGGATCAGTCATTTATCTGGCACCCTTAGTGCATTTTGGGGGGGGTCAGGGCCTCGCTCAAGGGCCCAACAGGCATATGACTACTCTGCAGAGGGCAGGATTTGAACCAGCGACCAGAGGCCTAAATGGCTGAGCCTTCTGCACAGGTGGTGGTTCCCAGACTCTGCCCCTCCCTTAAAAACCCACAGCCCCTGTCTTCCCTCCTTACACATTACAGTCATCGTCAGTCATATTAATGTTATTGTATTTTTGTATTACATGGATGTTGCTGTTCATCCTCCTTGCCTGTGTGTTGTATGTGTGATAACCTTTTATCTTCCTGTTATACATTACAAGTCTTACATTTTTTTAAATCCGTGTATTTTCCCACCAAACATTTTAGGGAACTTTGAAGGAAAAAACTGTAGAAAACCTGGAGAAGTATGTGGTAAAAGATGTAAGTAAATATTGTGTCTTTTCATTGTAATTTATTTACTGCTGAAAACATTCATGAAACCATATAACAAAGATAAAATAAATAGTTTGGACCCCCTCACACATGTTAATCCTTGTGTCTCATTAGAATAATTTTCACATAATTTAAGATACAATCAAATTTTTGTTTAGTTTGTTTGGTTAGTTTATCTGCACTGGTGTTTAATAGAGTGATAACAGTACAACGTGTTAAAATGTCTTTTCTTACACAGAATGGGTTGTGAAGCAGGAATTTAGACTCTGTCCTTTAAATGATTGTTGGCAATTCACCAGATAACTCCAAACTTTAAAAATTAGACGTAATTTCATTTTGGTCCTGTTCCTGTTTTTCATTGAAAAAGTGAATCAATGGTTATCAAAGTATCTAATGTTATAAGCCAGCCTGATGATGCGCTAGCAACCACAAAGAACAGTTACAGCCACTGAAGGTAGCAGTCACAGGTGAAATACTGACCGTGCTCAACCAGTCAGTCACTAAGACATTACCAGTTGATCACTAAGACATTATCAGACATCAGTCGATCACAACTTCCATTCTCCTCCCCGACTGGCAAATAATACCGAGGCGACCCTCTTGGTCAGCGGGATTCGGAAGCTCACCAGAAAAATTTCTTTGTGAAAGTAGCCATCACTGTAAAATGGTTGGACGCTGCTGACACAGAGACAGTGAAGTACTGCATCTACATGAACACTTACTAAAGCATTACGTGGATGTCTTCAACATGGGTGGTATGCATTACAGACTCCGTGCTCACCGCCACCCTGCACTGGACAAGTGGGGATGGATGGATGGATGGATATTTTGCAGTATAGCACAGCTGTGCTGCAGTGTCATTCACAGCTCCACCCTGTTCTGTAATAAACATGTGTGCCCAGCCTAATCAGAAAGCCAGAAAGCCTTGTTTTCATCCTTAATTTAATTAATTATTTATAAGTGGATTATGGGTAGTAGTTGGCACAATTGTTTAGCAAACCTAGCCACCTATACATTTCTGTTTCTTTTCAAAGCCTTTTGTTTTCCAGTGTAGCTTTGAAACTGCCTTTCTTCAGCTGTGATGTTGGTTTTGTTTTGTTTCCTGCACTCAGGGAAAGCTGCCTCTTCTGCTGAGCCGCATGAGTGAAGTCAGCAAAGTGTTCCTGGCCACTAAC
Organism: Stomatorhinus walkeri; assembly: GCA_026784285.1. Lineage (NCBI taxonomy): Eukaryota > Metazoa > Chordata > Actinopteri > Osteoglossiformes > Mormyridae > Stomatorhinus > Stomatorhinus walkeri. The sequence goes on along the minus strand of JAODUD010000041.1, from coordinate 6,099,021 downwards.
AGTGACTATAAATACACCGATGTGAGTCTTGCTTTTAAACACTGTTTACTGCCTTTGTGCACTTCTTTATTGTTTAATGATCAGAATGGTAACATCTACATAATCATCTGTCTGCTGCATACTATGTATGATGTGTACCGGCATCTGGTAAAACCAGTGCTCTCAGTTCTTACACATCTGGTAATACCAGTGCTCTCAGTTCTTACACATCTGGTAAAACCAGGGCTCCCAGTTCTTACACATCTGGTAAAACCAGGGCTCCCAGTTCTTACACATCTGGCATGACACCTATGCTTTCAGACTCATGCTCATGCAAGACATTTTACAGAAAATCTATATTATTACATTATAAACCTAAAATGTACATACATATTTATAAGGTAATAAAACTGTTACATACATGTAAATGCGTGCTTGTGTGTACTTTCTATTTGAAAATCTCACTCCAGTCAACTGAAACTTGGCAGTCCTGTAAAACCGATCAATTTAAATTCTACTTTGTTTCTGTCTTCCAGAAAATCATGACATACCTGTTCGATTTTCCTCACGGGCCAAAGGTTAGTCAAAAATGTTACCTTATGTATATGTTTGATTGGCTGTTTAGTTGATGATCCACATGCAGTTGCCAATTTCTTAGATACACCTGCTTGTTAATGCAAACAGAAAATCATGTGGCTGAAATTCAATACATGCACATGTCAAGAGATTCAGTTACTGTTCAGCTAAGCATTAGAGCCCTTCAGATGGCTGATCTTTTGAACACGGGGCAATTGTTGGCAGCATCTGAAAAACAGTGACCTCCCTGGGATTTTAATGCATCACAGTGTGCAGAGTTTGCCGAGGATGGTGTGATGAATGAAAAACATTCTGTCGACGGCATTTCTGTGGCTGATGTTACTGAGAGCGGTCTAAGGAGAATGGCCGGATTCCATAAAAGCGAAGAGCACATAATCAAAAAACACGGTTTGGTATATCATTCTGTCTAGAGTAATTCTGGAGGAAAAAATGGGTCCTACCCAGTATTATCTTGGTCATGGCTCCTGGGGGGCAAGTACCATCAGCAGCACAAAGCCACGGTCGTGTTTCAGAGTCGGCCAGTTGGCGACCACTGATCTAGGTGTGGATAACCAAAAATTGCCGGGTTGAGCAGCAGCAGGTTGAGACACTGTGGCCTCTTTGTAATGTGTAATGTTAGGATCGCCATGGCTGCCGTAAGGCGGCTCGGCTTCAGCCCACATTGGCCCCAGCCAGGTTCCTGCTTCATGAATACAGATTTGGCGCCTCCATGCCATTTCCCTGGTGTTCATTGACGGCTGCGTGCCGTGTGGGTTTATCTCACCGAGCCGGGGTCCTGCTCTCCTCAGGTGGGTACGGCCCATCGATCCTGGCAGTCCTACTTCGACCTGATCCTGGTGGACGCAAGGAAGCCACTGTTCTTCGGCGAAGGGACCGTGCTCCGCCAGGTGGACACTGTGAGTAGCCGGTCACCCTCAGCCCCCTCCCTGCCCTCTTCTCTTTGTTGCCCCGGTAACCCACTTTCAGTCTGATCCACACGTGCACTGCGTTTCAGACGACGGGTCGGCTGAAGATCGGGACTTACACGGGGCCGCTGCAGCATGGCATCGTGTACTCTGGAGGTAAGGACTGTGTCCGGACACTGGTGCACTTCCATGGTGTCCCAGGGCTCCGCTGGAGGGTGAAAACCATCTTACGGGGAGGGAAGTACCATCATCAGGCTTCTGAGGGTGAAATTGGCCCCCCATCATAAATAACAGGGCAGTATAAAGAGCAACCAAGATCAGTACAGTGGTGCCAGTCTCTAAACCCCCACAGACCCCAAAGTCATTCTGTGAAGCAATCATGGGCCTCTGGGACTTATTGCTTTATTTTTGTCTAGACAAGACCCAGGCAGCTGTTTTCTGAGCACCGTGCCGGGTTTGTCTCTCTCGCCCCCCCACAGGGTCCTCAGACATTGTGTGTGACCTGCTGGGGGCAAAGGGCAAAGACATCCTGTACATCGGAGACCACATCTTTGGGGACATCCTCAAGTCCAAGAAGCGGCAGGGCTGGCGGACCTTCCTGGTGATCCCCGAGCTGGCCCAGGAGCTCCACGTGTGGACCGACAAGAGCTGTGAGTGCCGGCCTCCGGCGGAGCCTCACGCACCTGCTGGCGGAACTGACCCCTGACATGCACTCGCTTCCGTTCCTCTTTTACAGCCATATTCGAGGAACTGCAGAGCTTGGACATTTTCTTGGCAGAACTCTACAAGTGAGTACACCCGACACCCCCCAGTTATCGCTGCACTGTGTCACTCCGAAAGTGATGGCACAAAGTCCAAGCGTCCATTCTATTTTTACCCACGATGATCTCAGTGCATTTGTGTCACAGGCATCTGGACAGCAGCAGCAACGAGAGGCCGGACATCAGCACGATTCAGAGACGCATAAAGGTACCCGGCAAGACCCTTATGTGTGTTCCACCAGTGAAGTGCTTTTTGGCAGGGTGTCATTGTCAACTATGCCAGGCCAGAAGGTGTATCCATGTCCCCTCCAGCAGGTGTCGCTATTGTTTGAAATCTTTCAGACTCAAAGTAAAGTAACAACCAAAATAACCTGTAAACTGAAGTGTTTTCAGGGAAGGTTCCATCTTTGCCTTCGACAGCTCATCCATGTGTATGTATCCTGGGGCCTTATAAAACATATTTGTGACTAAAAAGTGAGCGCGTGCTCCGTCTCTTAATCCAGAAAGTGACTCACGACATGGACATGTGCTACGGCATGATGGGAAGCCTCTTCCGCAGCGGCTCGCGGCAGACCCTCTTCGCATCGCAGGTCATGCGCTACGCTGACCTGTACGCGGCCTCCTTCATCAACCTGCTCTACTACCCATTCAGCTACCTATTCAGGGCTGCCCACGTGCTGGTGAGTGCCTGGCCACACCTGCAATGTCAGAGATGCCTGCAATGTCAGAGTTTCCCTCAGCTTGGTTATAAATATTTTAAAGCAGCCTGAAAGTCTGAAGGCCTTGGAATGTTGTTTTTAAGTTTATTTCAGTGTCTGAAATGCTGAATTGGAACTGTTTCATAAAGCTCGTATAAGTATTGACTGGGGATTTCCAATAAATCGCACTTTCAACCTCTCTAAGCCACAAGCCTAAAGGGCACGAAAAGTGGTACAGAGGGAATCTGTAGTAAACTAATTGCGCTCAGCAACCTGGTGTTAATTCAGACAAATTCAGCAGATAATGACAAATGGGAAATCATCTGTCTGGAACACCAATTAACAGCTAGTTAGACTTACATCATCATCAAGGTAGAAAAAAAGCAAAGGACAGTAATGAATATTCTAAAAATAGAATGCCTTCACACATTCATTAAAAACTGGCTTTTTTTTAGCTGATCTGGATTTAGGGTGTTTTTTTTTTAAATGGGAAACATTTAATACATTAAATGAATAAATATAAAATGTGCATAGCACGTGACCCCTTTCATTTTTTCTAAGTAGCCCTTGAATGACAAAAGGTTGGGGACTCCTGGTGTAGATGGTATTGACTGGATGTTGTCTTGTGATCTGATGAGTTCAGGGGTAGGAACACATTTTCATCTTTTTCCGTTGCTAACTATGGCAGCTTTCCGTTTGGACCCAGCCTAATTCACTCCCCGCTGTCTGTTGACTTATAAAACACCACTACACGCCTAATTGACTTTGTGCTCCAGATATGGAGTAAAATGGACGGGAGGTGAATAACGGGCAGTTTATAAATAGAAATAAAGGCCAGTGTCTAATCCCTGTAACTGAATGACCGCTGGGCTTATGTGTGCCTAAGATCCTGGAGCGTGTTGGGAAATCAGGGCTGAGCTGAGTGTGTGGGAGTCTGGACTCGGAGCAGCTGCTCTGTAGGGAAACTCGTGCACATGTGTTAGAGGTCAACCAGTATCGCTTTTTCAAAAGCCGATGCCAATATTTAGGAGTCAGGGTCAGCCGATTGCTGATATATGCTGCCGATATTTTTTGGCCGAAAATTGGACGTTTTCCCCTCTATTTGCATGATAAAGTATCACACTCGATAATAACAAGCGATACACAAAATTTCTCGACTTCGCATTTATTGAATACCGACTTGTATAAATTTAAATATAAACTTAAATAACAAAAACACAATACAACTTGTAAACAATAATAAATGTATAAACAATAAAAATAGCAGCATCAGAATTTCTTTTAGTGCGCAGTATAGCAGCAAACTCCTCCTTCAGCTCCCAAGCTCACCAGTCTGCTGCAGATATTGCACGTGGCTTTTCCTGGTGTTGGTTTGGTGAAATGCTGCCATACAGGATTAGATTTTTGTTCAGCCATCAGACAGTAATTACTAAATCAGAAGAAAAATACAAGGTTGGCATTTTTATTATAGTGCCTTTATCTTCAATTCATTCCACAATTCCAGTGTTCCATATACATGAAAATAATTACACTCCAATACATTTTGAAAGAAAAAAAAAACACTTTTAAGTGCATCATGGTATGATGATTAGTGTACAAGGCCCAAAACCTTTCACTAACATGTTATGTTGTTAGCAGACAGATGGCTAACAAGCCAAATTCACATCAGAATCTAGCGATGGCAGAAAATGAAATAAAATAACTTTGCCGTATTACACAGTCTTGTATGCAAGGACAACGCAAGGACAACACAAGCCCCTAGTGATTG
>JAODUD010000041.1:6071825-6082699 GCA_026784285.1 Stomatorhinus walkeri | reverse complement strand
CCCTTGACTTAAACTCCACACACCTGGAGATATACCCCAACATCCTATTGGCTTTTTTATTGCTTCCCCACACTGGCAAGAATGGGACATGGAAGCATCAACATACACACCAAGGGCTTTCTCATAATCAGCTACCTTTATTTCAGTAGAACCCATAAAATACCCGTACTTTATATTTCAGCTCCCTACATGGAGTACATAGTGCTTTAAAAGGTGACAGTGCTGTACGTAATGTTCAGGCTTGGGTGACAACTTTAGCCAAAGTACCTTAAGTACTCGGATCATAAGGGTGACATAACGTCACTGATCAAAACCACGTACAGTGGTACCTCAGTTCTCGAACTCATTAGAACTCAAATTTCTTAGAAGTCGAACCAACCAGTTCGAAAAAAATATAACTCGATCTGAATCTCAGAAGTCAAACCATGAACGCCGACTTCACGAATTCACATCAGCGAGGAAATGAGTCACGCATCACGTCTCTCGGCGGAAACAAAGGCTAAAGCTTCAGTCTCAGCCTCGCATTCGGTGTGACAGCACCATGCATGTTTACACTAGCTGAATACATATATTTAGACAGTAAAAATACATTTAGACAGTGACAGTAACAGTAATTATATAAAAATACATTTAAAAATAAAGATTTTAAACATTAATAAACCATTAATACATTTAATTATAATAATATTGTTGTGCTGAGCGGTGATGGAACGGAGACAAAGACGCAGACATCAGGGTATCAGGGAACACAGGGTTTAATTACAGGTAAGGCAGGCAAAACGCAGACGGACAATACAACGAGCGGACTGGGGAAACAAACTGAAATGCGGAGGAAATAGAGGGCAAATGAAAACAAGCAGAAACAGCTGATCACACAGGGTTAACGAGGGGGTGTGGCACACGGAAGGAGCAATCAGGGCAGGACACATTGTTTGGATACATTTAATTTCTTTACAAATTACTGTTTTGTTAAATGTGCTTAGATGTGTTTAGTACAGTATACTTGTTTTATCCGGTTCAAATGCTAAAAAATCTATTTAGATGTATTTTTGGGGGCTGGGAGCCAGTTCATTGGTTTTACATTATTTCTTATGGAGGAAATTTGATCAGAACTTTTTAGGATTCCATCCAAAGTTCTGAACGGATTAAATTCAAGTTCTGAGGTACCACTTATGTGCTCTTTTTCATCAATTTCACTTTCAAAAGATGGAATATGCCCATTCTCATCTGTCAACTGATACTATGTAATCTAATTGTCCAATGAAAACACATTTCATGAAGTCGTCTACTTAACTAGAATTTATCTTTGTACTAGTTAACATTTCTACTCATGACAGTATCTTTATACAGCATCACATAAATGAACAACTTAACATTGATAATTAGCTACCTAACATTGTTAATTGTGAACATAAAGCAAGATTAGTTTGTATCAAGCTGATGTTGACATTTTTACCTTGCTGACAGCTGTGTAAAGACAGGTATCTATCTGTGGTGTTAAGGGTGTTTCATTCATTGTTTGATGAGATGTGTTTTTCATTGGACAGCATCCATACGTAGATGTAGGGATAGCTTGAGAGACAGTCAGTATAGGAGACTCGGAGAGCAGGAGAGGTCCGCATTTGAGATGTACTGTACCTGGCGATCCTGCTAGTGACTCAGCCTTACTGACCACAAAGGTGCGAGACAGGGACAGAGGAACTGGAGAGAAAGGGACAGAGGGACACACAGGGAACCAGTGTCAGAAGAGGAAACTAGAATGTAGTGCAGAGAAACCATCGACCACACCAACAGACAACACTCATGGAAGTTTTGACTTGCACAAAAATGTTCAGAAGGTAGAAAGAAAAATGATTGGCTTAGAGAGATAACCAATCAGATCTTGGTCAGATGTCAGATCAACCAATTAGATGTCTTTGTCCCACCTCCTCTAGAATTTCATTGGTTATCTCTCTGAACAAATAATTTTTCGTTCCGCCTTAAGAACATTCTTTTGTAAAGTAAAACTCACACAAGCACCCAGAACCCGCAGGATAGGGCATCAGGCTGGACTGCTCCAGAGTATGGTCAGAAGGTCACTCTGCCCAAGCAAGACAGAAACTCAAAACTTGGCATCGCTATATAAAACTAATGACCCCACACCATTTCAAACTATGATCATCAAATCCTAAAGCAATAAAGTTAATACAAAATTAAAAGAAAACTCTCAAATTAAGATAAACTGAATCAATCTCATACAATCCACTTTCAATTTCAAAACTTCTGGATAGCTCATTCAGTATTATTTGTGTGAGGTTGAGTAAAGGTGCGTAGTTCATAAAATGAACAACAGAGGGTGCTGGAGGGCTAGCAGTCATTTGAAGTTTCTGAATGAATCAATAGAAAGTTAATGAAACCGTTTACATGTCAGGAAAACTTTCATCAAGCGATAAAAGAGAGTTATTGTCATGTGTCAAAAGAAGCACCCGACATGGAAGCAGGAAGCCTGCTCTTTGTTATGACGCCACTTTGTTGATACTGCCTGTGAATACCTTGACCTTTGACCCACTTGGGGGGGGGGTCTGTAGCCATGAGAGACCAGAGCTTAGAAAAAGAACTGAGTGGGGGAGGTGAATCAGAGCACTGCAGTACCTGGGGAGACAGTCAGGGCCATCACTCCATAGGAGGAAAACGGTCCAGCTTCAAACTTCATGCCCTCCTTGCCTGCCTCCACCTCCACTTTGCCCTTTGAGTTCACAGAAAACACAAGATCAGCTCACGTTTCCCAAACATGTGCACATCCCTGAGGTTTTTTTTTACACATTACTTCAAGTAACTTTCAGGCAGCTCCAGCACAATACAGCAGATTTTTTTCTAAATACTTAACTGAAATGTAGGAAGAAAATGATAAATACAGTAAACATACTAAATTATGACGAAAGTCTTTTTGCAGCAGCCCTGATATCGACAGCTTAAGAAGTATGGAACTTCTCCATAGTCTAAGTGCTTGTCCTATTAGGCTTATTACCGAAAGCCTGCCCTGGGCAACACAGGACAGAAGGTTGACTTACATCTGGAACGGTCACTGCAGACATTTACAAAATAACTCGGGGCAAACACTATGGATAATTATGACATGCCAATTTCCCGTTGTGCATGTCGGACTGCAGGAGAAAACCAGAGGAATCCCACAAGAAATAGTGAGAACATGTGAAATCCAGGAGAACATGTGAAATCCAGGCAAATAGGCAGCTTCCAACTCCAAGTAATAGTACAAAATACCGAGCTGCCCACTAATGCCAGCATTAACCTGAATGCCAACCACAACCCTAGCCATAACTTCAATGCCAACCCAAATGCTAGCTAACACCCTAATCGTAACTCAAAGGCGCTCCGTAAGCCCTAACCTAACCCCAAATCCATCCTTAACTCAAAACTGTATTGTGCCCTAGATGAACCCAAATAGCAATCCAAACCCTAATCCTAATGCAAACCTGAAATGCAAGGGAAAATTAAATATTTTATCACTTTAATTTCAATACCTATCACCAGAGGTGGATAGTTCAGGTGGATAGTTAGAACGTAAAAATCCAGACATTGATTTTGTGTCAACCAAAGTTACAGTCACAGGATACAGTGACTGTGGTTGGTTGAAACAAAATCTTAGTTTAGGTCCAGAAAGTAAAAATCCAGACTATCCACCTCTGCCTATGACTGCTTAACAATGATCTGATAGAAGTTCAAGATGGAAGATAATATGCAAACGACTTTTAAGAGGAGTCTCTAAAAAATCTCCCGGGTGGGATTTCCACAGAACAATGCTGCAGCATTCTGACCTGAAGGAGGAGGATGAAGTAGTCTACAGGCTTGTTACGGTGGAAGAGGTAGTGATCTGGAGCTCTCTTGTTCTTGTCGTTGTACTTCAGGTCCTGGATGACATTGGGGTGTTTGAGAAGACGCAGGAGAATCTTCTCAGACATCTGAGTTGGACTGAAGGGTTCTACTTCTGTTGGGAGAGATAAAAGACAACCTGGTGTCTAAACTGCTCACTTTGATGTCTTAACTGTCCCGTGTCCAGGAATGACAGACAGTTTAATGATGGAGCTGGAAGCTTCACTTGATCGCGCAATGTTTGTGTAATTTTGTGTAATTTTTATCAGCAAATCATGGCCTAGTCTTGAGCTGCAGGACATAGCTGAGTCAGACAAAAAGAAAACTGACAACAAGCAATAATATAACTTCCGTTCCTGTCAGCAGGGTTTACTCTCAGCTGAAAGTACTAACAGAAGTTCACCCTTTGGCTGCACCTCTAGCGATCAGCATCATGACGAAAACAGGAGCAGCAGAGAGACTTTCCTGTGCTGCTCACTCGCAGATCCCAACAGCCTCTCCTCTGCTGATCCCTCAGCAGCCAGGCAGGCACACTGGTGCAATTCAAGCAACAACGCTCCGTACTTGCCTGTTGCTAGGAAACGCAGTGTAGCCAGTAGAAGCTGAGGTGATATTTTAACCTTCGTCTCATTGTCCGTGGGCCTGAAGGCCGAGAAATCCTGCTTCCTTTCCCGATGGGTTATTTTCTTTTTTGTTTTGTTGTCGGCTGCAAGAAAACAAGGTTAGATATACTGGGAGGAAGCTCGGTGATGACGGTTGAATTTCAGGCTGTATATGCAAACCTATTTGTTATAGCCCTTAGTCGTATGTTTGGTATCAAAAGAGGGAAAAAAAAGTTGTCATGTAAAAGTCCCTTTATTTATACAAACATACTCAACTGGAAGTATATTGGCTTTTCCAATAACCGAAACACTTACTGAAACAAAACTATTTATATTTCATGTAAATGACCAAATTAAACAAATACGAAGCATCATAGGATACATTTCCTGCAGTGAAGCAGCTGACCTCTGGAAGTGGAACCGCGAACCAGGACAGTGGACCAGATAACTTCAGGACAGCTGCTAATTGTTCAGTTGGTGTGCAATGATAGGTACCATATATCAGTTTCCCAATCCGGTCCATGTTTTCACTCCCTCCAAGCACCCTGCCAGACACTCCACATTTTTGCTCCCTCCCCGCAAGAACGTGGACTCTGTGGGTCCCCGCGGACCAGATTGGGAAACACTCTGGCATTTGTTGGATGCTGGACAGGCAGAGGGTAGTGTTTACTACCACTTAAATCACACATTTGCAAAGGCCCCTAAGGTTTGAGGGCCCCCTGTTGGCCACAAACAGTTACATTACACTACATTAAGGGTGGCCCCAAAGTGACTTTTTCAGTTGTGCACCTGAATTAAAAACCCACCCCCTGCAGACAGGTAACACTCGTGTTTGTTTAAAATGAGCAGTAATACACACTGATTCCTGACCTGTCCGTAAACCTTAAACATGTGCTGAATGTGAGATACTGAAAGAACACAACTGATGAAAACTTGTGAGTCCCCCTTCAGGCTGGATTTTCCATCAGTTCTGGACAACGACCCCTATTGGCTGGTACCTACTATACAAGTCAGTCTCATCCAAAATTTCCGACTTGATGATTTCTTCGATAACATCCTCCAAGGTGACGATACCCAGGACCTCGTAGAAGGGGTCTCCTTCCCCCTCGTTATTTACCCTCTGGACAATCGCCAGGTGGGATTTACCTGGAAGAGGACAAAGACTGATGTCACATTTCAATCGCCCGCAACATCTCAAAGTGACACTTTCTGTATATCTGTCTATCTGTATATCTCCCATTGGAGAGCATATTTTATATTTCAAAGCATATTTCAGGTCAAAAATTCAGCTATTCAGCCAGGAAGTATTTCAGACCAGTATGACATTGTTTTCCCAGTTGAAGAGCCTTCCTAGATGTACCACGAAGAAAGTTTGGATAATGATGACCCAGACATCATAAAACACCAAAGCCTCTCAGACTGAACACACAGAAATGTTCTCATCAGCCTTCCCAGGACCCCCAGTATGCAGCTTAAACAACACCCCCACCCCTCACAAATACTGTCAACCAAAACCCTAAACATTTTCCCTCCTATTCTCAGCTTGCTATCGTTTCAAAGGAATTTTCCAGTGGGTAGGCTAATATTAGACCTGAAATTAAGTTTCCATTCAACTTCAGCTATATTCTCACTGATGCAACTGCCATGTCATTTGATTGTCTTGTGGCTAGTAGACAAATTCAATACTGAGAATTCATAAGCTCAGCCCTGTTCCTGCAGGCAAGAATATGGATGTGAACTTTCCCTCCACGAATCAATACACCTCAAGCTGGACTCCACACACTCTACCGCACTAGAGTAAAGTTGATTTGGATACTATTTCTGCTGAGAGGGCAGAAGCCATAATTCTCCACTTCCTCTTCTACGTCCCTAAGCATAACCAAACAACAAGCGTTAGCTTTCAGTCGCAAACCATTAGCTGGAAACGTCAAACGTATGGCAGTGTTAGGATCTGCTGTGATGACTGACTTTCATAATCTTATAGTTGCTGCTGATTAATTCTCTACCGTTCAGCACGTAGGGATCTGTGTAGACTGAGAGAACCACAATGTGCCCACACTCAAACAAAAACTGAATCTAGGTGAGGCAACCGTTCTAACACTGTGGCCTGAAGCTAACAGCAGTACTTTGTGAGGTGCTTCGCAAAAGGAGAGGATGGTGCTGACTATGCACTTGTATTGTGTTATGTTAGGGTGGGGGGGGGAGGGGCATTGCAGGCCTATCATTAAATTACACGCTGTTGTTTTCAGCAAGGGTTTCTCCAAAAACAAAAAAAAAAAAAAACATACTGTACGCTCAGCAATCAACAATGCTGTTTCGATTCGACAATGCTATTTCTGCTAATTGCAAATACATTTAGCAAATACACGGCACGATTACATTACAAGCCACCCTCAACAACTTTTGCTTGTCTAAACAACTCTGTACACAGTTGACAAAGCATACAGGAAAGTAAACAGGGAACAGTGACCCTTTTATCTGTTTGCTGCAGTAGCCAAAGCTCTAGCTTGATTGTGAAGAAGTCAGCTGGTTAGAAACTGAGAAGGTAAGTTAGGGACTTATCTCATTAGATTGCACTTTAACTGCCAACTCCTGCAAAGCGTTTGTGTCTAATCATCCAGTTAAGCAGCTTTACCTAAAGCCTTCACACACAAACACACACACACAATTTTTTTGAGGTAGAATCTTTAGAAAAAGCTACCAAATCACATAAGAACTCACACGGTGGTGTTACAATCTCTGCTAATATGAAATCAGCAGATGTGCTCTTATGGTATAAATGGAAAAATAAGTAAAAAGGAATCCAATTTGCAGTGCCATTTCTTGGGGGGGGGGGGGGGAGAGGCAAAAACCAGAGCCAAAATCAAGGGTGTAGGTTTGGTTCCAATATCAATAGGGACCAAATTATCCATGAACCCCCCCGCCCCCCTAAGCACACACGGTACTCCCACAATTTTGGTACGAATTAGGGCAGGGGTGCCCAATCTTATCTGCAAAGGGCCAGTGTGTATGTGGGTTTTTGCTGCAGCTCCCTAATTAGATTATTAATTAGAGGACTGATTGGCTGGAGAGTCCTCACACTTGGGTTTGAACAGCTGACCTAAGGGTTACCCCAAAAACCTGCACACACACCGACCCTTTGCAGATAAGATTGGGCACCGCTGGATTAGGGTGACCACCTAATCATGTCAGGGAGGACACTTGGAGATAGGGTAGGATTTGTAAACTACCATTTCAATTAAAAGGACCTGGCTTTCACTTTAGCACTGAGTTCTTGTTGCGTGCTGATTGGTCAGTCTCCTATAATCAGGCACGTGTCACTAATGTTAATGTGAAACAGCTGGATGAGTTTCAATCAATGAAACAAACCAGTCAAAGCACAAGAAGAACTGAACCATTTAGCCAAGTATAGGAGCCTTTCAGTTTTAAAGTAGTTTGTAAAACCTGAAGTAGCTCAAATCGATGACTTGGATTAGGGGTCACCCTGTTAGGGACATGTCCCTACAATCCATACCCAAATGTACACTGTTAGTCAGAATGGTAGATAATGCTCCATGTGTAGCCTTCAGAGGGAAGCATCTGGAGGGCTTTGACGAATGTGTAATGAATGGGCTTCATATTTCCAGGGGAGAAATGAGGCCTGAGGCCCCTAAAGCAGCATCACCGTCTCAAAGATGCCCAAGGCAACCCTGAGCAGCATGAAGACAGAAGGCGGATGAGCTGGCCGTCTCCCCGCAGAACAAGATGGGGATCAGAAGCAGGGTGTCAGAAATGGGGGGAGAGCATGGTGGGGGGGGCCGCCGTCACTTCATGTGCCCCGCCCAGACTGACTCTGGTTTCAATCCCTATGTCTCACCATGTCAGAAGAGGACAGCAAACTTTCCAGTTTCCCAGCAAAAACAAATGAAGGACGACAGGAAAATGTGACTAATGTCTTCCCGAAATACTCCAGAGACAAACACGCACTGTTTATTCATAGCTCCTTGGCTGCTAGAATTACGCTGCAGTGTGTGTGTGTTTTGTTTCCTTAGGGAATGACCCGATTGGCTTTCCAGGGTCGACATGAGCGGCGACAGTCAGAGAGGGCGCCAAGCGTGGCTGTCTGAGTCAGTCCCTCTCCTGGAGGGGCCGGCATGGCGAGAGTACAGGGTAGTGCTGGGCTCGGGCAGGTGGGGCAGTGCTGGGCTCGGGCAGGTGGAGCAGCCCTGTCGTGAAACCCAAGCCCAAGCGGGGCGTTCACACGAAAACAGGTGGGGGAGAGCTGATGACCATCTGACAATGTATGAAAGTATAGCAGGAATGAAGACATTTCACTGAAATCTTCAATGGAATCAAAGTTATTTTCGCTGTATAGAGCTGCTATTTCTGCTATTGCTACATAGAAGGATGAACTATAAATGGGGGGAATAATAATTAATAATTAATAAAGGAATAATCAAAATATCCCAACTTAGAGGAGATACAAACACATGAATACGGACAGGAATATTGACAGCACAATTTCACACTCATCGTGCCTCAGAACAAGGCGTCACAACAGATATTCACTTTTAAAAACACATGGATAACTGGCCTGGGAATCACAATGGCACAAGCCATCTCCCAAACCCACCGTGGGATCAGAATCGCCATATACACACAGCACCCCCTGCTGGGTGGAAAGGGCGATGTGGCATGTGGACCACCTCCCCCCAGCCCAAGATATTCGCACGGCCTTCTGGGACTTCTCCCGTGCACTTCTCTGCCATTCCCAGCTTTATTTATGGAATGTGATCCGTCATATTTTTCCATAGTGGAATTTCCCTATAAATAGTAGAGGAGGCCGTGGAGCCGTGCGCTGGCCCGCCGTGCCCGTTCGGCTTATTTTGGGTCCAACGAAGATGGTGAGCAATGGGAAACTAGCAGACAGAGTCGTGTGATCCCCTTTGGACAGACCTGGGGTGAGGACGAACGGCCTCATTCTCTCGAGTAAACGAGGTACCAACAAAACTATATTTGGCTCATAGCCCTTCACACAAAGTCAGCTAATGTGTCTTTAATTTATGGATATAATATGTGAAATAATGTTAGCGGCCATCATCTCCCTAATGGCTCATACCTAAGAAGTTACACCAAGCGAGCAGCTCGGCCAGAAAAGCAAAGCTGGGAATTGCACGCCGTCCAGTGAGCCAGTGGCAGAGAGTCGCATCCTGGTGCGGGCCACTGCTCTCAGCGGTTTCCCCCCACGTTTCACCGCTCAGTACATCTGAGTAACGTAATTCATCACAGGGCAGAAAATACCACCACCTGGATTTCGCAGATAAAAAATTAGCTGCAGAGTGGAAGATGGCCCGGGCAGTAAATTATTCATCCAGGCCATCGCCAGGTGGTGTCACTTCCTATCCAAATGACAACTTTAATTACTCATCCATGCCCTCAGACACAATAAAAAAAGAGAAAAAAAAATTCAGCAGTGCCGCAGTCCTCCAGGTGCACAGCAGCTCAGCTTTGACCGGAGCACTTTTGCAGGTTTCCGTTCTTTGTACAGTAAATGGTTGTACATGACAGAATTAGGCCATGTCACACATCCACAATGACCCAATCAGCACACACCTTTTACATCACATGACCTTTTGCATTACATGAGTAGTTTAAGCTGCACTGGAAAACTTAAACATTGATAATTAATAGAGCCATTTGCTTACTGATGAGATTTAAATGATTAAATATCATACCTAGAAAAAACATAAAACGTATCAGATTACTTAGACAATAGAAAGAAATTAATTGGCATTATGGTAGAAATGAATTATGCCATTATGGTAGAAACTAATACTTTTTTATTCACCCTATCCACCACAGGATGAATCAATTTGCTTCTCTGAGATGTGAGTGATATGTCAGGTGTGACATTACCAAATTGTTCAGTCAGGTTTTACAGACGTGTTTGTCTGCTATGTGTCCGAAAAACATGGGAGATCCTAATTCCAATATCAGACAATCACAAATAACCCAGCAGCCAGGGAATGGCGTGACTCCAAAACGGATCCTCTGACCGTCCTGGATCAGGAAACTGGCCTGACAAACACCCAGGCCTGGAAACACCAGTGACACATCTATCCTTATGGTTTACACCCCCCATCCCTTCTATTCCCAGGCATGGAGAGCTGATGATGGTTAGCAATAGCGGACGGCACATCACTAAACAGCCATGATGCTCATAGCAGACACTACATATCTTAACAACAGACTGCACATCGCTAAACAGCCATGAAGCTAGTAGTAGACTGCACACCACTGAACAGCCTCAAAGCTAGTAGTGGTCTGCACATCGCTGAACAGCCACGAAGCTAGTAGTAGACTGCACACCACTGAACAGCCTCAAAGCTAGTAGTGGTCTGCACATCGCTGAACAGCCACGAA
>JAODUD010000041.1:6044072-6055214 GCA_026784285.1 Stomatorhinus walkeri | reverse complement strand
AATTACTTGCATTAATATTACCACACAGACGCAGAACCCCCCCCCCCCCCCACATCTCCGAAACTTCCTCACAAATTGGCTACGTTGATTGCACACCTGTCCGTCTCATGAAAATACACTCCACAGTTTTTCCTCAACAGAGCAAAACAACCATAAGAAATCTGGTGAATCCATGCAATTATGTTCCTAAAGCAGCAACAATCGCGATCGCCCTCCATCCAGAATTCAGACCCCCAATCTATGAATCTACGAAGACCCCAAGGGAGACGGTGATCCTGCTTCACCCGTGTCTCCCTGTCCCTACAGCACACTTCTACAAAGTCCAGCCATGTTTAACCAAGTTCCATTCTTGATTAAATAATAGAACGATTCAAAACCATTAGGCTCAACAATTTCAGATCTTTACTGAAGATATGGCAGTTGAATCTGAAGCAAAATGTCTTTATAATTGTTGCAAAGTTCATTTAGGATTGAGCACCATATATCCATCCATCTCTCGATGTTTCATTCCTGCTTATCTAGTACAGGGTCACATCAAGCTCAGAGTCTAACCCACTAAGCGTGGGTGCAATAAATTTTTATTACCTACTATTAAATAATATGCTGATTTCCTTGCACATGAAAGGATAATCACACTATTCCTGACCACAAGAGGACAAAGTTGTCAAATGTCGGCAGTATCACGGTCGGGTCCCAAGGGAAGCTGTCGCAGTAGCAGGACTGACCTCCAGTGCCCCTACAGCGTGACCTGCTGCCTGGAACCTCACCTTAACAAGACAGTTTGGAGAAAGAAGTGGAAGACAATACCCAATGGGTACATCAAGGGACACCCGCCTGTCTCAGAGGACGGCGCCAGCAGGTGTCCAGCCAGCCTAAACATAAGCTGAGAGCCAGTCGGCACTCCTTCCCTCCCGCCCATCCCCAGGGCTTACAGGAGGGGGCGTGTCATGTGTCACTGAGACACAGGTGGAATGTGGTCAAGTTCATTTTCGGGGGGGGGGTCAGATATCCGAAACCAATCCAGCAGCTCTGAATTACGACTCGTGCCAGCTGTCATGCTGTGATTAAACAGGCCACCTGTTATTGTGACGTGCAGACAGGAAGAGGCTTTTAGACACATAACCAACGCCATCACTTGTCTGGTGTGAAAGGCTTCCCCCAAGTCTTTTAAACATGCCGAAAAATTTATATCACGGTAATTATGGACAACACTGCTATAAAGGGCTTCTCAAAGTAAGTGCTCAATTTCCCCCGAATCTGCAAGGACACGTTACTGACTTGTGTAGTGTAAATTCTCCAGCCTACTGCTCTAAAATGACTGCACTGAATGATTGGAAAACAAGGGGTATGCTCATTGGTTCCCGTGTGATACTAAGTCATTCTTGTGGTTGCCGACAGAGAGTGATCAGTAGGTTGTTCAGAGTTTCCATTTAGCGTTTAGTGCACGACCAGCAAGACAACATACGTGATGGCAGATAAACCACTTCCTGTCAGCTTTATGGCAGCTTTGGAATTTCATTGGTTCCCATCCTTTCCGTTTGACGGTCATGATTGGTTGACTGTGTCAGGTTTGTCAACCCCCACGCATCTGGCGTGACGCTCATGCTTTCTGACTCTCACGCAAGTAATCTTACAGCAAATCTATATTATTCTATATTAATTTATATAAACCTAAAATTAGCTACATTGAAAGTGTTGGGTTAGTTTGCAAAACATACAGACTATTTACAAGTAATAAAGCTGTTACTTAAATGTAAATAGGTGTATAGGCTTGTCTTTGAACTGAAAATCTCACTTCAGCCAGTTAGTTGACCAAAGTTGGCAACCCTATGTTACAGCCTGCTATGTAAACCTGATACCAATAAAAAAAACATCAGAAAAACCATCTAGGCTGATATCCTGAAATGTAAAACAGAAAAAGGCACTCACATCTAAATAACTCCATTCGTGTTCTATTTTACTACATGGCTATACAATTTCCCAAGTGGAGACAAATTCATTACCACTGACTTACAACACAAAGCACTGTGACATGAATATTCTCTGCAACTAAAGTCTGATGAAAAAGAAACAAAAAAAACCAAAAAACTCTGACCACCTCATAATCACTAATTACAAATGCAGCACAGAAGGCGAGTTCCCCAAGAAGTACGGCCAAGAATAGCACTCTATGTTACAGTGGAGGACAGACCTGGTCACCATAACAATTCATTTTTAAAATGATTTTTGGTTTTAATGTTGAATCTAAAGAGAAATTATTTCCATTGCTTGACTCTTATCCTCCATGCTTTTCCTGCACTGCGTTCGCTAAACAGAACATAGCTCAGCAGTGTAAAAATAGTGGCCAGTTTCATGACATTAGTCTTCAATGTCATGCATGCTGGTTTCCATTCAACTTTTTGCTTAACGCAGCACTTAATAGGATGGTATGTCAATGGACTTGACACTTCAGGTGTGAATCTGTAAATTAGTAAGATGTATTCTCAAAAAACCTCATGACTTTAGCTTATGAGGACCAGATCCAACTGAGCACACACAAAGCATTTTGGTTTGTAGAGTACTGCAATACACAGACCATTAGGGCATGTGGAAAACGGAGTAGACAAAGAACATTAGGGAATGCAGAGAATATTGCAGCATTAGTGTATTAGAAGACAGAGAGCTTCAGAGTAGGCACAGAGCACTTGGGGACACAGAGAGTGCTACAATGTGCACAGAGCATTTGGGGATACAGAAAGTGCTACAATGTGCACAGAGCATTTGGGGACACAGAGAGTGCTACAATGTGCACAGAGCATTTGGGGACACAGAGAGTGCTACAATGTGCACAGAGCATTTGGGGATACAGAAAGTGCTACAACGTGCACAGAGCATTTGGGGACACAGAGAGTGCTACAACGTGCACAGAGCATTTGGGGACACAGAGAGTGCTACAATGTGCACAGAGCATTTGGGGACACAGAAAGCGCTACAATGTGCACAGAGCACTTGGGGACACAGAGAGTGCTACAATGTGCACAGAGCATTTGGGGATACAGAAAGTGCTACAACGTGCACAGAGCATTTGGGGACACAGAGTGCTACAATGTGCACAGAGCATTTGGGGACACAGAAAGCGCTACAACGTGCACAGAGCATTTGGGGACACAGAAAGCACTACAACGTGCACAGAGCATTTGGGGACACAGAAAGCACTACAACGTGCACAGAGGATTTGGGGACACAGAAAGCACTACAACGTGCACAGAGCATTTGGGGACACAGAAAGCACTACAACGTGCACAGAGCATTTGGGGACACAGAAAGCACTACAACGTGCACAGAGGATTTGGGGACACAGAAAGCACTACAACGTGCACAGAGCATTTGGGGACACAGAAAGCACTACAACGTGCACAGAGCATTTGGGGACACAGAAAGCGCTACAACGTGCACAGAGCATTTGGGGACACAGAAAGCGCTACAACATGCACAGAGGATTTGGGGACAGAGAGTGCTACAACGTGCACAGAGCATTTGGGGACACAGGGAGTGCTACAACATGCACAGAGGATTTGGGGACAGAGAGTGCTACAACGTGCACAGAGCAATTGGGGACACAGAGTGCTACAACGTGCACAGAGCAATTGGGGACACAGAGAGTGCTACAATGTGCACAGAGCATTTGGGGACACAGAGAGTGCTACAACGTGCACAGAGCATTTGGGGACACAGAGAGTTTTACAGCACACACAGATAATTGGGGGACACAGAGAGTATTACAGCAGACACAGGGCATTAGGGGACACACATTATTATATAGCTTGCACAGGGAATTTTGGACCCAGAGAGTATTGTAATACATAGAGCATTAAGGGATGCATAGAGTATAACAGCAGAAACAGACCATTAAGGAAAAAGAGCACTGCAGTGCACACACAGCGCATTTGGGGACACACAAAGTATTACAGCATGCACAGAGCATTAGGAGACACAGTGGGTATTAGAGCATGCACAGAGCATTAGGGGTGCAGAGAATATTACAGCATTAAAGCATGCACAGAACATTAGGGGACACAGAGTATTAGAGCATGCACTGAGCATTAATGGACACAAAGAGTACTGGAGCATGCACGTAGCATTAGGAGTGCAGAGAAGATTAGAGCATAGAGATTAATATTACAGTAGTATAAAGCGGGCTTATATCCAGACACAGAGGAATGGCTGATGCAGCCTTAAGCTCCAACCTACACTGCATCAGTAAATACCTACATGTAAACAGAGGCCATTTTGCATAAGATAATCTATTAAATTAATTAACTAATATGTGTGACAGAAGATATGTGGCAATGTCAAAATGGAGACTTGGTTGGGACTGGGGTGATAATGAGCCATGCCGTGTTTACTATTTACATCATCTAGTTGAGAAGAGGGTGGGTGTGGCCTGTAGCCCCGCCTTTATTCATATCCACGGGGCCCTTTCTGGTAAAGCAGATAAAACAGGGCCGCAACTGAGCGCCGAAGTTATATCTGAGGGCGGGGCACAGACTATTAAATCGATCAGCAAAGAGATCCTCAAAAATACAGGCCACGGTGCATCACAGAGGAGACGCTGATCTGTTGCTGGCAGCAGAAATGGCCCTGAATTCTGACAAAAAAAAACAATTCAATAAAACGCCTGAACGGAAAAGAAGCATACTACGTGAGAAATAAATCAATTCCCTCTGACAGCAATATCACTTCTTAACGTGGGCTGGGTACGTGTGTTATAAACCCACTGATGGTGGTTAGAGCTGTTACTCATTATCCAAAAAGCTGCATACCGGCGGAGCGGTAATTATCTGCACCATCACACGGACACAAGCAGAAAACAGGGGCGCGATTAAGCAGCTCCACAAACGAGATGCCCGGAGCTGATAACCCATGTGCTTCCCCATTCCCACACGTCCTAATGCATTCAGAAACAAGCGGGAGGAGCGAGAACCCTGTAAACGTTCACATTTAAGGGCTGAGATCGCACGAGATAACAACCAGGCTGAAGTAAATGATTGGTTGGAAGTGCGGGTAGGTTCACTCAGCACCTACCCTTTGTTTAGAGAGGGCTTCTCATTGACAGCTGGTTAATGACAGAAAAACGTCGTTTACACCAAAAGCAGATATTAAAAGGCCATTTAGTAGTTACAAATTAAGCTTAATTGAATTTCACAATAAGCCATAAAAATATGTCCGTAAAAAACAAAAAAGTCGGATCCATCTGAAAAGTGACAACGCAGCGGAATTCTGCAAACATTGTATTGTACATTTACAGATAATAAAAAGGTGTGATCTGATAACCAGTAACTTTGTGTGTTGATGCATATTGAATCACTGTAAATAAGCTGGCGTACCGCTGATGGATGTTTAGCTGCTTGTTGTAGTATGAGAATCTGCCCAGATTTGAGTGAACAACAAAACATTATCAGCAACTGCTTCTTGGGGTCTACTGGGGCTTATTCCAGATGAATCACCGTTTCCCTTTGCACGGTTTACATCAAAAGAGCCTTTAAAGCACCAGCCATTCACCTCAAATCATGTTTGTAACAATATTTTGCCCTGTACACCAAAGAATAGTTAAAAGATAAACTTAAATCATAACACCTTATATTCCAGTTTTCAAAATGCTACAGACAGACATGTTACCAGGCCGCATGTGTAGGGAGGGAACTAAAAGAAATTAAAGAGCAAATGTCGTTATGGTTGCGTTCAGATTGACGGGAAAATGTCGCAGTTGCCAAGTCCGCATAACATTACACGGACACCGTTGCTTCTCCCATAGTCAGTGTTAAAACAATACAAAAAACAAAAATATGTTCTTTTATGTTATTATTTAGTGAATAATGCACGCTCAGGACCAGCGTGGATTTTAGGTTTGTTCCGCGCGATCTGTCCGCCAGCATGTTTGTCACACACAGGAATAGGACCGCTCCGTCTCTCGCATTTTATACAAATTTAATGGAAATAACGCAGAAAGGCGTTTAAAACTAGCCAGTGTCGCCACAGGCTGTACGATGACCTCTTTATCGCCTGTCAATGCAAAACTACGTTAGTTGTTGTTTGCACATCAATAAATAAAAACTTTCAGTAAGTTTCTCTTTTAAAGAAGGCAGCATAGCTCTTTATCCACCGGCTGATCTATATAAAAAAAGAATAGGACAATCCAGTAATACTAATTAACGGGAAACTGAAAGCCGCTATGCCGAAAAGAGACGCGGATTAGCTCACCTTTCTTAAACTCCTCCAGCATGGCATCCAGTTTGGTGTCATTAAAGACGAAATGCAAAGGGTGGCTATAAAACTTGGTGATCGTTTTCAGGGGGGTACTGTCATCCGGATCCACAAATGCCAGGTCTTTGACGAAGAGTATGTCCACGATGTTAGACCTGTCCCCTTCAAACACGGGGATGCGAGTGTACCCACTCTCCATAATTTCTGACATCGTGTTAAAGTCGAGTATAGCATCCCCCGCAATCATAAAGCAATCTCTCAAGGGTGTCATCACATCTTCCACGGTCTTAGTCCTGAGCTCCAAAGCTCCCTGAATGATGTTCAGCTCCTCTTTAACTAAATCGTTATACGGATCTGTAACTCTTAACATCTCCAGGAGTTTCTCTCTGTTATATACGGTTCCGATCTCCTGCCCCAGAAGATAATCTAAAAGTTTGCTTACGGGATAGGAAGCTGGGAAGGTAAGTAGCATGAAGAATTTGGTTAAGAATATGGTATTTGCACCCACTGCAAGACCGTGTCTCGAGCATATAGCCTGAGGCACAATTTCCCCGAATATGACAATTCCAATGGTTGACATTACGACCGCGATCAATCCAGATCCTGCAATGTCATCGAGCAGAATAGTTAAAGTAGTATTGACCAAGACGTTTCCTAAGAGAAGCGAGCAAAGTAAGTAATTCCCCTGACTTCGTACGGGCTCGATTTTCTTCGCATAGCTTTTCTCCTTTTCCGTGCCACAGTTCTGAACTATCTGCAGTTCCATGGGATCCAGCGCCATCAACCCCAAATTCAACCCGCTAAACATGCCCGACAGACACAAGAGCATGGAGATGAAGATGACTTGTAGCCAGAAGGGAAGCAAAAACTTTTTCTCTTCCACCACTATAACTTTAGTATCATCACCATCGTGATAGACCCAAGTATTCTCGCTCCATGGGTCGTGCAAGCCCGCTGCAGCAGGCGCTGAAGTGGCAATGCACAAGAAGTACGCTTTACTTCTTTCTGTTTTTCGCAGAGGCTTGACTTCGATTTCAATTATCCCCGATGTTTTTCTATTTAGGACTATGTTGGGCATGATTATAATATCCGAGGTTCTAATGCCGCAGGGAAGGAAGCTGGACGTGTCCTCTTGGCTGTTGTTGTCACCAGATGAGCTGTCAATGTTGCCAATGACTTTGGTACGTTCGTGCTCTGTGAACGCAATTTTGGACCAAGTCTCGTTGTTAATGTTTTGCCCATAGACCCTCAACTTGACACGAGACCTTTCACTAACCCGCAAATATCCCCTGTCCATAAAGGAAATGTCATCCGTGTCCTCCAGTCTAAGACCTATAATAACCGTCTCATCCTCCCCGTCCTTTCCACTTGTCGAGCTCACCAAACAAGCGCTGACAGTTAAGAAAACCAGAGTCAGGGCTCGGACCCGGCTAAGTGCCGCCATTTTTGCAGTGGGTACCGTGGCCGACAGCTCTGCCATGTTGTTAATGGGCAACCTCTTTTGAATGAAAAGGGCTTTAAAAATCAGAGCCAATAAGAGTCCGCCTTCATCTCTGCTGTGGGTTGCCTTGACTAACGCATCGGACCTGCTTACTTACACTACGCGCCTAATACTGATCACTAACCAGCGCGAGCTTTGTATGAACTCGTGCTTCTGGTGTTGTCCCTCAGATTGGCATCTCTGCCAGCCAATCGAGGGGAAGACAGGGAAGAAGGCGGGATATTTGCAAGCCATATAGCGAATGAAAACCTGAAGAAGCGGAACGCTCTGCAGAACCCAAAAGCTGAATTTACCTCGTGACTTGTTTTGATCGGTTCTGGGCATTCAGCTAAGAGATGGGAATTGACCATCTTAAAAAAAATGTAATGGTCTGGGAAAGAAGAAAATTCTTGGTACTTATTTTAAAGAAATAGAAAATATAAGAGCATTTATGGCAGTTGCAGTGGCTTAAATAAACAGAAGGACCGCACATGCATATTTTAAATACTTGTTGTTGTTGTTGCTTGGTTTCGTCACCGATGCGTCGTTTTTTTTAGTGCTAAATTTTACAAAGGTTGTTTTTTCTCTCTCGATTGCTTTCTCGATACCTTTCTTCGATGTACATTTATTTTAACGGTGATATCTCATCGTTAATAAGTTCCCACTATTAAGAGGGTGTTCCGTTAACATTTTAGTTAGGCTGCATTGAGCGCCATGGTTGGTGGGGAATTGTGTTAAATCAATGCTGGTTTCACTTGCTGTGTTTTATCTAATTAGTCATTCGCAGCATGCGTTTAACGGTGATTAAAAATGTAAAATAAACTAAAAGCTACTACTGGGTAGAGCACCGTGCAGCTTCAGTAACTGCAACAAAGTTCCAGTTTCCCTTTCGCAAATATGTTCCGCTTCGTCTCAATAGTGCCAAATCTTATTATAAGTATTTTTACCAGGTTCCTCGAAGTTCTCTTTAGAAAACAACTAGTAAAAGCAGCTCGCCGTACATTAGCTGAAAGCATGGAGACAACTTAGGGAGTTAGCATTTAAAATGTGATATATATACGTCTGAAAATGTGTCCAAGACCATTTCTTTTTAATTGACTAAGGTAGAAATTTCATTTAAAAAAATCAGGATTTTATGTAAAATACTTGTATCAACAAGTATTTGCCTGCAATTTCCCAACCTCTTCGTAGATTCAGCTTTTAGAAACACAAATATAGTTTAAAACTATTGTATTGGAATTTTGAAATCAGTTCGAACAGCAAATAACTGCAATCACAATCTTATTTTTAAAAGTACAGGCAAATGATTGAATCCCCCAGAATATTTTAGCAAAACTCTCATGATAAGTTAGTTTGCTAATCGGCAAACACCCAGGGGGTGAAGCAAAGTGCTGACAAGTGGTGAGATTTACTAGGAGTCAACATAAGGGAGCTGTGGGCCACAGGATGTATCACTGACTGTTTAGCTGAGTCCAGCATTAGGAGACAGAACCTGTTCTAAGTACGTCATAACACACTATATATACGCACTTGCAATAAGGAGCTTGTGAATAACACGTTACCCTTGACATACGTTTTTAGTGGTTTAAAAGACTTAAGATAAGGTACCATTTGGAAACAATATTTCTCAATTAGGTAAAACCGGTTTAGCATAATGTAATATTTTGCTGAATGACCCCTGAGCTTGTTTGATTTTGGTTTATTTTTTGGCCAAATCCAAATAGATCGCAAATATATATATAGAGAAAATTATCAATCATTAACTGGAAGCTTTGCCATTTGACCATTGCAGTTTTTGATTAATTATAACCAAAACTTCTTATTGATCCCAGTGGGGAAATTCTGTAGATAAGAGCAGGCTGGATGTGAAGGGCATCCACCCACCCATAGCAGCGCCCAGGGAACTGGGGGTGAAGGGTCATGCTCAAGCACCCACAGACATGCCAAGGCTGGCCTCAAACCGGCAACCTTCTGCTAACAAGTACAGAAGCTTAGTCCACTGGGCAACAGTATTTTCATAATAAATTGTTGCAGTTTTGTAATACATGTGACTAATTGAAAACGTCACAAGTTTTATTCCTTGGAAACATTACACTTACAGTACATTACCCCCTCCCCACTCAGTCACAGTGGACCATGACACTAGGAAGTGAAGTGTAGGGCAAATGTCAGAAAGACAAGTCAATGTTCCCTCCTCCTGGCCGGAAGAGCCCTGATTGGTTGGCCTGAATTGATCATCCTCTACAAACTAATGTAGCGTCACACACAACAGAAGACTGGGCGTATCTGGTGCGATGTATCACACCTGTTGAAAAAGTGGCACCACTGGTGGCAAAAGATCATAACTTGACAGTATCTTTCTGTGTGTGATTATCAAAGATATGGATTTGCAGAATATGTCATTTAAACAGCCGTAGTATCAGCATATATCAGATTTATTTTAAGCTACGGCTACTGTTTAGGTCAAGTTGAGCCCCACATCACAGAAATAATGGAAAATGTCAGTTACACAAATGCCTGATTTTGACAATCACACGTGACTCTTGGATATGATTGACCTTGGTATCCTCAGTGGTTGGTATAGGCATGACTGTTCTGTCACAGTGAACATACATGAGCCCAGAAGGAAACAAGAAGACATCTGACTGGTTGATCCCACCTCCTCTAGTTGCTTGGATCCACCTCTTCTACAATCTGATTGGTTATCTCTATGAACTAATCATTTTTCGTTTTGCCCTCAGAACATTTTTGTGAATGTAAAACTCCCATAAGCTGCCACCCATTCATGGCATTTTACAGACATCTAAACCACATTAAGTAGGGTAGGTAATGCTAACTTCTCTTCAGTGCAATTACATAAAAACCAGGTACAATCTTCAGAGTTTCACAACTGCATAGCTCTCAGCCTTGGTCTTTCAAGATTGGAAACTCCAGAGTAAGAGAGATAACAGCCTCGAAGTTTGGTTATAAATCCCACATAGATCGTATGCATGGGTTTAAGGCCTATTATATCAAACTAATACCTTCCTATCTACTGCTCTAGCTCAGGGTCCTTCCCCCCAGTTAGAAAATGTTCCATGTTAAAGATATTAAAGTCCACTGCCACTGTTTGCTGCATCTGAGTCCCTGTGGTTGTCAAAGTTCCATGTAGCCATTTCTGAGCTTGGCCAGCAAGGTCTGATTCAAAGGGGTGGGTCCGAGTATCCCTTTTGCTGGCGACGTACTCGGCTGTTCGTGGTACCTTTCATGGGGATCTTTGTTGGATTGTACTCTGCCTGGCCTCGCTCCAGATGCCTGTTCACCGAGGGATGCTTCATCTAGAGCAGGGGTGGGCAATCTTATCCACAAAGGGCCGGTGTGTGTGCAGGTTTTTGGGATAACTTGTAGGTCAGCTGTTCAAACCCAGGTGTCAGGATTTT
>JAODUD010000041.1:6018861-6029175 GCA_026784285.1 Stomatorhinus walkeri | reverse complement strand
GAATAAAATACCCTACTTACTGGAGTTCAACATTAATTGAACCGCAGCCAGACAACTGACTCGTGTGTGTAGAGTAGGTGAGATGACCCGGGATAGCAGGCAGTGGGCCAAACCACTGTGAGGAAGGAGAGGGAACTGAACTGTTTGTAAATGCATTTTTGGCGTTTGTTTGTTTTTCTACTTACACAATTATTTTAGGTGTACATACATATATTTTTTCACAATAGAGAGTGCGATTGTTTTTTATATATTTTTTTTTTGGGGGGGGGGGACAACCCTCGGATGGGGGGGGACATCCCCCCCGTGATTTACGCCCATGATTTTGGGGGTATTCTATTGCTCATTTAATACACGGGTCGGCATCGACATGTTTAACATAAGAGACAGGAACAGAAAGCTAACACAGGACAAAGGTTAAAGATAGCCGATATAGAAGTATTAGCTGTGGTCAAGGTAATGGCATTGAAGGAAACGCATAAAACCCTTGGCTTGCATGGGTGCTTGTGCAAGAAGACTGGAATGACTGAACTAAACCCAAGCACCAACTGAAACTGCGAAACACAAGTAAAATATAAACAATATAGCAAAAATGGACTGGCTTCTACGTCTCCTGTTAATGATTGCAATTGCACTCGCATTGCTGTACCTTAAAAGAAAAAATCACAAGTCTTTGGACACCAGGCCCCCAAGTCTGCCATGTTTTCCTATAATAGGGAGCCTTCTCAGTCTACGCAGTCATCATCCGCCGCACATACATTTTCAGGAACTGCAGAAAACGTACGGCGCCGTCTATTCACTGATGATGGGTGCTCATCATCTGATCATCATCAACGACTATCGGCACGCTAAAGAAGTACTTCTTAAGAAAGGAAAAATATTCGCTGGGAGACCAAGAACCGTGAGTTAAATAATATGTATCACCATGACTAATTGTTGCATAAATAAAACTAAGAGGTTGTTTTGTATTACATACTTTAATAAACGACGGCATTTGTATAATATTATATTTGCCACTTGATTTTTATCTGACTTTTTAAAGGTAACTACTGATATATTAACAAGGGACGGCAAAGACATCGCATTTGCCGATTACAGTTCAACCTGGAAATTTCACAGAAAAATAGTTCACGGTGCGCTCTGCATGTTTGGAGAAGGATCTTCTTCAATTGAAAAAATAAGTAAGCGTTCAATTACCACTTTCACGATATAGAATTCTTTTAATCACACATTTATCAATTTATCAAGCCGTTGTGTTAATATAAATACAATCTAAGGAAGAATTGTGAAGCGTTTTGCTTTTAACTGGAAGGGAGATATGTGATTATACTTAATGCAAGCACGCCTACTGTTTCCAGAGTAAAGTTGCTTATAAGTCTTATCTTTCATGCAATAGTCTGCAGGGAAGCAAGCTCGATGTGCAAGACGCTGGAGGACTTGCAGAGCACCGCTATCGACCTCGCTCCAGAGCTGACCCGCGCTGTCACCAACGTGGTCTGCTCTCTGTGCTTCACGTCCTCCTATGAGCGTGGGGACCCAGAATTTGAAGCCATGCTTAGGTACAGCCAGGGAATAGTGGACACTGTAGCCAAAGACAGCCTGGTGGACATCTTCCCCTGGCTACAGGTACAAAGACTCCTAAATCAACATGACGCTTGGATTATATGATAATTGTAACGGTCTGTTTTTAAAGATGTCATAGTGAAATGTCGTTTGCCATAATGCATATAGTATGAAGATTTTTTTTCAGTGTTTCACTTCCCTGTTAACAGTTATAAATTTTCCAGTAAAACTGTCAATTTATATACTATTGAGAAGTTATTCAAATCAATCAAGAAACATGTTTTGCCTATTTCTTACTTTTCTTTTTTGCTTGTATAGTGTGCCATTTGTGTTTTTGCAGATATGTTCCTCTGGAGCATCTTGGTTGAGTAGGATAATTAAAGTACTGCAATATGGATTTTGAGCCCTTAAATTTTATGTCATATAGTCAAGTTTTTTAAATTTGCATTTCCAGATATTCCCTAATAAAGATCTCAAAATTCTAAAGCAAAGTGTAGCCATCAGAGACAACCTTCTGCAGAAGAAGTATGAGGAGCACAAGGTAATAGAACAACTTTATCAGCTGGTGTTTGTTTGGATTAAAACTGTTGTATTGATGTTGCCATAGCATGCAGAAGCACCGGAATGTACCACATGCCAGAATGTACCATTTTCAGAAGAGGTTGTCACAAAGATGGTGTAAAGGCTTATGCTTTCTTCTGGCTCCACCTCCAGGCAGGATACAGCAATGATGTTCAACGCGACCTGCTGGATGCTCTGCTCCGGGCCAAGAGCAGTGCGGAGAACAACAACACCTTAATCCAGGGAGTGGGGCTGACTGACGACCACCTGCTCATGACTGTTGGAGATATCTTTGGGGCTGGAGTAGAGACCACCACCACAGTACTTAAATGGTCCATAGCATACCTGATACACAACCCACAGGTGTGTGCTATGTAATTATTGGTCAATTTCAAATAGATTTCTTATTCATTAGACTATACTTTCAGAAGTCTTTCCTCTACACTAGTGGCCAAAATTGTGGAAATGCTTCCAATTTTTAGAGATCGGCGAGCTTTATTCAGCTGTCGCTCCAGTTACTTAATTGTCCAATATATATTTGTAAACATTCTTTGATCACAGTTTATAAACATTACCGTCAATATCGTGTAGTCATTTTTAAAGCGTAATGTCAAAAATGCTAGGTGCCATTAGTGTACATAATGCTTTTCTTGTTAAAATATATTTTAAACAACCCAATAAAGAAGATTGTTGATAATGCAATAATTGTTTTGATAGCATTCTTGGTCATTGTTTCTCAGGTCCAGAAAAAGATCCAGGAGGAGCTGGACTGCAAAATCGGCATGGAGAGACCCCCCAGTCTGAATGACAGGGGCAAACTGCCTTACCTGGAAGCCACCATCAGGGAGGTTCTGAGGATTCGGCCGGTGTCACCGCTCCTCATACCCCACGTTGCCCTCACAAACTCCAGGTACATTTTTACTTGGGGGAGGGAGGGGGGCAGTAGATCTTTTCTAGTTAAAGTTTTAGTTAAATCTTTTAATGACTAATCATAGTTTGTTAAATTGGCATATTTAAAGAGCTGTTTACTTCTGACCATGCAAATGTAAATTATGCTTGTATGAAAATTAAAAGTTATTTATGTTACAGTATTGGCGAGTATACAGTTCAGAAAGGGAGCCGAGTCATCATTAATCTCTGGGCCCTGCATCACGATGAAAAAGAGTGGAAAAACCCCGATCACTTTGATCCCGGTAAGGTCTTCATACAATCTTCTCACAATCTTTCTTTGCAAAAGCCAACAGCTGATGGTAACAGCTGATTGCTGTTCTGCAGTGAGTGTTTGTTGTCCTTCACACATCCCCTCTCACAGGCCGCTTTCTGGATGAAGAGGGAAATACCGTGTGCTCCCCGTCCCCCAGCTTCCTGCCATTCGGGGCTGGGATCCGGGTGTGTCTTGGGGAGGCCCTGGCTAAAATGGAGCTCTTCCTCTTCCTGTCCTGGATCCTGCAGCGCTTTACACTGGAGGTGCCACCCAACCAGTCCTTGCCTGACCTGCAGGGGAAATTTGGGGTGGTTCTGCAGCCTCAGAAGTACAAGATTCATGCCAGACTCAGAGATGGCTGGGTCAAAAAATGAACCCCAAACTAAATTTTTCTACAGAAGCCCGGTACAGATGGGGATGAGTGAAATGGAATCATATCCCTTTCATTTTACAAACCCAACCTTTTTTATAGGGTCTTGGGTTCATCAGACCTGTTTTAAAATGAAAACTTAAAATATTTAGAGTGTAACTGTGTAAATGACTGTATATTAAAATATTAAAAGAATATATACAGCACAATGTTCATATATACTGCGCATTCACTAAGCACATAATGGAAACTCATACATTAATTGCCAGTTACATAGCTGCATTACATCACATCACTAGTAGTATTTATTGTTATTTTGTTGTTTTTAATAGTGTTGAAAGTAATGTATGCCGCAGTCTCCCTTAGCACTCCTTTCCTGTATTTGTGTCTTAAGTTTAGCTGATAGGTAAGACAAACAATATTATAGCAAATGTGTGAACTGTGTATTTGTTTACTGCAGTGTATATTAAATATAATGCCTTGACAGTTAAATTTTGTGCCGCTGTTGACATCTGAGTTGTCGACTTCTATGTTATAGATTATTCCGTATCTGAGTGCTATTGCTGTATATAGATTTTATACACACCTCCAGTACTTATCAAAAGTATATATTTGAAGATATGGCAAATGTAAATCGAATTTATTTAAAAATAAAAAGGCAAAAAAAAAAAAATTCCAAAGTCTTTGCTTTAGTACACCATCTTCAGGAAAATTATTATATTTTCATTTCTAGATGGCGGATTTTAAAAATTACTATGTAATCACACTGTACAATATTTAATCAAGCTTTTTGTCAACTTTATTATTTTTTGTAATGTCTATCCTTCCCTTTTAAATGGGTATGACAGGTAATATGTAGGTGTCAATATGCACACCAAAATATTTCTCTTTACATTTACCTTGAAAACTTACACTTATTGCACTGGTTGTTAATGCTGAGGAACAAGATGCATAAAAACAATTAGACTGCAGACTGTGTTTGCAGTATACATATATTATTTGAATATATATATTAAATATTAAACAAAATATTCTCAGGAATGCAAATAAATGCTTTATACAAAACATCATATGGAAATAGTTTCAGTAAGACTACAGGGGATCCAAAAAAACTGTCACCCTCTTAAGGACAGTGAAGACATCAGCGATGACAGCAGGAATGGCTGCAGTGGTCTGGTTCACACAGTGCATAATCAGGAGTATTTGTACTGTCATTTAATTCCACTTCATCCACGCCTTCATAACATCACAAATGGATGCTTACGTGGCAGATAAGCCTTGGCCTTTTTAAAGCACAGAGATATTACTATTAAAAGAGTCTTTATCCACTTGGTCTAGAGAGAAGGCCAGACAAACTTGAAAATAATCCAGAAAATGCAGAGGAGAGGGGGGTGCTAACTGGTCACCCCCCCTTTTCCCAGCATTCACAGTCTAGTACCCTACCTTCATTCAGATTCCGGAAAATGCTTTGGTTTTCAATACAGACAAAATCCAGCTCCATAAAACTCAGACACATCCACCCCACCTACCATACAAAGCTTAGTTATGTTAGTCATGTTGCCATTTAAGGCCACACCAGCAACTAGAGCAAATAATAAAAAATGTTGAACAACCAAAGAAAGTCTAATTATATGTTAATGTTAAGAAAGGTGAAACAATATAAAAGTGCTTATTAGATTTTTATAAAAATCTTTAAAAAAAAAAAAAAAAAACCTCCAGCTTGACTTTACTACAAACCTCTTTTAAAGAGTCAGTAATATGGTGAATATAACTAAAGGCATTAAATGAAGGACAATACCATGATATGCATTTAAAAGTTAAAGGAGTTTTACATGTAGGACATACCGGTGGACCTCCAGCTTTACGGAAATACATGAGAGTCAGCCTGGCATATCGTATGAAACCACTAACTGTCCATTCAGCGGCAAAGGCCCCAGGAAGACGATCATACTTGCTGGATGTCCACTTTACTCATCAGTCACAGACATCAAAATTACTACCAGAGAGATAGATATCCCTATGAATGGAAACTTTTAAAAATTAGTATGTAATCACACTGTGTAAAAAATTGTCAATATTTAATCAAGTTTTTTGTCAATTTCACTTGCAGACAAGACTGGTGATGTGAATTAAGACAACTTGTGCAGAAACTTACTTAAATTTTCTCAACGATGTAGACCATTGTAGATAGATAGTGTGTGCAAAATGACGATGGTATGTGGCATACACCACTGCTAAATACACATTCATTTCCCTATGAGTCAGCTTACAAACATAACTGAATTACAGTATAACGCTAGAGGGATAGGATCCAGGATAATATATGGCGTTCTTACTGCTAGAGCGGAGCTGTGCACCATGTTTAAATGATACTCTGTACAATACTGTTAGCAGGGAACCTGTACTGTGCATATGCATGTGACAGCCACTAGTACTGCATATCTGCTGGGGGGGGGGGAGTGGGGGGGGCTTGAAACAGCTTTAGTGTGCCAGGGCAGTTTCCCCCATAAATTACAGTGATAAGAGATTTGCGCCCCCCCAAAACTGTTATTGATAATTGTGTCATCATCACCACATCTGTACTGTCAGACATGCAGACACTGGGGAAGTCTTCACCCCATATTTAAATGCAGCCCCACCCCCCACAGAAGTGACCGGCCACCACTGCCTAACATGAAAAGTGCTTACAGAATGCTTGCTAAAGGCTTTACTGGGCTTGGAGAGTCTGGTATAGAAGGCAACTCTTTAACCATTAGAGAAGAATACCAGTGGAGAGTTGGAGAGTTCTTAGCTTTCACTCTCAGTCCTTTGGTAGTGCATTGGCAGCTCAGCTTTGGGTCTCACTGGTGGCGGCCTGCTCTGGCCTGGCCTGACTCTAATCATTACACTGAAATATTGGCGGCGGAGTGCTGGACAGTCCTCAGCTCTCCATCTCAGTCCTTTGGTGGTGCGTCTGTGCCGGTGGCCTGCTCTGCTCCAGCCTGACTCCAACCATCACACAGAAATAAAGCAGAGCAGCTGGAGTAAGAAGTCAGTGCTTAGCACCCTGCCTCAGTGCTTCCATGGTGTGAATGCAGCCCAGCTGACAAGGGCTCAGTGCTGGCAGCCTAGTTCGGCCCTTCTTGCTCCCTTATGGTATGCAGCAGCACGCAGCTGGGAGGTTGTGCCTGGGACTCCGCCCTCCTCTCAGCTGTGGGCTGGCCCTGCCCCTCATCCCTGAAGGAGGCGTGGCGGCCACACGAGGCGCAGTCGTCGCAGAAGTCCGCAGACGCCTCCGGGTGGTCGCCCAGCTCCTGCAGAGCCTCGTTCTCCTGCACCGGGCTGCACACACACACTTCGATTCCGGAGTCGCCAGTGAAGCGGCGGTGCCGGCCCGCCACTCTCCCATCCTCTTCTCCTTCCCGCTCTTCCTCCTCCTCCTTCCAGTATTCCGTATCCTTCAGCAGCTCCTTGCAGCAGTCTCCCCCCTGCTTCTCAGGACAGGGCGACTCCCTGACAGAAACTTCCGGGAGCTGGGGTCTGCCGGAAGCTGGCGCCAGCTGGGCCTTGTTCGCCTCTTTTTGGATGTACTCTGTGGGAAAGGTGCCCTGCTCCGCGGTGTGGCGGGAGGGGTGCGTGTCGCCGGGTGGGGGATGCGCAGTGGACTGCGAGGGAAGCTGAAGACCGTCCAGGTGCTCAGGGGTTAAAGGGCTGGACGTAGCTGTCTGACTGGAGTTCAAGGCGCTATAAGGAGGAGGGGGGGTTGGGGGGTGGTTGACCACTTCCTCATATTCAGGTAAGAGGTAATTTGGCAGAAACCCTAAAGCACAAAATAAAAAAAAAAGAGAGAGAAGGTTAACTTAATTAATAATTTCCTCATGCATTGTGAGAGACTACACACCTTTAAGGACCAATTTTTCCACATGAAATATTTGGTAATGATCTGCTTTGGGAGCAGAGTGTACTAAGGCTGGTTAGACTGCATAACAGAGGGTGAAGGTGCTCTGATTGTCAGTCTCGACAGGCTTTGCTTTCAGATGATTTCTCGCCGATTGTTTTCCTGGCCTCCGTCAGACGTCGACGAGGGACATTTATTCCGTCCCTTAGATGCTGTTTTGCCTTTTTCCCACTTCTACTTTCTCTTCTGCCATGCAATGGAGCGTGAACAGCACGCATGCCAAGCGCGAGACAAATTCTCCTAATGTGACGCGCTCTGCCCCCCACACACAAATAGTGTCGAAACAAATTGTTATTGAGGTGTTTTCAACTATGTGTAATAACAGCCGCCTTTTCTGCCGAGCCTTACAGACAACACCCTGTCGCATGGCATGCTGGGAAGTGTAATG
Source organism: Stomatorhinus walkeri (assembly GCA_026784285.1). Lineage (NCBI taxonomy): Eukaryota > Metazoa > Chordata > Actinopteri > Osteoglossiformes > Mormyridae > Stomatorhinus > Stomatorhinus walkeri. Next base: position 6,021,155 of record JAODUD010000041.1, on the reverse strand, counting down.
GATCTCAGAGCAAACATCATCTTTGGCCAAAAACGCAGCCTGCGAGAGGCTAAAAGACCAAGCTGTGTGGGTGATCTTATCACACCCGAACACAGTGGAAGAATGAACTGTAACAACACAGAGGAGATCATCTAGGCATTCGCTGGGGTCATAGCACCATCACAGCACTGACAGTGCGTAACTTTAACAAACAAAAAACTGCAGAACCTGAATCAAGACAAAGAAACCAAAACATTCATGTGTTTCTTTTAATGACACACAAAGTGTGCCACTTTTGTCACTGCAGTGTATCTTTCTAGGCTTCTGGAAGAACATTTCTAGAGCCTCTTGATATGGGAAGTCAGAAACGTCTGGCCCATTTATGGAGATCCACATGCAGGCTGCAAGATGGTCTCCTTGCAGAAAATCCCATTGTGAAACATATTTATTACTCTGTTAATGGTTGAGAAGTCCCTCTTACAGTATACTGCTGACTTCTGTTGTGATCTGGTGCGATATAGAAAATAAATTTAATTAAATTAACTTGATCTTCAAGGGGGTGGGGGGGTGGCAGAGGTGCCGTTGAGGGGGCGGGGTGCCCCCCTAATATAATGGTAGGGGAAACACTGGTTATGAAGAAATTTAAAAATGGGCTATGTGGGAGCAGGCGGCGACTCACTGAAATAGAAGGGAACAGAAGAGTGATTGTGAGCTTCCCGGTAAGCGATGAGGTTGATCTCGTGCTGCCGCTGCTGTTGCTGCAGCCTGTGCTTTGTGCGGCGGTGGTGGCAAATGCAGCAGCAGCTGAGGATGAAGATCACGGCCCACACCAGCCAGAACCCTAGCGGGCGGATGACAGCTGTCGGCGAAGGGGAGGCACGGCCCATACCCCGTGCGGGTGGGGACCCCGAAAAGTGCATGCTATTTTATGCAATAAATCATTCAAATAAAAACTTTCTGCTGACTATCTGATTCTATTACTTAAGAGTGCTACCTAAAACACAGAAAGACTAGTACAATTACAAAAGTTAATAATCTGTTTGTGTGCTCTGCGCAAAACCCCCATACATCAAACTTAACAACCCGTTCTATCTGGAGGTGGAACAAAGTGTGCCGTGTCTCTTGTCAGCCATTTTGAAAGGAACACTTTGCTGGTTGGTGAGGAGAGTCACCGCACCAGAAAGGTTTACAATGCCAAATACAGCATACACAAAACAATATGCTCAAATGAACATTTAGATATTCTATTGTTACTATCACATTTCAACATTCCAATTATAACTTACTTGAACAAACTGACAATATAAGCAATCATATTCCTTTGAGCATATCTAATTTTATGATTTAAGTGTTTTGTGAACATTTTTTTAAATAAGACATTTAACTAGAAGTAATGATTATAGAGAAAATCTGCATTTGTTTTCTTGGTAGGTGCATGCAAGATATTCTGCATTTGAAGAGCTCAATCATTAAATTGAACCTGTCCGAAAATTATAACCCAAGGGCAAAAAGGTGCGGCATGAGCTGTTCCTACAACGGACGGCCGGATGAAACTAACAGGATGCAGGGAAAGCTGTCAGTTTAACAGGGAGCATCCCACCCTTCCTTCCTTGAGAGACCATACTGCAGGTAGTCGCAATCTAGTAGAGAACATGGGAGGGAGTGAACTTACACCAGAGCTCGTAGTAGTAACTGCAGCACTGAGACTGTCCACAGCAGTGTCCTGACTCACATGTGTAGCTCTGATTGTTTACTCCATCGCAGTATAATTTGTTCTGAAAAAGAAGCAGTTCCTTTTTAACACACACACATATCACATTACACCCCATGTTAGGAAACTGACAGGCTGACACCTTTTGATTTATTTTTTTCCCAAGCACTGCCGTGAACATGGCAGAACAGTCACAAGTCCTATGTAAGGTTCTGCATAATCCAGCAGAACAACCATGCTCAACATCACTAACACCACCCCCTCAAGGTCAACAAACTGACAGACACTTAGTACTATTCAGTAAACAGTGCTATATTAAATTACTCGTAAAACAATGACAATTTTTGGGAATAAAAAAACAAAAATAAAAGTAAATTAACTCTAGGATTAATACAACTTGTTTAAACATTTCATATAATTTCAAAAAAAGTGAGCAGTTGCTAAAATCAGTGTGAATCCCTTAAAAACTCCCTAAACAGATAATACATGGTGAGGTTTATTTCTATATTTCTTTTTTGTTTAACTTCAGGTAAGCTATATACGATATACAGAAAGTGAACAGAGCTCTACGCTTTTGCCATTTTCTACTGACTCATGTTTTGAA
>JAODUD010000041.1:5992537-6016596 GCA_026784285.1 Stomatorhinus walkeri | reverse complement strand
CAGGCGTTTAAATAGTTATTTATGGGCAGTTATGATTTCTGTGTGGTCTTGGCCTTTTATGTTATGTATTATTCTCTTATTTTACTATGTTGTGAAGCACTTTGTGGCTTTTGCCTGTGAAAGGTGCTATATAAATAAAGATTACTTACTCACTTACACTGTTGGGCCCTTCAATCCACTTACACCAGGGAAGCATAATTACATATGTAAAGGCCTCAATACAAGACATAAATACAAACTATAATATATTTTTAAGGAATTTCATAATTTTTCATTTTACAGTTCAGTCATTTTCATTTTTTAAATTTCAAGAGGCCAAAGCCATATTTCAAGTACTGTTTATTAATGTGTACACATTCATGTTCTTTTTAAAAACATTCCAATCATTTATGAACTGTAAGTTCCCACAAGTATCACCAAATTCTGCTAAAATCCAGTATCATCTCATTGAATTTAATTCTCAGATTAAAAGGTCAAATCAACAGCTTTAAGTTTGATATGACACAATCCACATATGATTCATCTTCATCTTGAAACTATACTTAAATTTATAGGTAGATTTACTTCTATCAGCACAATTGTTTATCACTGAATAGCAGTTCTTTTAGAGTGGGGGTTTCCAACCCCTGATCCGGGATTGCTCCACCCCTACTACTCCACCTGGCTGCAGAATGCTATGAATTTTCAAGCCTTGCCCTTCTTACGACCCATTAGGTCCAACCATCAGCATACCGCCGCCATGCACCCCCAAGCTAACAAGTTTTACCGGTCCTTGAAATTTTTGCACAACGTGAACCAGTTCACAGTTATCAAGAGGTGGGGAAATACCATATTTTAGAGCATGCCAAGTTACCAGTTACCCGTAAACAACCACTTGGCCGTCGGGCAGGTTAATGAGTGCAGTGCTCCGTCACCAATCCCTCTCGTGGGGTTCCCTATAGGGGATGCCGAGGTATGTGAAGACATCCCTTTCGGTGGGCGTGGAGAGCGGGATTCCGGTGCACACCTTCAGGCTGCCTTGGCGCATCACGTCTCTGTTCAGGGAGTGCTCTGACAGGCTCATTCTCTTGGTTTTGGCCAGAGCTCTCATGGAACGGTTGAAGTGAGCGGATCCGGTGAAGTACAGCAGGGAGCATGCGAACTCGGCGTACGGCACCACGATGATGTCGAGCCTGCGATGGCGTTGGCCAGGGCCCAGCAGACGGCACACCCCCAGGTACTTCTTCTGTTCTCCGTTCTCTTCGTGGCTGACTAGATCGTCGGTTAGAAACCCTGCATCCACAAAGGACAATGATGGCTCCTATGAAATCTGCCCCTTAAGGAGATTCCAGAAGGCTTCCACACAATGCGAGTGTGCCCTACCACTCTGGTGGAGGTTCTGCAGTATCTGACAGAAGACGTTCCTATGAGATTTTCCATCCGGGTGAGTGATGAGAACATCTACATCTCCACAGGTGGCCTTTCCTCGGCGGTAAGAGCCACATGCTACTGCTAGGAGTCCAGGGTTCAAGCAATGAGCAGCATCCTTCACCTGCATACACACACATACACACACACAGATTAGGTATCTATATCTTTATGGGGACTATCCACTAATTTCTATGGACATAACCCTAATCCCAACAATGACAGGAGAAACAACTGAAAACTAATCCTTCAGTATCAAAGAACAAAAGGGAAAAAAAGCTTGTCTGCCTGTCACTTTCATATGATTTAAAGGTGTATATACACGTGTGTAGCAATCTTTATCCATTACAATACATAAATTTACAGGTCATTCCATGCCAAACCACCCAGTGGGTCACAGGTGACCCTCTCAGATTGACCTGAAAAAGTACACAAGTGCCCCTATACCAAACACAAATTTTAGGTCTGTATTCAATTAATTTTGAAACTATAGCCCTTTGAAATACATTTTATGCATTTTGCCAAACAAGCCTTTTGGTCCAATTTCTGACATTCATAGCTCCTTTCAAATTGCATGTACAGCATTACTGCTTCATGACTAGGGACAACTTTTTCTGTAGAATGCAAAACTATAATAAGATCACGTCCCATGTACTTTTCCTCCTACAAAGGTCTGAAATTGGCCAAAGATTCTATAGAACACCTTCTTTCAGAGCTTCTCACTCAAACCTTATGTCAGATAACACATTCAGCTTGTTTGTCATTCATGACATATTAGACCACGTGTATGTGGTAACCATAAGAATTACTGCTAGAGAAGCGTCAGATTAAGTTTTTGAAATGTGCTCTATTTTCAAAATGTCCCACCTTCATCTCCTCATGTGACCATAAAGGCAGTTACCTATCATTTTTATATTTCCATCATGTATTATTTTATATCTGAAGATGATCTGGTGCAGATTTAGTGTTGCTGACTTCCCTAATGTTACTTAAAGGTGTATATAGTTATGTGGAACAATTTGTATGCATTGCAATCTAGAAATATATCCATCCACCTTCTACCAGTCTATCCTGCTCATTAATAAATGTATTATTTTTTTCACAACAGGTCATATCTGACATCTGAAAAAAGTCACATATTCCGATTCTAGGTTGTATGTGATACATAAACAACAAAAACAGTGAGTGTGAAAAAAAAAATAACATTACGGTTTTCTCAATCGCAGCAGCCTCCTCTCTTAGCATCCGATCCAGAAAATCATCGTAGTGCTTGAGTCCAATTTTCTGCTGGGAATTGAGCTGAGCCTTAGTACTGATATCCTCCAAGGTGCGAAAACCCTTAAGTCACAAAAACCAAAAACAAAACAAAAAAACACATTTTTTACCCAGTACTAAAGTCACAGTTTACAGCTGTCAGAGGTTTTCCATTAACTAAAGAATGAAATGAAAATATCATTAATAAATAATTCTAATAAAAGGTTTCTAACCTGCTGGTACCAGAGTTTTGCAGTTTTTGTCCCAGCCCCCCAGATATTGCTAAAGAGTTCTAGTACAGGAACATCCTGTCCAATGTAATCCAGCTTTCGAAGGTGTCCACTCTCCATAATCTCTTGGATTTTGTCAGCCATACGCTTTCCAATGCCTGGGATCTTACACGCCTCCTTTGAATATAAAAATGAGCATTCAATTATGCCATTTAAGTCAACAAAGTGATCACAGCACTTCTTATAAAAAGTCAACATGGAGTCCATGGAAGACCTTAGGTGTCTAACGCTGACAAGCTAAAGAAACTGTCAGACTTTCACAAGTGAACTGCTAGGTAATGTGGCAAACAAGAAACTGGCCTGTCAGAGAGAAGCTACAGTGAGCGCCATAAGAGTCCAGATAGACAGGAGAAAAGTAACCATGTGGATGTACCTTTCGCAATACAGCGAGTACTATATCAAAGAAAGCACCATTCCTCAGCACAGTCATGATGAACAGATATGCAGATGTGTACTTTAGTAGTAAAACCTACAGGACTCTAGATCTTTGAAAGCCTGCTCCTAACAGAAACCTTCTAACAGTAATATAATACTAGGGTGCACATTTTATTCCATGAAAAAAAAAACCTTGCTATAACAATACCATCCAGTAGGGAATAACAGAATCTCTTTCCTGCTGAGAGTATAAGCATTTACAGGAAGAGAAACCTTCAGTATGTTTTGTATGTTTTCAACTGAATGTCCAAGGAGGGTAACGACAGATTAACCTATTTTTCATGGTCCTCCTGATCACCAGACTATTTGAAAATTGACCAACTAGATTCAAACTGAAATGTCAAAATTTCTTGCAGGAGAATGGTAATCGCTACCTGTCAAATATGGTGACTCCATGCTGAATTAGGGCCAAAAATGTTACCACCATAGAAATTCTCAAAACTGTTGATATTAATAATTATCACGATAAATGCCAAATCATTACTTCTGTCCAGATTAAAGGCTGATTTTTGCTCCTGAAAATTGATGAAACGAGATGATTAATTGTGGTTTTAGACTATTCTGTATCATCAGAACCTGACAAACATTTGCATTTCACATTTCAGAAATCTGAGACAAAAGTTGAACGAATTATTTTACTCAGTGCCAACAAAGCGTCACTGCTTGCATTCTTCCTAGTGTCTCGGGATTCTCTGCGGACTATCACGGTGTGGATTTCTTGTGGACTGGATTTTACTGTGGAATTTCATTTTGGATTTTGCTGGATTACTCTTACGGGATAGGCTGCTTTAGACTTACCTGCTGTTACAGTGAGTTGCCCTGTTGTGTTGACTGGGTTGTCTTACATCTGCCTGCCCAATTGTACTCTCTAATTTGTTCAATATATCTCCCATTTGTATTTTTATGGCTGTGTCGCCACTTATACTCCATTGCTAGTCCTAACAAGCAGTCACAGAGAAAGTGACGTCATTTCAACATGATGCAAAACATGCCGCTGGGGACATGTTGGGTCTAACATCAACGTTATATCAAGCATTTGTTTGATCGGAATTAAGGAAAATATCGTGATAATTATCGTTATATCTCCCAGCCCTATGCTACACCAACAATAAAAATGTGCTTATTTAACTTCTTTGGATAGCTATATTGTGCAAACTACTCTGCTAAGAGACTTTTGTTGTTAATGACTTACCTCATATGAATCAATGGATTTGTGATAGCTCTTTAGAGCATTTATGGCTTTTGAGTAACCCAGCGCTCTCCATTTATCGCCCTGGTGTGTGTACGCCTTGGCTAGAACTTCCAGCTTATCTGTGATGTGCTGGTTGTGATTTTGAATCTTGGCAACGGAGGACTGCGCGCAGACCCACTTTCCTGAAACAGGTTCTTCCCCCAGGCTTGAAATCGCGCCCACAGGGTTGAGCCCATTAATGAGAGCATCGAGATCATTCTGCGAGACACCATCCTCCTCTTTGTGCTCATCAGCTCTATCAAACACCTTTAAAACAGTCAAAGTGCATACCTGTATCAAAATGTGAATTTACAAGAATGTTGTGCACTCCAAAGCGGCACTTCTGTCACAGAAATTAAAACTCTATATTTAACACAGAGATTATTAAAAATTAACATCAGTCCATTTAAAAAAATCACTTTTACGGCCATATTGGACTCATTTTTTATGACCGCTGCTGAGGTGGCTTCTGTCCTACCTGCTCTGATGCATCACCTTCATTCGTTTCAGCAGGAACAGGAATCTCTGAGACTGTACTGCACGAAGGACCACTGTAAGAATCTTCTTTTGTTTTCTGAGTCTCCAGGTATCTTCAATATTCACAATTAATCAAAAGAAGGAGAATTTAAACATCATAATTAGAATTTACATTTTCCTTTATCTCCACATTCTCAGTAATATATTCACCTCAAGCAATGATATCCAGAACCATAAAATTTAGTCCTAACTGCAGTGTAAATTTTCATGGTTTGAGTAACTATCATTTGTTCTAAAGTTTAGTTATCCCAGATCAAGTTACGTACTCTCAAAACAATCTATCAGTTTGACACAAACGTTTCAATGTCTTACTCTTCAGTTTTTCATTTGCAGTATATTGAACGCAAATGAAACAAGTACAAGTGACTAGTCATTAGAGAAAAAAGATGGTATCTTTTAGTACCTATCAGGTATGGGCAGGCTGTAGTTTGCAATGTCGATTAATTTCTTCTCACTGATGCACTGACTCAGCCACGAACTCTTCACCAGCTGAATCGACACAGGAAGCCGGTCCATCTTGAGCAACCGTAAAGCACGGTCACAATCCATGGAGTCGTCCACAATAACATGGGTGACGGTGGGACATAAGGCGCGCTCAAATAACCCCCCATTTTGGACGATTTGTTTTTCAAATATGTTACACCGAGCATTGCCAATGCCAGCCGATAATATGTGTATTTTCACACCACTAAGGAAATTACCTGAAGAGAAAGCAAAAAAGCAATCGTGAGACACGAGGTTATGCAGAATATCACAAAAGTGATTTGATTTTTTTGTTCATTTCATTTTATGTAAACATCTGCCGCTGTACCCGACAGCCCAATTTGAAATGCAAATAATTTAAAGAGAAAATTACCATTTACTGTCTCCTGTACTTTCTTTTTGTTGGGAGGTGCCGCTTCCCTTTCCAGGGCACTCCGCCTTTTGATTTTTGGAAAGGCTTTAAAAATTCCATGAAGTTCCATTTCCAACGGAGACTTAGATCCCAAACTACGAAGACACTTTACTGGACAGAAAGCTAAAGAATATCATTTTACAATTAATCCATATTAAGTTATTATATTGATCCACATTGATACAATTTAAATCTCACTTCTCCCCTACTATTAGTAAATACTTATTTCCAGGTAACATTAGCTCTCCTAGTGGCATCTGAAACCGACGTCTCACATTAAATGTAGAATGCAAACACTGAGAAGGTGGGCAGAAATTCACACTATCATGATGAAACTCATTTGTTAAATTTTTCTGTTGACTAACACTACGATACATTCAAGGTGCTCAAGCGTCAAATGCGTGATCGCCTACTCGGCACGGTTTCAAACGCAAAAATACTTCCGGGTCTGCATCGGGTATTTCCGGATCTGCATCGGGTATTTCCGGGTCTACTGCAACACGATGGAAGCCAACTGCATAACACTTCTAAAATTACAGCACGTACTGAAATTTTGAATACGGTATTTCGTAAGGGTTTATTGAATGGTCAAAAATCGACGCTTTAAGTTAGTTTATTTGAGATCTAATTACTATTCCTCCTCTGTTGCATCCAGTTGCCTGGGTTACAAAACATGGCGGCGCAAAGTTGGGTAGACCTTTTAAAATCTTCGAGAAAAACTGTTCTAGTTCACGATGGTTAGTAAGTCAAATATATAATGTTCGTAATGAATATAAAGAAAAAATGTGTTCTATTAATAAGCGTTGCAGGAAAATTAGTTAACTGAATTGGTTAATTGTATTCTGACTGTAATGGTATGCTTGTGGAGTATACAGCTAGCATGTTTTATGTATGTATGTATGTATTTTTCTCCTGAAAATGATGTGATATCGGCTGCTTCGTTATTTACTTGGCACACTTCCGAATTGCTTCGTTGAAATGCTGCAGTTACTTTTGCGTTTAGTTGGATGCCTTAAAAGCTGACACGTCTTATACATTAGACTAGAAAATGTTCTTGACAACTGCTCTATGTGTGAATGGATTTTCAGGCAAGCGCAAAGTGCACTACCTGTTTTCGGATGGGAAAGAAATGGCAGAAGAGTATGACATGAAAACGGATGAACTTGTTGGTAGGTTCTGCTTCATGTGGTTGAATTCCAGTTGCATGCAGCCTTCAGGTTTGCTGTGTACATGGTTTTGACTTTAAACACATTTCATGATTTCTCTTAGTACGAAAGTGGCGCATGAAGAGTAAACTGGGAGCTCAGGGGCCATGGGAGATGGAAGTTGGTGAATCCTTCCTCTCCACGGAGGCCGTGCTGGAGCATCAACTGATAAAGGAAAATTGTTCAAATGTGGGTCAGACACAGATAAATTACAACCAGGGGTGAATAGTTCAGGTCAAAAAAGTGAAAATCCAGACCAAGGTTTTGTTTCAACCAACTAGTTGAGTACTCTGTGACTATCACTCTATGCTCTAATTCAGAGGTGTGAATCTGCAGTCCTGGAGGGCCACAGCCCTGTGTAGCTTAGTTCTTTCCCTGTTCCACCACAAATGATTCAGCTCAACAGCTATGTGGTAATTAGCACAAGAAGTTGAATCAGGTGTATTAAACGAGGGGAAACCCAAAAATGTACAGGACTCCGGCCTTCCACGACTGTAGTCTGACACCTGTGCTGTAGTTGGTTGAAACATAATCTTGGTTTGGATTTTCTTTTTGGACCTGAATTATCCACCTTTGGTCACAATGTAATTATGTGCTTCTCATTCACCCAGGGCCGACCCACCCTAGGTTCCCATAGACCAGGCATGGGCAGTTTTATCCGGAAAGAGCTAGTGTGTATGCAGGTTTTTGGGATAACCTTTAGGTCAGCTGTTCAAACCCAGGTGTGAGGACTTCAACCAGTCAGTCCTCTAATTAGTAATCTAATTAGGGCACTGCAATGAAAACCCGCATTCCCAACGCCTCTTTCTGGGGGGATGCCCCCCCCCCCCCAGCATAGGCGATTGTCTAGGGCACCATTTGATCAGGGGGTACAAAAGGGCGAGAGAAAAGTAAAGAAATACTTCTGGTTGCATTCTGTGACTTTTACACTGTTTTAATATTTCAGTATTTTCACTTTTTCTATATGAAACATCTGCCAGCTAGCTAACAGCTAGATGCCCCACGCTACTGAAAATGTTGCCTATGGGAACCACAACACCAAGATCCGGCCCTGCATTCACTCTATATTGAGACAAACACACTAACCCTAACATGATGTAGTTGATGGTCCTTTCAGTCAATAAAAATTCTCATTCTGTTGAATCAGCATTGAACTTTCATTTTGTCTATTTTTTTCCAGCCGGTGTTTATGCGCAAAGACACCAAAACCTGTTTTCAGTGGCGAGTCCGGAACCTTCCCTACCCCAAAGAGGTCTACAGTCTTTCGGTTGATCCAGAGGAGCGCAGCTGCATCATTCGAACAACAAACAAAAAGTAACATTTTCCTATTTATGCAAGTAATTTATTTTAATTATGGATGGGGTATGCAAATTTACAGAATATGTATTTCTACCTTGTTTTCCAAAAAGCAAAGATTATACATGTAAGACAATTGTTATTCGCCATTTGCTTTTATATACATATATATGGCAAAAGCGTCTGAGCATTTAGTGGCCTGTGAACAAACATTGCTCCTTATATATTTGGAATTTCTAAAAACAGTCACCTCTTTAAAAGCAGGCTGCGGCCAGGATGGCATTTGCAGTTACGCTTTCAGCATTTTTTTACCCTTGCATAAACATGCATATGCACACAACCTCCCTTAGATGGCGCTGTTGCCAAAAAGATTCTTGCGTTATTCTTCAAAAACAGACCATTGACTTGACCCATAACAAATTTGTTTGGTGTGGGTGTTCCAACCTGTGGCTGGTCTCTAAAAGGCGAATCGTTCAACTGCTGATTTAAAACACTTTGGCTGGTTGCTACTTTGAGCATATTAATTCTTGCTTTTGATAATAACCACACAAATCACCAGCTTTCTAAAAAGTTATAAGTAAATTTTGCTTTGAAAGACAACATTAAAAATAGAACTGGCTGTGATTTGTTGCCCCTGCTTCATTGTAATGATCTGTGTGTATTGTAGCTGAACGCAAATTTGGTGGACTTTGGCCTTTTTTTCAGGTTTTGCAGTGCATAAATTGAAAGAGACTGATTGTGTGTTTTAATGTCTGACAGATGTTACAGTTGTCAGATATGATTTGGTAGTCAAGACTAATCCCAATCATGACACCCTTCAGCCCTACCCATCCCTAACCTTAACCATAAGTAACCAACCCAAATACAAGAATTTTGGCATTTTTAGTTTTTTGATTGCATTCACAGATTTTTATAAAACTGAGATATCCAAATGGGGACCTCAAAATATGTCCCCAAAAGTAGGGAAATTTCAGGTTTTACTACACTTTGGGGACGATTTGGTCCTCAAATGTGATCTATGCAAACACATATACACACTGAAAATTAGCACTGAGCATGATGATATCTTTTCACACTGAAAAGCACAGGCATTTTCACCATTTTCACGCTGAAAAGCACAGGCATTTTCACCATTTTCTCATAGCAGTATGTGGATGTGCTCTTGAAACTATCAAAAAATGGCAACACAGATTGAATGAAATTGCTAGTTAATAAATGACATGACCTGCTAGTATTTTATCTGAGCATTTGACAGGACTTCAGATGTCTTGCAATTACACTGGATTTTTTTTCCTCCCTGTAAACTATTAGCTTACTGTGTTCCAACCAAGGTGACTTTTGAGATTGTCTTTCACTTGTTTAGCAGTTTGCTTGCACAATTTGATAGCCTGGGTTTCCAGGGCTTGGCTGGCATTTGTCTTGGGAATACATTCGCAATGAAGACTTTAAGAACAGATTTCCACTGCAATCCCCTCAGTCATTAATCTGTCTTCTTCAAATGTTGTCTGACAGTAAGCAAAAGTTAGGTAATGAAATGTACTAGCAGGTATGTGTCATTCTTATATTGATCACAAACGTAGTTTTATTGCGTGACAGGAATTTTGAATTCTTGTAATATCACGTATGGGGTCCAAAAAGGACTTTCAGTAATAGCTTCTCCCTCACCCGTCACACTGGCTTAAATTGTCTCCGATTTGTTGTGATTTATTCAGGTGCAAAGGAGGCATGTTCAACATTCTTTATCCCAAGGCTGTCCTTTAATTACAGAACCGGGGTACACGTACAGACAAGTGCCCTGTCGCTCACCAAGACCACTTCAACAACGTCTTCCCCGAGAAAACGGGAATAAATGATAATATACTCAGGAAAAAAAAGTGTTTTTCTTTCCTGTGGTGTGTTTCTTAGGTGTAGCCGATAATCCCTCAAATCCCCCCTGCCTATGAGAGAACTCTCACTTTGAAAAGCATTCCCTGAGTGAAAATGCACAGATCTCAGCGTTTAGCCCCAAGCCTGGCTCTCTCTTTCTCTGTTCTTCCTCAAGTTGGCACAGGAAGCCTGTGGTGTTCCCGCTTCTGTCCCTTGGATAGTTTTCCCGTAGCCTCATCTTGCATCACTGTGGGACCCTCTGGTACCTGGGTACTGCCTGAAAACTTTGAACTTGCCGCGCTCTCAAGTGATACGTACGAGCGTGCGCTGCTGTGCGGAGGTAACCTGGCTAAATTTCCACAACAAAGAATCATGGATGCAAAGTTCACAATAATCCCTTTAAAGACTGGTAGATGAGGATTGTTTTTCTTGAAGTGACAGTGAAACATTTCACTTCCCCCTTCCTGTCAAAGCGAATGGATCATTTGATTTTCTTCTACATATAGTTTTTTTTTCTTCTTTTTTTTAGCTTAGTAGGCTCAGCCCATCCTGTCATTTAGCTAAGAAGGTCAGTGGTGACATACAAGAACAGGCAGTGTCTATGCAAGTCAAGGGATCCGAGTCTACATTGGGCTGGACATCACTTTAGAGGAGTGGCTTGCAAACACCAATGTCTCCTTTGGGAGATGACGTTAAGCTCATTAAACTATATCATTGTTTTATATGCATTTCTTTGCCTCATCTAATGTATTCCATTACTTGTTTGTAGGATGACTGTGTTCCCAATTTGCTGTTATATCATTTGAGTTGTATGTCTTTTTTCTTTTTTGTATGTAGCTAGCATTTAAAGTCAATAACGCTCATCGTTTTTACTTTGCTTTAGATATTATAAAAAGTTCGGCATTCCAGACCTGGACAGGTGCCAGCTGCCGCTGGAGAACTCTGCCCTCACCTTCACTCATGCCAACAATACTTTAATTATTAGCGTAAGTCCTGATGTCGTGGATGAGCTCACAGACAAGCTCCTGCCACCAGCTGCTGCATTTCCAGATCTGAGCTCATTGGTTTAACAGTTCGTCGCTAAGCATGTGAAGGATGTCATTTCTGCTTGCAGGAGTTATAGTGAGGTTTTATGGCATCACACAGATGTGCAGTAGGTGCCATGGGACTGTCATTACGGTGCAGTTTAACTAGTCAGTCTCTCCAGAACCAGGATAAGAATGTGCAAAAGACTAATATGTGAATAGTGTGTGTCTATTCTCAAATTCGTGTTTCTATATCAGTGAAATGATTGACTGTAAAATGAATATTTATGTATAAAATCAGTTCCAGTTTCCTTTCCTAAATGTCCTTGTTCTAATATGTAGCCACAGCATCCGACACAGAGAACTACTTGTTGTACTCGCACCAGCTCAGAAGTTAGGCACTGATGATCAGTTTTTATTATTATTCTTGATCTTGGTGTCTGTGACTGGCAGCTGAAGGTGTTTCTCCCGCTCAATCTCATTTTTCCAGTATAAGAAGCCCAAGGAGATTCTGACTCTACAAGAAGATCTGCTAAAAAATCTGAAGAAGATGAAGAGTGTCAATGATGGAGATGCGGATTGCAAAACCCAGTGAGCTGCTGTGGATGTGGATATGAATATGAATATGAATGACATGTTTGCACTTCCTCCCATAAAACCGCATGGCTGTTAGGCAATGGTCTCACTTGAATGTGTTCATTTAGTACCCGGGTATGAATTTATGTATTCGTCACTTATATTTTCTCTAGATTTTTTTCTGAACAGACTTTGTTGTAAATGAAGGCATATTTATGTGTGAAGTGTTCAGTCAAATTAATTTGTCTTTATTGATTGCTGAGTCTCTAACATTCAGGTTGCTGGGTTTAACAGACCAAAGTGCAAGCTGGTAATACCGTCCAGTGTCATCTTCAAATGCTTAAAAAAAATCCAACAAATTTAGCAACAATGGTCACAAAAAAATGAACGTTTTCATTTGTCCAGATTTACCAGTGTCAGTGCGTGTTTTGGCAAGCTGGTGGAAGCAACAATGGCCCCTAACCCCTCTTAAGTACCTCTAAAGTGCTGTAAAAAAGGCCCACTGAAATGTTTCACAGCCTCTTCAAGGTGGTATTGCACTTGCAATTCCTGCGAAGAGCATATGTGATTTGCACCGTAGACACTGGCCACCCAGACTTTTAAGGAAGAATGACCTTTTTCCCCCAAGGGTTCTAACTTTATTGTGTGTGGCCCTGCCCCGTGGACTTCAAAGCTCAGCTTTAGTGCTGTTTTCTTTTTTTTTTTTACTTCTTTTCTTAAAGAATACGACTGTTTCACCTTCCCGGGATCTTTTCACACAGTCTTGTTCATGCTCAGATAGCTTTCCTTATAACCAGACCGAATGGTTTTCCATGCAGATGAAAGACAGCCATTGTTATTGTGCTTTTAATTATGCTAACATTATATATATTTGACTGAATTTTAATCCATTGTTTTAAATGACAAGGGTGGTTTAACAGTTTGTCGCTAAGCATGTGAAGAATGTTTTATCTGCTTGCAGGAGTTATAGTGAGGATTTATGACAAGACTGGTTTAAACTCCATTTTTAAATGAATCAACTTAAAATTTTGAATGCTGCTACGTCACACTGATGGGAAGTAATTTTAAAAGTAGATATCCATGCTGTGGGAAGGTGCTGATTGTCCAGCACTGTCCAAGCCCAACATAAAGCGTAGTATTTCATATGCTGTGACTTCACATGATGTAAAATGATGCAACAAATATATAGCATACTGTCTGTAGTTAGCGGCATCCCGGTTGCTAACCCAACTGCTGGCATGGCAGAGTCTAATACCAACCTTGCTAAAACAGATTAGTACAGAATTGTCTCTGTCTTTTGCTATTAGTGTGTGAGCCAAGGGTGTTTGAACACTTTTGGCTCTAGGTTGTTAATTTCCTTTAGTTTCACTGAACATGAATTTATGTTTTGATTTTCTTTTTTCATTTTGTTTTTCTCTGAGTCAGGCTGTGTGGATTACACAAATCATAAGCTCATGCGTACTGATTGACAGCACACTGAATATTTCTGTATTTTTTTAATGTTCCTGGTTGTTAGCAAACCTAATTTCCTTTTTATTACAACTCAGCAACACATAATCATTACAGATTAGTATTGTACAGGGTATGCAATGGCACCAGCTGGGATCTGTGTTTAACAATTAAAAAGAAATTTTGTTTGGTATTTTCCATACCAAAGTGCTCTCAAATTTGAGTCCAGTATATTTAACAGATGCCAGGTTCTTGCAAGTGAAGGATAATATATGTGTTATGTGTAATTTCACTACTAAGGATTGTAATATATTAGTGTGGTGTCTATACATCATTGGATTGTTTAAATAGCTGTGTGGCCATTCGCAGAGTCTTCAGCTGTTGCTTATTATCAAATCTGAAAGTCATTGAGGAACCTGAATAAGGGCTGCACATAAAATATGGAACATAAATTAAAGCCATACAAAGAAAAAGGCCATACCCATAACGTATCACCTTTGGGCTTTTAGAGAGGTGGGCAAATGCATCAGTCGGGCCTGAAAGGTTTCAGAATGATACTGACTCAAATGTGTTGTGAGCCTGTTCAGGCTGAGTGTTGACATGTAACTCTTCATCAAGTGTCCTGTAGCTGCCATTTCCTGCCTTTCGGCATGTATTTTGAAACCTAATACACCAAAGCCCTGAAACAAGTAGGTGCCACGGCGAGACATTTTCAGCATGACAGGCTTTTGCTAATAGCACTTCAGACGAAACCGATTTAGTACATGCGGTCAGGGACAGGCTTGTCCTGCTGATCTGTGATGAAGCTGAACGGCGAGGTCCGCTTGGAGCTCACAGCTCACCTGGCTAAGCTGGATGGCTTCACTGCGGATCCTGGCAGTTTTGGTATCTGGGCTTTGACCGTTCCTCATGGTCTGCTGATCTTTTTGGATTCTTCGCTGGCGTCTGAAGGTACCAGGGGTACGACTGCGACTGTGTCACCCATCCATCCCTCGAGTGCTGTTTGGAAGGGCCGCTCTCATCCCTGATTGGTGGAGAATGCCGGAAACATTGTCCCAACCAGGCCGGTTTACTGCAACACTTTCCTCCGCGGGCTCTTTTCCGCTCTGTTAATTAAGCTCCAGTATGTCCGTGAGTCTACAGCCAGCATCCGGTTTGGCACTGCTGCAAGGTAGGGCCACGTATGCTGCTCTCAAGCTACCGTGTAAGTTTCTACTTCCAACACCCAAGGCCCTCGATGTCCAGTCTGTTTATCAGACTGACTTGTTCCATAGGTCTGCCTCTTCTTACTGTGCGGAGGCCAGCTTCTCTACCACAAGCCTGAAGCCAAAATGGCCAAGTCCATTCAGGGGGCGTCACTGGACCGAGAGAGCAGCTCCCTCAGAATAACAAAGGATCTGACTCATATTTTAGTCAAGGGGGGTTTTATTGTCACATCTCCCAACATGGTGGCACGAAATTACCTCCCGCAGGACCGCGGTACTGCATATTTATCAGGACTCTTTAAATCCAAATTCAGGCCTCGTGTTCACTTCTCCCAGGTAGTTAATTTAATAATTGCTGATTCTGATTGACCACAGAAGCTTCACACCTGGCTCACAGGTAAAGGAAGGTGATAGAATCAGCGGGACTCAGACCTTGAGGACTGGAGTTGAATAGCCCTGGTATATACAGTGCCAAAGTAGAGAGGACAGGTGCAAAAAATGAAACGTAGACACAACAATTTATTGGAATGTGTATAATTTAGGCAATGACTACATATTTATTATACTTTTGTTTTGTCTTTGCTCCATTTGTAAAATTATAAAATATTTTGTTATGCTTTTTGTTATATGATAGTTTATTGATGGTTTATGGTAGTTGCTCATGATTATTCAGACCTGCATGAGATCTTTATAAAGAAATCAGTCAATAATAAAATTCATCAATTTTCCAGTCACAGTGTCACAGATAGTAATAACATGTAATAAAAATATAAAATATATTTTTAATCATAATAATAATTCTTGTCCATTGCACCAGTAATGTCCCAGGACTGTAATTACCAGTCAGCCTGTCAGCTTTTTCCCTCCCTTATTCAGAAATTAGGGTCAGACAAGAAGAGGAAATGTTAAAGGAGGTATCTGTGGTGCCCAGCCAGTAGAGATCAATTATGTTTTTTATTAAGTTTTATTAACAACTAACATGCTGGGACCATGGCACATGTACTGGGCAGATGCTGGAGCGTAGCTAGGGTGGGGTGGGGGGGGGTTTGCAATTTGACCTCCCTCTCTCTTGTCAAGAAATGTTTGTAGGTGTAGTGGTGTGTCACCGCTATAGCCAAGACTAGATTAATGTTTCATCTAATCCAAGGATATGCTGTCTGTCCATCCATCCATCCATCCATCCATCATCTTACAGCTCATCCTGGTCAGGTTCATGGAGAGTTTATGTTTTGAACTTCCAATATATAGTTTTCCATATTATATATACTATATATTCTGCATTATGTAATATATTCTATCAATTTCTATGTTATATAATCTTATAAATCTATACACCAATTTTAATATATTGGATCTACAACATTTTGGCTACATTTTATATCTTACATTACAAATGAGGAGCCCTTTCTTCCAAAAGCCACCTTCAGTTTGGATGCATGAGATGGCCAAGCCCAGCTGACGGCCCCTCAATGTGGTGGCCACAGGTCACACCAGTGGCTGCAGAGCGACGCAGCACCGGCCATCCGAAGGACAAATGTGGCGTGGCGAGACCAGGCCATGAAAAATCTCCCCGCACATTACAGGGGCCATTTTTTTTGCTGCACCCTCTCATTTGCAGAGCTCTCTCAGGCGCTGCCAAACTGCAGCCACAGCGGCGCACGGATCGGACACGCGAGGCGACAAAGGCCACAGTCTGTTCGGCCCAGAGGCGGCGGGAGCCTGAACTGCTCACGCCGCTCGCAGCTTGAACACAGGCTGGCCAGGACAGCCGTGCATCTCAATTGATCATTTGGGAATTGTCAAAACACATCCACCACCAAGTTTTCTCTATCACAATCCAGGGTCACGTGACCTTTAATTCCAGTTTTTTCCTTCCTAAATAATGTTCTCAGATTTTCAGAGCAAAATAATGGCTGGCTATCTTGCCCCCTGGTTAGCGCCAGTGTAAATTATTAACATTCAAAGAGAAACATTTATCCTCTGGCCACCCCTGGCACTCCTTCAATCATGTCCTATTTGTGCTGCCTGACTGACCTTACGCAATTTGTGTGTGCTTGGTGTGAGTCCCCGTGAAAGCCACACAGCAGACTGGTCTACATCACAACGGGCTCACTGATCCCCCAAGTCTGTCCCGTTGCCCTGGAGATGTGTTGGATCACATCAATATGGGCGCTGACCAGTGTGGGTGGGGAATCCCTTGGTGCATTCTGTCTCAAACAGAATAACAATTGTGCTGAAAGACGAAAAGAATTCTATATTTTTTTGTCTAAATCAAGCTATACACCCAGGGATTATTAGAATAACAGCTTCTTTCTTCTCTGTTTATTTAAATGTGGGATATCTAGTCTGCAAGTATGTTATCAAGCGACGAGGATTTCATTACAGCCTGGGTTCGACATGATGATTTTTCCAGACAATGTCTGAAATTTTGTGTAAGTTTTGAAAGTTTAGTCAGCTTCAAATCTGATCAGGATGAGAGCATATTCATAAAAACAAATATATTTAACAAATATATTAGCAGAATCAGAAATGCTTCAAAACCTGTAATTTGTGGACATTTTTGTTTGAGGGCAAACTGAACACCATTCACCATACAAAAATGCTACAACTGCAGGGACTGTTTAGTGCCACCATATATGTAGTATAACTTCAATATATAAATAGTAAAACGTTTAAATACTTAATTCTCCAGAATAGGCTTAATCCTCTGATCAGAATCTTAGGGTCATCTGAGGCTCAGAATCTCTGCCACGGGAATCTCTCAATCAGTTGCCCATAATCTGTGGCTGGAAGCCACCGCGCACCACGTTCCAGGCGCACCACGTTCCAGGCGCACCACGTTCCAGGCCAGGGCGTGCGGCACGAAAGCCTCCGTAACATCTTCCAAGCATGAGGAACACGAGTGAAGAATGTCTGACGGTGTCCTACTACTTCCGCGGTCCCGGGTTGCCAGCTTTTCGCTGCCGCCGGGTGAGGAGGCTCTGCGACGGCATGCTACTGGGTCCACAGCCTTTACTGGAAAGAGAGAATTATTACCAGTAAATAATACCGTGTACCTGAGGAGCGGTCCTACCTGTCTGGGAAGGGTTAGGGTCATGTAGCAGCCAGGTGAGCACATTATTGTTATGCATGTGTCTTTTGCTCTTATACAATTCCGTTGTGATTCACAATTTGGATTATGGTTCTTCTAGTGATTTCACCTGTTTTGGGGTAGACTCCTCTCCCGCCCCCTGCCCAGCACCTTGCACTGTGCCCCAAACTGCCACTATGCCCCCCCAACCTCTGTCAGCAGCAGTGTGGAAGGCAGATTCAAACAACGTTAAGTAAAACTAGAGCCAAATATCTTCATTAACTTGTGACACTTCCAAACTAAATATAGGCATGACGTACATATTGAATATGAATCAGTAGGTGTACTTTCAGCAGTTCTGACGCTGAGATATTAATGCCTCAGTGTGCATGACCATTAATTTGCCAGGTTAATCCCTAATTGCCCTACAACCTCCCAAACGCCATCGCCGCCCTGTCCACCCCGCTCCTGTCTGAAGGACTACGGACCTCACACAAAAGATAAATCAAGAGCCAGGAGGGATTATAAGTAAATACCTTTTCATCTCAAAATTGTTGAGAAAGCAGATTAGCGGCTAACAAAATAGCGAGAGTGAAGCCTGGTCCCCGACGAGAAGGGCTGCTTTCTCAGAGGCTATCCCTGTCAGGAACATGCCTCTGTGATCACAGCCAGGCCAGCCCCCTGCGCCTGGGTCACTCCTCAGGCTGCGCGCCAAGGAGCAGATTATGTCAAATAGCCATTTCTTTGTCACTGTTTAATTCCCTCCATGACCGTGGCTGTGTGCGACCACTGGGCCTTTGGTACCTGGTCCCTAGCAACTACTCAGAGCTCTCCGCATTGTAGATGGCCGGGAAAATCCCCAGGCCAGGCTACAGGAGGGAGGCTTGCTGCATGTAGGCTTTCTCAGCAACGCCGGAATGAAAGGAAGGCCCGGGTAGATCCCCTGCGGAGTCCCCTGGGAAAAAGATCAGGTGTATGAGGAAGGTAAGGACCTCACTGCTTTACACACAGAATGTATATGTTCCCAGGAGCATCACACGAGAGTCAGGGAACGGGGTGCTAAGCCTTTACTGGGGGGTCTGATTTTAATAAAAATGAATGAGGGTGCACTATTTAAACTAATTAGTGTACATTTATTTGGGGGGGGGGGCTTTTTTAGCTAACCTAAAACAATGAAGCCCCCAGGGACAAACTGAGGTGTAGGAAAAGCTGGCAGCGGCCTCGGGTCCGATTGGCACAAGATGGCCCAGACAAAGTCATGAAAAGATATATATTAATATATGTATAAATAGAATACTTACACAAAATAAAAAGTAAAGTTATATATGTTTAAAAACTTTATGTATATATGTTTAGAATGTTTTGTCCCTGAAAAGGTAGATCCCATCCTGGGTGTCCCTGTTCCCCCCTACAAAGTGGGAAAAAAAACACACAAATTATTTTAGTCCCCTTGGCTAGCGGAGCAAAGTCAGCAATATACTGACACCTATTGGTGATGTCACGATGCAGAAGGGTCAGCTCTGTGTACTCCGGTTTCCCCCCTCAGTCCAAAGACATGCTGAGGCTGACTGGAGTTGCTAAATTGCCTGGTAGCTGTGCCCGTGTGTGACTGGTGTGTGGGTGTGCCCTGCGATGGGCTGCCCCCCCATCCAGGGTTGTTCCCTGCCTCGAGCCCATTGCTTCCGGATAGGCTCCGGACCCCCCGCGACCCAGTAGGATAAGCAGGTATAGATAATGGATGGATGGATGTCGCATTACAAGCATACATATTGTCAAGATGTCGAATATGCAGAAACGCAGCAAGGCTGGGCCCAGGTACAAGTGTAGGCAGTTCTGCAGCAGGAGCTACACTAACCAAAGCAATAACCTTATGAGACTATTGAAGGACCAGAAGTGTGACGTAAGAACATTTAAGGAATGTAAAGAGGCAACTAGCAGAGGAATTCCCTGTACCCCGAATATCAGCAGTGAATCAAATGAAATAAAGAGAATTATGTGTAAAAAATACGAAGCATTCTGAAATCATACGGCCACGGCGGTCATATGTTCTGTGGTTTTTCAGAGAGCCATGATGATTGTAGATAAACATGCAATCTTTCAAATTGCTACATCTGAAACTGCGGTTACTTGCTTGTCTCAACGTGTGATCTTAAACTGGAAGTACTGCGACTCTTTCAGCCTGAGTGTGAGTCGTGTGCTTTTGCTCCTGTAAAACTTTACTATTTGAAACGTCATACAGGAGTTTCACGATGCACCAATTGTTACTGAGATTAAAATGCTTCACAATGCATGATCGCTAAATCAGACTCACTTGTGCTGAATTAGCAACATTTGCGACATTAATTCCTAATAGGAGATCCGTGCGGTGAATCTATGCAGCGAGGAGCCAAAAACTCAGGTGCCTCTCCCATATAAATGCAAGAAATAAGGGAGCATGTCCTGCCATTTGCCTGCTCTTGCTGTATTGTTTTCCGGTTGATCTTGAGATGTGCCGTCTGGAAGAAAGATACGTGGGTGTGCCTTAACTTTCCTGGCTGAAAAAAACAACAAGGGAGCTGGACGCTGGACACGGACCATGGAAAAAGACCACGGCGCCCCGGCTAACCAGCCGACGCAGGACTGACTTCAAGCCTGCCTGCAAATCCCAAGGCGTCGGGATCAGCCGCCCTTTTTTCTGATCCGCGGTAAACGGCGATCGGGGATGAAAATGAATGACCCGTGCGCCTGGTGCCGTTTCCACCTGGCCGACGCATCTCGGAAACCGCGACCAAAATTATGCGTAACGATGCATTAACTTCTAATACCTTAGTGATGAAACTCAACCACAGGGATTCGGGCGTCTAAAACCATTATGAAAACTTCCAAAGATCCGCGTGTCTTAAAACCCCAAAAGTTTCCTCTGTAATAAAATTAATTCGAACGACGCGCAAAACTGATACATATATAATACGTAAGGGACTTTGTTTATAATGCGTGAGATAGAAAATAGTTTTGTCAAACAAAGCCTGACGTCTGGAGACGTATCATTAAAATATGAAAGTCCTTAATTTTGGGATTACATGCGTCTCCATGCGTTTTTCTTGGAATTCCAAGCCAAACCAAGTGTGTGAACTCTAAAAACAAACGCCTAACCACCAATCCCACTAACCTTTGTGTGTTCACAAAAAGTGAAAACCTCTGTTCTATCAGGCAACCAGCATGCACTTATAGGGATGATGAGTGATTTTATGATACGTGCATTAATCATGTATAAACTTTCTGTAATGACAGATTATGCTGTAATACAGACAGTATTTTAACTACAAGGTACAACAGGAGCCCTGTATGACACATAACACTTGTCTACATGTGTACAGCCCTCTAAAAATCTTATGTACGGCCATGTAAGTGTACTGTTAGCTAGAAGTGGAGATTTCAGGTCCAGAGAGTACAAATCCAGACCAAGATTTTGTTTCAAACAACCAGTTGAGTTCTCTGTGACTGTGACTCTTTATACTCAACTGGTTGAATGAAAGAAAACTTTGGACTGGATTTGTACTCTCTGGAACTGAAATCTCCACCTCTGCTGTTATCTGTTTGAAAAACAATCAAGCCAATAAGCAGCCAAATCTGGTGCAGTCTTGTTTTTTAATCATGAGAGCTATGGAACCTTCTACAAACAGCACATGTTATCTGAATTGGTATATGAATGAGTCAGTGACTATGACAGAGATGCTGAACTTGCTCCATAGTATGCTCACATCTCCAGGTCTCTGTCTGGGTGCAGTCCTCATCGTGTCCTTGCCTTTGTGTAAGTCTTTCTACTTTGGTTTCCTCTTGCAGTCTAGAAGTGTGTGGTTTGGCAAAGTTGTGTCTCCACATTGTCCATAGTATGTGTGTGAGTGCGTCTCCCGGCGACATACTGGCAAGCCACCCGAGGTGATCCCTGCCTCTCGACCCGTGTTTTCTGGGATATTCTCCAGACTAACGTAGTGACCCCTGTACTGTATAAGCTGGTTATTGAAAATGGATGGATGAATCTGTAAATTTTAAACAGGCACATTTTCAATAGAACACATTCTGTCACAGGTCTTTTTGAGGTTAGAGTTAAGCATATAAACTTGCTGAGGGAATCATTTTTCTTTTTTTAAGAACCGTAAGGTGCACAAGAAACTTCAGTCTGGTTTTCATGCTGCAAAAGAAACAGACACCATCTTCATGTCTGTGTCATTTGGGAGGAAACGGGATCTGTGCAACTACTACAAACAAGAACATAAGAATAGATATGAACAACAGCACATACACATATAATCACCATTTTACGAAGTTTGTTTATGTCATTCTGAAAAGTCACATTATAGAGTTTAGAACCATTTATGGTAGAAGCAAATATACATATAATCACCATTTTTTGAAGTTTGTTTATGTCATTTTGAAGGGTCACATTATTGAGTTTAGAAGCATTTATGGTAACACTTTACTCGAGGGGACACAAATTATGTAGCACCAAATTATTACTTATGTAATAACACAAACTGTCTTAGTTACATACTGCATGGTATCATGTAAATTTATCATTGATGAATCATGATGCACATTTTATCTGATGCAGTTACTATGTTTGTTACTACATCTGTTACTTATGTAAATCTTTGTGATCTAGTGAAAGAACAATTGATGAATAACACAAGTGAAATACTGATCTCATGTTTATTTACCAATAATGAATCATGATTCATTGTTCATGATTTGTACTTCAGTAGTAACTTAGTTACCACTACGCATTTGTGCTCCCTCAAGTAAAGGGTTACCACATTTATTTAAGAAATAATTTAAAAATTGCGTTCAGATAACATTTTTAAAAGGAGCAAATATCTAAATAGATTCACAGAAATACAGTTATTTCTCAATAAATAAACAAATGAATAATAGGAATTCTAATAGGATTTTATTTTTTTGATGACCGGAGTAATTCTGGTGTTTTCCTAAAATAAAAACATATTTGGCGTCAGAGTTAGTTCACAGTGTAATACGGCGTTACTGTGATGTTGCTGATCATAAGAAATGGATTTTATTATGAAGTTTATTTAAGGCCCTTGAAGTTCAAATTGCTCGCCATTCACGTATGTTCAGTAATAAGTATCACCTATGGATGTCTGCTGCAGTTAACCAGTTACATAACAGCCTTTGTACAGCTCATCTGAACTTCCGAATACAAACAACAGAAAATGACACGTGCACCGCTGTGTCTTGCATAGGCGTCCTGTAAGACCTGTAGCATCTGGGTTCAGGGCATGCAGTCAACACAAGAGCGCGAGGTTCATGTCCCCTCTGCCTTTTTCTGACCACAGAGGGATGTCTGACAGTCCTCAGAGTGCTTTATGAAGCCAAGAGCTGGATTGTGCAACTGGTTGCCGATCAGGGTTGTCATTTTGAGGGGCCCGGGGTTGGCCAACGCAAGTTTGGGATAAGTGAAGGTTGAATTTTGTTGTACTAGCTGTCAATGACAGTAAAGTCATTCTGTTTCATCATCAGGAAAGATGACTTAGTCTTTGTGTAAGCTGCTCTCAAATACACTCTACCTACACTGTTTAATTCCGTTCATCTGTTATAAATGTTTTATAACTAAGGGAGTGTAATATGGATGCATTTTAGTATGCTATTTATTTATCTTTATTACTAAGTACTATTTTACTCGTTTTGAAGGAGCAACTGGATATCCGAATTTCCTCTTGGGGATAAGTTGCTTTCTTTCTTTCTTTCTTTCTTTCTTTCTTTCTATTTAATATCTGACTACCAGCATATAACTTCTCAGGGGAACGGTTAGTTTTCGTTAACTGCGAAACACAAAACATTTTTGGAGTTTCTTCTGCAAAAGAATAGATAACACAGACTTGCAAATGGATACCGAGAAGTAACACAGTGGTAAGTTTCCCTTAGAAAAAGCATCCTGATAGTCATCTGGGGCGTCTCTTGGACTGCTTGACACTGGATTATGGGAATCGTATATTCCCAGGTGGGACGGGGGGGTGAGCCACCATAAAGGTGCATGCACACGTACGGGCAGCCAGTACGGGCCTGCATGGTTCTGTCACTAACCTTGGATAACAGGCTTTATCGAGAAAATATTCGCTGTTTTTGTGACACCTCCAATCTAAAAACAGATGCGTCTTTAAAAAAAAAAAAAAAAAGCACACTTGTCCCTAAATGTATGACATGCCTAAAACAAATGGAGAGGAACACAGATGCGCTGACATATAATTTTGAGCCCTGCTGAACCTCGGCGCACATGTGGCCCAGGAGCTGACCCGGTCGTTAACGGGCCTGACGAGCCAAGGG
>JAODUD010000041.1:5956389-5976542 GCA_026784285.1 Stomatorhinus walkeri | reverse complement strand
CCCCCCCCCCCCCCCCCCCCGAAAAAAGCAATGAACTAATCCATTCAACTGCTGAAAAGACAGCATTAAAAACGTATTGCTGTCTGCAGCTGAATATTTGACAAAATCGCTTCTGAGTTGATTTCTGTCTAATTTGTTAGCATCTGTTTGTGTTAAAGTGTAACAGGTCAGAATGAAGGAAAGAAACTGAAGGGTACATTCAGAAGGAAAGATTTCCTGAAGAGGGAAATGATGAAGAGTGATGGAATAAGGAAAGAGTAAATGGAGGGTAAGACCTCAAGTAGAAAGGCCGACCAATCGGCCGGGCCTTTTCAACTGACCAATCAGCCAGGCCGTTTCAGCTGACCAATCAGTAGGATATTTTTGGCTTCATGTCCTTACCATGAGATGTCAGTCACAGAAAGGCTTCATTTTTAAGAGGCATCCTCCCTTAACTAATGGGCAGGTAAACCCCAACACCTAGATATCTTCTGTAGACACATTGTCTCAGATCTGAAGGCTTGTAGCTGCCACCTCTCCCTCTCTCCCCCATCCCTCTCTCTCTCCTTCTCTGTCTCTCTATCCCTCCCTCTCTCTCTCTGTCTAACTGCCCTTTAGATACCTCAAGTGTGAATCTGGAACAATTACATTAGCAGGGCAAGGGTGTCTCTCTCTCTCTCTCTCTCTCTCTCTCATTCTCCTCCACTTGGCTTACTTAATTGAAACCTACATTTTGCTCCCTGTTAGATTCTGAACAGAACTTCATTTTTAATAAAGAAATTTGTCCTTAGACCTACAAAATGTTGTCATTCTGGCCAGTTAACGCTGCTCTAAACATTTTACATGTAAACACTGACAGACCCTTAAAGTTCAAGTTCATGGTGCTGCAGCATTTAGTCTGTTCTGTATGAAGACATATGCAAGACTGATCCATAGGCCAGTTCGATTTCTCAGTTGTCTATGTACCTTTAAAAAGACAGAAGAATAGGTTGTTTGAAACTAAAGTTAGGACTAGCCTAAGTTAACTCCCTGAATTAGCATTATTACAAACAAGTCTCTAGTGGGTATTCAAGGAGAGTGAGATATATCCTGCAAGCCTGGAACCAGGACTGTGTCAGCAGCATGGGAATAAAGTCTGTGCAATTAGGCAGAACTGCAGCACAGCTGGTGAGGGGTGCGAGAGCAGTATTGTAACATAACAAACAGTATGGCGTGCTGATTTCAGCACAAACTATTACTAAGAGCTGACACATGGAAAGAGGCGACAACAAAAGGGTCAATTTGTAATGGTTATTTAAACAGGCCGGGAAAAGCTGAGGTTCACTAACCCCCCCACCCCCCGACTGTAGCTTCCAGCCTGAAGAGTGTTTTGTTGAAAAAAAGGAGAAGGATGGGTTTATACCATCAGTTAGTTGACACCTCCATTGCTGGGAATTTTAATTAACTCCTCTTATCGCCCAGATGCTAAAGAGCTCTTTCACCACACAGAGACAGCGGCCTGTCCCATGGGGGCCACTCCGAAGCCAGCGGGCTGGAGAAAGGACGCCGCTTGCCTGGGGTGGGACGTCGCTCGGTGGGAGCGCGATCACGCGCCACGATAAATGAGCGGGAAAGGTCTGAGGACGGGGGCAAGTGCGACCGCAGGCTGGATGGTTTTTCTTGGATTTTAAGTAGCGAGCTGCTACCAGCACTTGGGTTTTGTTATCGTTCCCCTGCTCAGTCACACTTTTTGTCACGCAGCTTACAAATGTACCTGTTTATACAGCTGGATATTCTGCTGGAGAAACTGAGGTTAAGCCTTATACTCAAGGGGTGTAAAAGTCCCTCGAGTGTATGTGTGTATGTGTGTGTGTGTGCATGTATGTATGTGTGTGTGTGTGTTTCTCTGTGTGTGTATATTGTGTATATAGATGTGTGCGTGTATGTGTGCGCATATTCACACACATTTGACAATATTTGTAAAGTATCACACCCAAAGGATCTAGACAGGTGTAATATTCCCAGGTATTAACATTCTGAAATATTGTCAAAATGGCACAGGATGACGAACCAACTGAACGTACAGACGATTTACCCATAAACACCAGCACACGCTGTTCTCACACAAACCCGCTATTGCATATAACGCACAGATGACCTTTAATTATGCACGCATAATGTAAAGTGCAGGACAGTGCTATGAAAACCTGAGAAGCCTCTTACTCTGCTATTGTAAAAGAGATGCACCGTGCGAGGAAAAAAAGCTGCTGTTTTAGCTAAACCTCTCATCTGTCATATGTCAGATGTGGGTGGCCAATTTCATTATTCAAAAAGCAATGTAAGATTCACGTTTATATAGCTAAGCTTATGAGAACTACTGCAACCTAAAGTGCTACACAAATAAGTATAAATAATATAAAAAAATTCACTTGGTCACACACATTTTTGTGCCATTTTTTGTGCTACAAAATGGTGAAGTAAACAGATTTAAACCATTAGCCAGACTCTGGAGACATGGGGCTGCAGATGTGCACAACTGCAGACCAGCTTGGTATTAATCTAACAGCAAAACACTGCTAAAGATATTTCTATGTTTCTCTGCATGACACTGCATGTGCAGCATAGCTGGCAAGCTAAATCACTTATCTATCTTCCCTTATAAAAATGCTATGGACCTACTGGAAATCTGAATTTGGAATGTGACTGCAGACACACTCTCTATGGAACAGCATTTCTGGCCTGAAATATTACCTTATGCAGACGCAGTCCACAGATACAATTTAAAAAGGCACTGATTAATTCACAAGGATACATACAAATAACAGTATGTTAAAGCACTATAACTACAGTCAAGCTAATTAAATCACTGGCAACTACTGCCCAGCAGAACAAGGATGGTTCATTAAATTACAGATACAAAGGCAGGTTGCCGTTAAAACCACGTAAATCCTAAGGCCACAGGTATAGGGATGGGATAAAGCAAATTTAATAAGGATTCCCAGAAATGCTGGAAAAGGAAAAAAAAGCATTTACATAAATGACAGAACATAACCTGTAAAAACCTTCAGGCTCACCACTGGATGTGATATCTCAGTTACAGATATACTTCTTATATTTCCTGAAATTAAAAGTGCTTTTCCAAAAATCGTGGAAATATTTAAACAAAAAAAAACGTGTGTCAAAATTCTACACTTATATTAGAAAACATCCTAAATTACGTCAAATGATTATAAAAGACGGAGGCATGGGCACAAATTATGGTGCTTTGTAACCTCCCAGGAATCAAAGCCAGCCAATGAAATCCCCTGGACCCTCTGAAATGGGTGGTGACCCCAACCCCCCTCCCCCCCAATACTCAACCCAAAGTTACGCCCTTGGACAGATGATTGGATTCATTCACCTATTTGTTATATTGTAATATACATCTATATATTGTTTAGTTATAGGAATATTCAAACATGAAATGGCCATATTTGTTACCCAAGAGCTACAGCAGAAGCTGGTGAGGTGAAGAACTGGAGCAATGGATTTCACTTTTGCACGTTTTTCCTCCTAAATAAGAATAAGATCACAACACAAAGTTGAGACTAACTTCTGTCATTGCTCCAATTTTTCACATGACAAATCACCTTTGAAAATCTCACAGAAGACTCTGTTCTGGAAAATAAGTAATACATCTATAGAAATATCATTGTATCTCCATATGTCTGGTGCTGGTCTAATTATTACAAATAATCTTTTTTTCAGTTTATTTGTCCAGTAGCTACTTTCGGCAAGATCACTCCAATAACAAAAACAACTTCTTATTAATGCTACATTATATTTTTCTCAATAATTACAAAAATACAGGCTTGAGCAATAAAATTTTACTGCTTTGTAGGTCTCAGCCATCAATTTTCTGGCTTCAAGTGAATAAAATATAGAAATCCATCCATCTTTCAACCACTTCTGGAGTATTAGTCTCAGCGGGACCTTGGCTTTTCCCAGGCATCACAATGCATTAGGCTGGGGTACACCCTGGAAGAGAGGCTCATCCATAACAGATAATCTCATTAAGTTACACTCTCTTAAACTCAGGTGCTTCTATTTTGATATCAGACTGAAAAATAGGACAAATCCTCTATGAATCAATCAATTACTTCCTTTACCTAACCTGTGTCTCCTGGGATAGTCCTCTGGTATATTGTCACTCCGCCATAAACATTTCTGGGAAAAGGAATTAAAGCTTCACATCCAGGTGACGTCATGCAGGCCAGCCAGCCGGCCTGAGGCGTAAGATTTCATGGCTGATAACCCCCAATTTGCAGGTACCTGACAGGTCTGCAGGAGGCCCCTGCGCCGCCTGGCCAGCTGAAACTCTCCGCTGCGATGGAACGATGCCAGTTAGGCGCCGTCGCTGCAGAGCTTCAAGTCGGCGGTTAACAGATCCGTGCGGAAGACTCTTCAGGCATGTGGAATCTACTCTCTGGGCCATCCTGTGGTTCCTGGAAGATTATCTAGCTAACTAAATTAGTGGAAAAAGAAAGGAATATATGAAAAAAATAGATTGATCTTACAAATTGTTAGCTATATGCTACTCTTGTGTTCTTATGTAGCATTTGATGAGGGGCCTGCATCACGAAGCTAGATTTTTGGGTTAGCCAGATAAGTTGTTGGATTTAAGGTAGCAACCACTAAATTTAAGTGCATGAAGATAAAATTCATTCAAGGTGGGGTACCTTAAATCTGACAAGTTACCTGCCCAATCAACAAATCTCACTTTGTGATACAGGCCTGAAGCGGGTTGTTGTGATTTATTAAGCTCAGCATCTGTCTTTGCTAAGTCTTATCCTTTGGCGAGACTGGAAAACCAGCGTAAGAGTAGAAGCATGGGTTGTATCACACGTGTCCAGTTACGTAGCTAGCCGGCATTCTTTGAAAAATTCCTACGTACAAATAGAGAGGAGTTCCCATCTTAATGCCATTGGCAGACCCCTCGTACGTCTGAGCAATTCACCTTCTGGTAATAGTGGGAACAGCCCTCATGGAAAAAGCACCACGTCGGATGAACTGAAGACTTTCCGTTCTTTGAAATGAAAGGCATTCTTTGTGTATCAATTTACCAAATCTTTTTTTAAAAAAACACTGAAATTAGTGGGAAATTCTCTCAGTACTGTGATATCATCCAATTCACAATATGGAACAGTAATAATTCGCTGGACCCTGGTGATTCCTGTTCATTTCCATTATTCGTGTATATTTCCGTTACTTCTCAGAGTTGTTTAATAAAAACCTTCATGTTTATAATTTAGAGCGACCTGGCTTTTCAGTGGTCATTCATGTAATTTCGGAGGCACTTTTCGGAGCTGAACGAGGATCGTTGTAGCATGTTTTGGCAGTTATCAATGTTCTACGTTGAGGTTTGTAGTTGTTTCACATGAATGACTTTCCAACACGTGGCACAGAAATAAACCTAAAGTGCAATACA
Source organism: Stomatorhinus walkeri (assembly GCA_026784285.1). Lineage (NCBI taxonomy): Eukaryota > Metazoa > Chordata > Actinopteri > Osteoglossiformes > Mormyridae > Stomatorhinus > Stomatorhinus walkeri. The sequence continues at coordinate 5,971,117 of JAODUD010000041.1, read as the reverse complement.
ATCAAAAAGCTTCTCGGCAGAAGTGAGAGGATTATAAATGCAGCCATCCAGCAGCATTTCACGTGCTTCATCCTGGCCTCCTTGCCGTCACGCCCGCGTCCATCTGCACTTTGACTTTATTCCACTGTCAGCTTCCTGACACTAATATAGCCAATCACTGTCCAGGCCGTATCCCTGGCAACAAGCTGTGGTGTAACACAAAGACTGGAAAGTGCCCTTAGATGTGAATTTTGCATGGTTTCCCCATTTCTTTTTGGAAGTCCCTTCTCCCCAAGATGACACCTTAGGTGGAAACACATTGACAGTGACTTTTCCACTTCAGGTGATTCTACAGCCCTTAAAACCGGTTCAAGATCAAAAAAACATAACCTATTCTTGACGATCATCCCTCCTCTACACCAAAACAAAGCTGTTGCAGGAGCTCACCATTGCAAATCCATTAAAATATAAAAAATGTTCCTAAAATTCACCTTCAACAGTAAGATACATGATTTACTTCGGCTGTCATGTACTATGAAGAGATGAATGTGCATTTAACACTCATTTATTGTTATTCTATTTCTTATTGTTATGGTTTGGGAATGGTTTGACAGTAATTGGAGTTACATTTCTAAGTATTATTGTATGATAATCAGTTATTTATGCTTATTAATGTATTTATGCATCTTTTATTTAACAGCTGCTTTATATGTTTACTGTGCTCTTCCGTGTTTGCTTCAGATGAGTACATTTTTACCACGTGGTGATACAGCTTTTTGGATTCATGCTTGGAAAACACACGACAACAGATGTTCTACTGCTTAAGTTCTGCTGATTTATTGTCTTGACTTAACTTTGCATATGGTTAAAACAAGATATAACAGACATATTGTTCAGATAAATTATTACTTAGCCTTTCAGCTTTATGTATGTGTTCATAAACCCAAGACTCATCCTGTGATTTAAGTATAATCTAAGATATTGAAACATACCTGTGGTGTTGATGGGTTTTTCTGTATTAAAATAATAAAGATGTTACAATTTTCTATGGTGCTCCTCACCTTTTGTCTTGGAAGCCCCAGATCCATTATTATCTTCCTATGGCAACTTAACCAAGGATTATGCTAACACCAAACCGATCTAAGGAATGTCTCCAAAATTCTGCCGGTGATTTTGTGAACCTTGTGCAGGCCTGGATTCGCAAAATGAAAGAGTTAACAGAACTTTTGCAGGATTTTTTAAAGGAGCTGCAGACATTTCATTTGGTAGTGAGTATCCTTGTTGTTTTCTGCAAGGGCTGCGGCCGCATGGCAAATGTTTAAAAACATGTTAGCCTCAGAGCACCGAACTGTCGGACAGGATAGGACAAAAAAGCTGTATTTAAAAGTTAGTGTGACCTTGTGCTTTTGCAGTAAATGACAAAAAATATCTTAATTTATTGAAGTTATTTATTATTTAATTTCTGTAATTATACTCGGTCATATATCTAAATATGCAATATGCGATTGCGCCGCGTAGCTGGCAAACCAAATTCTCAAAGGGGGTGGCCATTTTAATTAATGCTGTTTTTATTTGAGGTCGCAATTCCTATAATGTGGGAAACTAATAAAATAGCAGGGAGGCTAAGAGCCAACTGGTTTTGTGGTTTCTCACAGTTTCTGCTCTTTCAAGGCATAATGCCTCAGAGCCTATTACTTTCATAAGGGATTTTCATTACTAAAAGCCACCTGAGACCACAAAATTGGAAACTCATTCCTCATGTGACTTTTTACCGATTCGCAGTTCTTTATTAGGTATGTTGATAAAATAACTGGGAGTCATGGACCTGGAAGTCTACAGCAGGTTGCCCCGAGTTGAAAATGCATCAATCTTTGTAATACTAACATGCAATATAGATGTTATATTATGAGCTTATAGCCCTGTGATGGCCGGGAGTGGCAGTGTGCCTGCTTTACACTATGCCTTTTTCCCCAAAATAATTTCTGATTCACTAAATTGACAGTGTGGACCATTTAAGCGAATGCCGTTTAGCAAAGAGTATGGAGGGTGTTGAAGTTTCATGTGGTGAGCCTAATTAGATTATGGGCTCTGGGTGCTGTGTGGGCAATGCAGCTGTGAATGCCACTTTGTGTGATGACTTACCGCGTGCGCCGTCAGGGAACCAGCCGCAGCCACCCCAGCACTCTTCCCTCACGAATGTCACCCTTTTCTTTACATATCTTATATTGTGTTTTTTGCTTTCCTTTTAAATTATTAGCATGGAAGCCTTGGCCTTTAAATACTGAGGTATTTGTTTTTTTTTTTTGGTTTATATATTTGTTTGTTCCTCATGCTTTTTTATTGGTAGAGCTAGAGATGTGGCCTTTATATTTGGAGGTGTTTGCATTCATTTGTTTATATATTTTGATTTATATATTTTCTATTCATTCCTCATGATTTCCTTTTCGCTTGTTAGCACCTGAGACCTGCCCATTTTATCCCAAGGTGGTTGCAGTTGTCCCCTAGCTATACCATGTACCAAAAGAACGCTTCTTGGTGGGATTCTGGCAGGCTAAGGAGTCACACCATTCCTCTACAATGAATTTATCCAAATCACATGGAGGTGATAGGGCAATAATTCCTCTTTTAGGCGTATTTAATGCTCTCCTCGGAATTAGTTCCAACAACTGGTGGGGCAACAGAAGAGGAGTAACCCTGCCTTTGTGCTCATCGAACCACCTGCTGGCAACACCTGTGCGTGTGGACCGGAGCACCGGTGCCCTGGAATGCGTCGTCCTCCGGCAGGGCTGCAGAGGCACGCTAAGGAATGCGTGTGGAAATCCTAGTGCAGAGCAGCACTCTGCAACCAGGCCGCGTTCAGAGCAGGATTCCTCATCATGCTGCCAGTCAGCTTTTTGTGGATATCGTCTGACAGCTCATGGCCTTATTGTAATCAGAAGCTTAGCTATATAAATATTTTTCGCAGAGAAGTTGCCTTCCATTTCTAGCAAGAGGAATGTAAGATGCTCTAAAGAGAGCAGAGGAGCTCATCTGTTATATGGTATGATCCGGACTCATTATATACTTACGGTGAATTTACTTTTGGCTGCATGCATTTGAAGGACAAGCAATTTTTTACTATGTCTAAATATCTTTATTTTCAGTATCAGCACATACAATCCTTGCTTAATGAGGTAACTCCAATAATCCTATAGTTTCTTGCCCATTATTTATTTCCCCCTTCCTAAAATGAGTCCTCAGCTGTCATTAAAGCCGGACCCCCTTCTTTATTTATTGAATCTTCAATTCCAGCAACCTTTTAATCTTCTAGCTGCTTAGGGGCCATTTAATTAGGGAGTTAAACTCTGTTATTGTAAGTAATTCGGCTCCTTGCTTGTTGCCATTGTTTGGCCCAAAGTGGAGATCTAACCGATTTAAATGCTATTCAGGGCTATACACCCCCGCCCCAGCCAATCGCCGACACAACACACCTATCTCAGGCACTCTTCTTTTTTACTAACTGAATGGAAACACTGCTTTCATTGTCAGCAAATATTTTTGGCCCTAACTTAGAATCCTCGTCGTTGGCACATAGTGCATTACTATAATAAACTATAAAATTAGTCATTTTAATATCATATTGAGAGTAATACTGAGAATATAAACAAACCAAAGATGTTTCAATATACCATGTTTCTGAATTTGTTTTCAATAAAGGGCCTAAAAGGGATTTGGCAGAATCATTACAAGTAGATTTTATAGTAAAGTAAAAATGCATTATAAAGTGCAGATAGATCTATTTACAATGGCTTTGCAAGCTAAATTAATGCAGACTGAATAGAAGCAAACAGAGGAAATCACCCCATTCGATCTGTTATAGGCACTGAAGGGCTTTTACTTCTGAGCTGGCAAACACATTTACGTAACTAATAACTGTTCAGATCATTAAGACAATCAGCCTTATAAATGCATGGGCAAACAAAAGTTTACAGCTCCAACTGCGGGCGGTCGTGTTGAGTGAGACCCCCTCTGCGCTCAAACTTTTCAGTGTCCCAGTCTTTTCTGCCGCTCTGCACTTCAATAGTATCTGTTGCAGACATTTTACAGTCTGTCCTTTTTTATCTGGGGACCACTGAAGAAAAGTGTCTTTATTTGGAAAAATATCTGCATGCATAACGTCAGCAGTTCAAAATGCAGGTAGTAAAAAATAAGAATGATTCCATTAATTCCCTACACATCAACACATTTGGTACATTGCAGCTAGAAATGCTGTGGAAAGGTGCCATAATAATGTAAACAGCACACACAACATACAGCTATTTAATCAGATTCTGAGAAAATAGTCAATATCTTTTTGTATTCAAATTAAGATATATATTTTTTATCTTCCGTTACAAAAAAAAACACAAATAGTTTATGCTTTTATTGATATACACGTTATTATTATTAATATTATTGTTGTTCTTATTGCTGCTGGTGGTGGTGTTGCATCAGAATAAAAGAAGAACATTTCCAAAAACAATGATTAATAAGATAATATATAATATATAATATATTATCTCTCTATGAGTCCAATACAGACATTGATTCTTCTTATTGGATTATGGAAGTAATGTGTGTGCGCGTGCGTGTGCACGCTCGTGTGTGTTTATGCATAGATGGCTGACAGTAAAAAACCCTCTTTTTGGAAGAATCTCCTTCTGTCCATCCTTCGCTCCTGAAGGCCTCCTGTGTGGTTGTGCTCCTGATTTTGAATGATTTCTCCACAGTTAATCTTTTGTGCTACACTTTAACCTACAGTCTTTCTAGAACAAATGCGGAAACTAGCCTTGTTTCTGTAGCTCAGTAAAATTGATAAACCTATAGAGGTATAAAACCTACACATTTGCTTGTCATCACACAAGGCACATTGAGACTTTTCCCATAGTTAACATGAGCCATATCTTGTTCCCACTCCTTAAACATAAAACATTCAAATTATGTTGAGAGTGATTTTACACTGTTTTAATCAGTAATGCCGTCAAGTAATTAATATCAGACTAAATTAATGTAAATGTAAATATACAGATAATAATGTAAATAATTAAAAAACAGATTAAACTTAGGATTGGGAAGATATGTGTTTACATAAACTGTATACCCATATTTCGTATATATGAAAATAAAATGTTTGTGTTTATTAAATAATATAAGCACTAATCAAAACAATGTCTTCTTTGTTAGGTACTGGTGCCACATCAAAGCACAATGATGGTTAGGAATGAGTTAAAACTGGAATGTTTAATGAATCAGATGATACGGAAGACAGATGCCAAATTTGGGGCCATTCTGTGGCAGGCTGACAGGCAGAGCTGCTTTCATAAAACCCCGCTGGGTGACCAGCTTTTCCCTAAAACTGACCCTGGGTTGATAACCAACATGACATGGTGTGAGTCACATGGTCAGGAAAAAAACCCACAGACAGACAGACAGAGTCACACACACACATACACACAGACACACACACACACACACACACACACACAGACATTTGCATTCATGTCTTTGTGGGGACTGTCCATTCATTTCTATGGGCATAACCCTAATTCCAACAATGACAACCTTAACTAAAGTAACTAAACAAAATACAAGAGTTTTGACATTTTTAGTTTTTTGATTGCAGTCACAGATTTTTATAAAATTGAGTCCTAAGGAACGGTCCCAACAATGTCAAAATATCAGGTTTTTGTCGGCAGGTTTTTATTCCCCACAAAGTAATATAAACACACACACACACACACACACACACACTATGAATATTATTACAGCATTAAGTATGGAAATAAAACAAATATGTGTCCATATTTAATTAATGAAATCATCATTTGTCCCATTACTGAGCTGGGGCCTGTACTGCACAGAACACTTCCCCAGATTTTGCACAGAAACTGCTCTCCAGCCTTTTTACTAATATTTCCTTTGGTTCTGATTCCAATCAGAAAGACCCCACTCTTGGAAATCTGCCAGTTATACCTTCCATTATTTGTAAATATGAAAATGTACAATTATTTTCTCTCTTAGTGTACTATATTTTAATTATTTTTTTTCCACAAATAAAAAATGTTCTTCATAATTTCATAGGGAATAAAGCAGAGAATATTACTTATTTAATAACCTGAACATTGCTGATATTTTATTGAAACCTTATAATGCCTAAACTGTTTATCATGTAAATACATTCTCTCTGCATTATAAAAAATAATTAAAATGTATCACATTAAGTTATTATTATTATTATTGTTAACAATCCTACTACAACAAGTAAGAGTGAATAAGACTAAAGCAAGTAGTCAGTCATATTTTTATGCTTCACTACCATAATTTCTGCCTATTACGTTTGCATGTATTTAATTAAGAACTCTTACAAAGCTAATCCTTAGCTGACAAGTGTACTGGCCAAAATAATAATAATAATTTTGCAACAATATTCAAATTTAGAAATAAAAACATTCAATTTATTGACTTAGCATATTTACCCAGTCCATCAATAAGCGTTTGCGTGTTTTCCACATTAAACTTGTAGTTTAGTTTATTAGGGCAAACCAGTGTCGGTTGGACAGCAAGAGATGGGAATGAAAAGTTTCCTCTTAAAAGTCATGTGACTCAAAGCAGCTTCCAAGACAAACACAATGGCTGAACAGCAGAGGTAACATAATTCTTGTCCTTGTAAAGTGATGTTACAGAATGAATAGCACACTCTCTTGTATGCCTGTAACCACTGTGTAAAACACTAATTATCGGACTGATAAAATCATAACCCTTCACCACATGGCATCTTTAAATGGATTATTGAGACCCAGAGAATTCCTTTACATTTCACAATGTAAATCCTGGTAAATTCACAGCAAACTGAGGATATCATATTATCTTAAGCTAGCCTGTATATACCACGGCAATGCACATGATTTACTGCAATATAAATCTCAAATGAATCTGACTCTGACTGGCGTTCTTAGGTTTAATCCTGACTACTAAACGCCCATTTAACAAAGATAATAGATAATCAAATTTTAATATTGTAATGTAAATGTAATGCTCATTTTAAATAAATATTTCAATCATTAAAATTACTTTACACATCTGCCATAAAAATATATATGTATATATGCATAAAAAAACAAACAAAAATACAACAAAAACACAGGGCTTCCTAAATGCCAGACAATGCATTTTCACCTCAACTTTACAGTTATTACAACAGTAGGAAACCAACCCATGATTACCAAGAAGTAGCTGCCATGTTTACATGTGACCTAAGCCGTGTTTGCATTGCTGAAGGTGTGTGAATCCTGTCTGTCTGGGTGTGAATCAACTGTATGCGGTTAAATCAGTCCATTTATCATTGCAGTCTCTGAGGCCCTTCAAGTCTCCTTGAGCAGCAGATGAGGTGCAGGATACGCGCGAAACCATAGAAACACAGCGAAACCGAGGCTGAGAGAAAAGCCCATGCAACGGAGAGCATCAGGACTCCTGCTTGTCCAGTTGCGTGTATCACGTTCAGTTAAAAAAAAAAAAAATCTTTACAGTCTCAAGTACAAAAATAGATCCTCACTTTTAACGTTATTTGTGGCTGAAAAATTATAAACATCTAAAGGGTGGGGATATTAATTTCCAGTACAAAATGTTACAAGAGTTCTAGGAAAAAAAACAGCCATCATTTTTGTTAGCCTTGCTTTTCTTTCTGCCGCTGTTCCTCAGGTGGTTCCTCAAGGCTCCCTTGAGTGGTGAGTGCGTTTAGTCCTCTTGTTGAAAGGATAGTTGATGAAGTGAAAAGGCCGGTGCTCAGCCGAATGGTGTCCTTTGGGGGGGCGTTTCATGAAGTGGACTTCCCGCTGGTGCTGTCGGGTCTTGGAGCCCTTCCTAGGCCGGCCTTTACGTGTGAAGGCCATGTACCAGCCATCATATTTGGCATTCTGCAGCGCAGTATAGTTGTTCTCCAAGACGATTTCTGTGAAGATGCAGTCTTTCCCGTGCCCGTTTTTCTGTAGGGGGGAGGGTTTTCCGATTTAAAAAATGTACCAACACGGCCTAAGGGGAAACATTACATTTTCTGATAAATCTAAGAAATTCGGGCCATTAACCTCTGAGGTGAGGCGATGACAAGGGTTACAAAGTTATGATGTAGAAAGACGTGAGAAGCTATACTGATTCTTTTCAGGCTTATTATTAAAAAACACTGAAAAACACTTAACTGTTAATGCTTTTGCTATACAAACTACTACTGGAACTGTGTTTAACCTGACATTTTTACGCATATTAAGAGCGTCAGCGTTTGTAAAAAAATCATTATATAGTTAGCATATGGCTACAGAATATGCTTAGGTCTTCTGCCAAGCATTATTGGATTGACTGTAATTTAATTTATTGATCATTATGTATTTATTCTGACTGCCTACAATGGATCATGTAATGTAACCTAACAATGACAACTGTAATTTGCGGCCTAATTTTAAATTCCTGTCAGTGCTATCGACATATAATATCTAACAGCTGATTCTTCGTGTCGCCCTCTGCCAAATCTGGGACACGTCACAGCCTTAACAAGCCAAACTAAGAGCGCAAACATATCTCCAACCACTTAACAAACTGGGCTGTTAAAAATAAACCAAATCCACACTGAGCGAAACACACATCTTGAGCGTAAGGAAAAAAAAAAATCCCCACACACGCAGTGTTGGGCATCAGAGATGTCACATGAAGTAAGATCAAGCTCCCAGACAGATGGTGCACCTGGCAGGAAGCTGACTAGGTGTTGGCAATATTTGCATCCCAGTTTATTACCGAGCACAGCAAGCAAGAAAGAATCACAAAGCTACCCTTGGAACAAGGATGCTCAGTGAAAAAAAAAAAAACAGCGAGGAAGGATCTAATTCCTTACACTCCATCAACCTCACAAAAGCTATAAAATGTGATAGGCGTCAATATGCGATGTGTATGAAAGAAGAGCAGGTGATGACTGCACATTAAAAAATCTGTCAGTTTCCCAAAATGAAAAATCCAGTATTTTAAACTTCTAATTGATTATTTTTGATCATTTTTGTGATTTTGCATTTATTTAGATCTGCATAGCTAACCCCCGATTACTGCAAAAGCTAGCATAAGCATGTCTGCTAATAAAATCGCAAATAATATACAGACAACAAGCTTTACATTGTCATTGAAAGACATGGTATGGTAAGTAACTGCCTCTTATGCCTGCGTAAATATGACATTAGCAAATGTTAAATAAGATCTATTCATGGTTTGTCCATTATCGATGTAGTATTGTCTTCATAATGGACTGCTAACCAGGGAGGATGACTTAATAGAGGATGCTGTATCTCATCATTTGGTATCGCAAACTGACTGTATGTGTGTTTTTAATACACACTTTCAATATTTTGCTAATATCATTCAACCACAATATTACAGAAACACATCTCCAAAGTTAAATATATCATATTGACGAAAAAATCTGGATCACTGAATTACCACTGAGGTTCCGTACGTTGCCCAGTCTAATCATGCATTTCACATTACTCATTTCCCTTTCATGAATGTTAAGATGCAAAAACATATACAATGATAACAGCCACACTTTTGGCCCTGAATAGGCTTAGATCATAAAATAAATGTAGATTTGTGAGGCAAAGGGTGACTGTTTCACTTTCTCCGACTCACCTTTCCAACCAGTTTCCCCCGTTTGTTCATGCAGATGTAGTAACCCGTCGCTGCTCCTTTAATTCTCACTCGACTTCCAAAAGTATCCGTCTCCACTATGAGTTTGGCTGGGGAGTAAAAATAAAAAATAAGAAACGCTGAAACTCCTGAACTTGGGGAAAGCACATTTTTATAATTCAGCTGATGCAGCTGTCAAATCGGGGTTTCCTGGTGCCTTTTTGCTTTTCTGTCTGTCTCCATCTCCCTTTCATGCTCACGCGCTCACAGAGACACGGTGCACATACATAAACCCAGCAGGGAGCATTTTGAGGATTTATGCAAGCTTAAATTCTTGCGCAATGATAAAAACACATGTACCTCAATTCTTTGAAATGAAAGGAATCATCCTCGAAGGCCTATAAACTTCTCTATAATTCCGTGCTCTCCTCACACGTACGAATTACGTATATCTTTATTGTAGACTGCATATGTAGGCGTCATACAGGAATTGACCTATAACAAAAATCTATTGTCTATGATGTACCATTTCCAAAGGAAATATACCAACCCAATAATGTATGGTCTATGGAAACACAAGTGTCATCTTTAGAGCCAGAACATTTGCACTGCCCAAATCATGCTGACAATATGAAATGAATTGTATCATTTCATCAGATAAACGAAACGCAATGATTTCCAGAGCGTTCCCTTAAAAAGAGAGCAAAATAAACGCATCTCAAGGAATGTGAGCGACCAGTCAGTGCAGAGCTGCCAGGCAGACCGAGAGATTGGATGGGGAAGCGATGAGGCATCGGTGGAGAAACCTGCGGCCAGCGCGGAGCAGCAGACAGACCTTGGCCCGTGACTCTGGCCTGCTGTGACCATGACACCCACGGATGTCACGGACGCTAAAGAGCGACCGCAGGCTGGAAGGAGTCCCCTGCGGAGCGGAGCGCATGTGTTCGCGCCCTTGTGTGTGCGCGGGCGTGTCCTTACGTGTGTGTTCTTCCGCGTGTGGGTGTTGCGTGCCGAACTGCAGAGCAGCATTTTCCTAAAAGCGAGAGCTATGAATATAGACCATGGTGCTGAAATGGCGAGCGGGCCTGTTGAGAGACTCTATTAGGGGAATTTATTAACTCTGTACGGGATGGATTTACATTTAATTAACCTATAAGGAAAAAGGTGCCATGTCAACACTAACAATTACGTTTGATTTAAAATAATTAGCTAAAATATACAAACCCTACTGGAAATCTCTGTAAGAAAAAACACAGTCTCTACAGTCATAATCATGCTGGTTCAGGCGATTTGATAGAACTTCTCATCTGACAATTATTTATGACAGTTTGATGTTACATAAATTGCCTCTTTTTATTCTTGATTTTTTTAATGCAAGACTTTGATGCAAGATGACAAAAGTCCGGCTCCACATAAGCAAATTTACTTATCGTTCGCCTGAGTTGGAGGACGAAGCGCAACAGCATCTGACAAGGCGATCAGGTGCATATAATAGATTCATGAGGACGCCGGGGGAATTTTCCGCTACTAGAAAATATATTCACGTTATATTCGCATAATAAAACCGATGCGTTTTCTTTGTACTTTTCGGTAATGTAAAACGGCATACAAATCGCGGTTTTAAAAAATTACAGACAATCTTTAGGATTTTATACCGGGCCGGCATATTATGAAGAAAATATAGCGCAGTGGAGGATTTCTGCTCTACAAGTTTTCAATTTCTGTTTCCAATGGGGATTTTTCTATGCAGGCTCATATCCTACAACTGGCCACAGTTTTGGAGTAATAATACTCAGGAAATGAGGTTAAAGTAAGATGAGTTCTGAAGAATATTCCAGACGTATTGGTTTCTCGAGAGAATCAACATTCAGACCAACTTAAAATAAATTTCACGTTTTTACACTCCTCTCTCTTTTCAGTGATACCCGTTAATGGACGTTTTGTCCCAATAAACTGCGGTTTATATTATTTTCTAGCATGAAGAACAAATGTAATGTCACGTACAATAATTTAAAGCAGGTCTATGTGCCTGCTCCACTTTCCAAATGCACCCCTATATCAAGCCGACGCACTTCACTGGAAATTTTATCCAATAAAGCATTCGCGGTTATTTTAAGTCTTCGTTTATCACACCAAAAACAGTGCCAATAATAACTCTGTTATTTCTGGGAAATAAAAAAATGCATTCTTACATAGAGTGAAAAGACGCAAAAACGTGATCAAATTTGTTGTGTTACTTAAGCTGGGTTTTGTAATTGATTATTTTTATAGAATGTAAGTGTGGAATTTTTATTGAACTTTGTCAGGAACTTTTGCGGACTTATTACTATAGGTGTGCAGACCATTTAAAAAGTCAGAATATTTCTGGTCTTACCGTGCACATCTCCATCCTCTGCCATGGCGTTGATGTTCTTGTCTCCGAGGACCTGGACGTGCTTGCCGCTGGTCCGGCTGTAGAGCTGGTAGGTGCGAATCAGCCTCCGACTTGCCCGGTCCGTCACCCTGCTCTGCTCGCTCACATGCTGTGTGAAATTTGGTGGGGACTGAACGCTTACCTATAACAAAAGTCAATACAGAGAAAAAGAAAGTGCCGTTATGTTACAAATTTCAGAAAAAAACGGGTAAGGTATTATCTCTGCATAACCCCACTTTATATTTTATGTTGTTAAAAGTAGGTTCTACATTCCTGAGTTGTCAAAGGACACAAAATTCTCTTGACAGTTATGAAGTTTGCTTTGAAGTCGATTCAAGATCGTCAAGACATTTATAAGAGTCCCGTAGTGTTCACTATTCAGCCTTGGTCATGTCCTACAAGCAAGTGACGGCTTCGGCATGGATATACCGCAGTCCTCTCTGTCCATGACACCCGCCTGACATGTTGCTATATCACAAATGCAGCGATCTTTCACCCTCGCTCCTTCAGATGACTTCCTCAGCGATTCATTTTCGTTTCTTCAGCCATCACAATATCCATCTGTTTTCGCAATTTTTTTCGCAAGAGGTCTACGTGTTTTCAAGATGTTTCGTTGAATAATTGCCAGCGACACACATAATGTGGTGTGTGTTGCATTTCGGCAGAAAAATAACAATGCGAATTAAGTTATTTTACTGTAATCTCTACCTTAATTTTATAAGAATGCAGAAGTTTTCACATATTGTCTAGGCTCTCCTTAGCTAGTTGTTGTGGACTTTTTATATTTAGGCAACGAAACTGGGAAGCTTGCAAAAACGTACCTGAATGTTGACACAAAGGGTAAAGAAGTAAACGGACCTGAAAAATAAAAGTTATTTTATTATTGCACATAGCACGCATACATTGAAAATGAGCACATATTAAAATTGTCAGGAGATGCACTTACAGACAGCCTAATCCCGGTGGTATAAGTCTCATTGTGAAGTGGTGGAATCACGAAAGGTCTCCTTTTTGGTAAGATATTCGTCATCAATTCCGCTGTAGAATGAGACTCTTCGGCACATATACGTCTTCTTAGATGAGAACTTAAGGCCACTTTATTTTAAGTCCCGCTTACTTCTCATCAAAGCCCAAATAAAACCCAGATATTGGCAAAAATAGACATTTAACTTAAAAAACAGACGAATGCAACGCAGCAGAAGTTTTTAAAAGTCCGCATTATTTCAAAAGTAACCACGGGTCACTTGATATTTTACAGCTCCTTATAAAAATCAGTTTTGTCACGCGATGATAGAAAACGGTGACCGTCATTCTTCATAATAAGTGTCATTTGGTGTTTTCTGAATGCTTACTTAGCAAACGGATACACTGAAAACGCAGCCAATTAAGTAACAAGCGGCGCATTTTGATTTCAGATAAAAAAAACTCCGGTATATGTAAATTTCAATGGGAAAAATTACAAGCAATGAAAATCTAATAACCCCCGATGTCCATAAGCTGTCGTAGACACATACATGTGACGCAACATGTATGTCCGTGCATTATATGTGTTTGAAACCCAACGCATGTAATTATCCCTGACGACGTTTCTTCCGAGTAGCGGTAGACGGGGTCCTGCGCTGGATGTCTTCAAGTCAATCAAAGATTCTTGGAGTGATGCATCCCTGCTTGTGATAGTGCCATTAGCGATGTTACCTCAAAGAGCAGTGGTATACGACTGACTGTATTCCCTGTTGCTCTTCCCTCCTCTAGTCCCATTGCCAGTCTCCAATGTCAACCCCTTGTTCACACTTGCACCCCTGTTTAAAATGGCAGGAACATCCTGAAGGATCGAGCCTCTCCCGAACAAAGGCGACCCCCTCCCACGACATTTAAAATATACCTTCATCTGAGGAAGATATATCTGATAGTCAGCAGCACACAACGGCGCACAAGTTAAACTGCAGCGCGCTAGATGTAGCAAGTCACCCAAGTGTCAGAAAAAAGCTTTCTGTAATTGCGCACTGCAGATAATGTAACGCTGAGCTACTTTCACAGTTTACATGCAAGCACTGGGCCTGATTCTATCCAATCGTCACGGAGTTTGGCCATAATTTGGACTAATGGAAACGATCACTTGCTCAAATCAGTGCTTGCACAACGATCTTATCGTCTATTATCTCATTTGAGTAACAAAGTATATACGATATTGTCTTCTAAAAATGAGAAGAAATTAATTATGGTGTTTATTCATGCTATGCCGTTGAAGGAACTGTAATACAGATCAAACAATGCAGTAATGTGGTTATATAGTATTTCACTTAACGACGAACTAAAAACTTCCAGGGTTTATTAATCAGAAGTAGCGACATGTGTATTGAGTTGACTTTGACAATGAAAAGTGTTCGACATCAAAGGGATTACAGGCGATTAGCTCCCCCCTACCGTCCAAACACACATACACACACACACGCACACGCACACACACAGTCAGAAGAATCAAGGTCTGTATTGGTCTCAATAGAGAGATAATATATTATTTGATCAATTACTGCTTTTGTAAATTATGTTTGTTACTGTTCTTCTATTGTTATGTAACACCACCACCACCAACAACAATATAATAATAATAACAATAACAACAACAACAACAATAATAATAATAATAATAATAATAATAAT
>JAODUD010000041.1:5915930-5930644 GCA_026784285.1 Stomatorhinus walkeri | reverse complement strand
CAGTATATGATCTTACAGCACATATTATTTGAAACAATGAGTCCAGAAATACCCTGGGTTCATAATGCATGGATTGTACTACAGTTATTCTACAGAATACACCATCATGGAGGTCAGACTAGCCTGGTTCAGGGATGTTTTTAAACAGTGTTCCAGCTTCCACAAAGGTAACATCCATCACTGAGATGGAAAAGTCAAGTCTGAAAAAGGCAGGTGACCAGATGATTGCAGATGGACAGGAACCATTCAGATCCGTTCTGTCCTTATACATCCTTTCTTAATAGTTGATCCCCACCACAATCTTCCATCCTCTTCTGTTTGTGCCCCCCTAGTCACCTAGGACTCCCCATCGTGTTGTAACCATTCAAAGCCACCATCTTCAGCTGGCCCGTGTTGCCGACAGGTTGCCTGTCCAAGACGCCGTTCCTGGCGGCAAACATCTGGCTGATCTCCACAAAGGTCTTGTTCCTAGTCTCCGGGATGATGAGGAAGACGTAGACGGCCACCAGTGCACAGATCCCAGAGAAGAGCAGATAGCAGAAAGCCCCCACTGTCATCTGTCCATGAGGAACCCCGACTTCCCATTAGTCAAGCCACACTTTTTCTTTAGCCTTGGCACTTTCAACTAAGCTACACTTCAACAGGGAACATTTAAAACACACCCATAATTAGGAAGTTCTTCATATATACGCTATTAAGGAGAAAATATTTCTAAAGCAAGTAATAACAGACATCATAGAAGAAATTAGGAGTTCACTGAATCATCTCTAAACTCAAGTATTTTTTCTTAGCGATTGTCGGTAGATGACACGTTTTATTCAGCTAAATGATTTAATAAAGAAAGGAAGGTAAAATCTTATTGGTCTGATGGTGCATAAGGTCAGCCTGCCCAAGGTCAGCTAAGGTCAGCCATATGCATGTTTTATCAAATGTTATATGTCCTTTCTAATCTTCCAGCTCTTTTTGTATTTTATAATGTAACGTGGTTAATAAGTTTCAGGTCCACTTGCAGTTAAGGTTTTTAATAATGCACATCCTTTTTAAGGCAGTTGAGGTTGCTCTATAAAAAATAAATGTGTTTGAACTGAACTCAAATTTTAAATGACAAAGAAAATGAAATTAAGTATATTTCAATAAAATACAAACTGTATTTTTTCCATTTGGTAGTAAGGTATTCTCTTATGATCACTGCATGGTTTCCTGAGTTTACCTGTGTGGCTTGCAAAACAAGGATAATTATAAGCCTATTTAAACTCGGGTCATAAAAAGACCGTCTTCGGTAATGAGACCCCATTTGTTCTGGAAGTGAACCAACTTACTACAATAGACCAAGTTATCTAGTGTTGATCCAAAACTGCTAGTACCACACAAAAACCTCCAGCAGTCGATAACCATATTACTATGTAGACACGCCCCAGGTCACGATGATCCGTGTTACAAAACCTTGACTTTATGATGGTTACTTTTAGTACATTATTCAATAAAATGCATAAGATATTTAACACTTCATTATAAAAACAGGTTTTGTGTTAATAATTTTGCCCAACTAAGTTTGCTAATATGAGTGTTCTAAGCATGTTTAAAGGCATGACGTTTATTAGGTTAGGTGCACTGTATTAAAATGCATTTTCCCCTTACGATATTTTCACCTTACGATAGCTTTATCAGAACATGACTTCATTGTAACCCGAGGAGAGGCTGTAATATAGGTCATAGACGAGCAACAAATATCAAAATTGGTGACAGAATACATTTTATACTTTCCTTTGAGAGTTTAAACCTGCATCTTTTTCAATGGTACAGAAATCTAAATCTCGTGCTCATATGATCATTTCCAGTGACATTCTCCCAATGCAGTGCTTTAATGACCTTCTAAGGAACAGATTGTACTTGACTGAGTACAAGGAGCCTCCTAACACTATGATTAGGCAGCGCGGGAAGATAAAAACTGCTATGTAATCCTCACCCAAGGCTACAGCGCACAGATGGACAAAGAACTGAACACCTTCTAAAGAGAAGTCCCCGAGCGCTAAGGCTAAGAGCCAGAGAACAGAGGAATGCCCTCACCTGCAGGAAGGGGAAGACAAAGCCCACCGTGAAGTTGGATACCCAGTTGAGCGAGCCGCCCACAATATAGGCGGCAGGTCGGTGGGACTGTCTGAAGAGCTCGGCCGTCATCAGGAACGTCACGCCGGCTGCACGGAGGCGAGAAGCACACCCTCTCACACATCCCTCTGTAGGGTGTGCACTTTGCAGGTACAGGTACGTCCAAAGATACATCGCACTTCCAGCCGAGGTCAGCTTACAGTTAAGTCTAGACGAGCTGTGGGCGGAGGCCTTTAAATGTATTAGGACAGATGTCCGATGATTTGCAGGCCTCGATAGCGACAGCGCAGCTTTTACAGCTTAAACATATGCACGCTGTATACATATTCAGTATATGCATTTCTGTATTTTCTATATTTATCTTTGGAGCGACCAGGTGTACATTTCACTACATGTTGTACCTGTATGACGATGTATGTGACAAAAAAAGGAATTTTGGATCTTAATCTTGAATTTTTAACAATTTATGCTTCTTTTATTTCCCCATCATATCTATACATCTGTGCTCGCAGGTTCAAGTCCCACCTCTGGCATGACTATCATTAAGTCTTTAAGGAAAACCCTTAACCCCAACTGTCCCTAAATTTAGAAAAATATAAGTTGCTCTGGATAAGAGTGTCTGCTAAACGCTGTAAATGTAAATGTATAAAAACATGTACTTCCATTTAGATGGGGAACGCCGTGGAGACTGAAGAGAACTTCAGCCTAGACTTCTTTTCTCAGGAAGATCCAAAACCCACCGTCTTCCACATCAGTGTTTCCCAATCTGGTCCATGGGGACAGACAGACAGTCCATGTTTTACTGGGAGCCGGAAGGAAGCAAAAAATGGACCATCTATGGGTCCCCGGGGACCGGATTGGGAAACACTGATCTGCCTCGTGCTGACTTACTGTTAACAGTCCTTCACGTTGACCTACTGGCTCAGAGTAAGTTTACTGCCACAACACTCCAGGGTCACCAGTTGCATTGCATTATATATATATAATAAATAAACTTTACTTGAGGGGGCACAAGTAACCTAGTAACGCAGTTACTACTCGAGCACAAATAATGAACAGATATAGTAACTGCATGAAATTCACGAACCGTTACTCCCGATTAATGATGAATCATGGGATCAGTATGTAACTAGCACTTAGTGTCTGGCTAATTAATACATTAACTAAGAGTGTACTACTAGACTATTTGTGCCCCCTCTAGTAAAGTGTTACAGACAAGTTCACATAATCCCAAACGTAATCATTTTAGTGCTCAATTGCCTGTCAGATGTCCCCTCCCCCAAGAAGAAATGCTGTCATATGGAGTTGGCATTCTAACCCTAGTCAGGCTGTACTCGCTCCTCTGCTCCTGTCTCTGGATCACCTCGCTCCTATTCTGCACCAGCAGTCGTTGAAAGCGGCTGGGTGTGGCACTTTCCCATTCATCTGAGCCCAGTGTGTTGACCTTAGGTTTGCGCCGCAGTTCAGACATGTGAGCACAGTCGTTTTAGTATTATACGACTCATACGTTATCAGGGACATGTTGCATATTGCATAAGAATAATGCAAAAGGGCATTAAGAAACCTCCTTAAAACGTACAATATTAGGTTGTGGTACAGCAGTAAGGGGATAGACCAAATGGCATTATAAATCTTTAGTGGCTTAATATGTTAAAACAGCAGGAGGGCTCTGCAGCTTCCTAATCCCTTTTGGTTACACGTGAGAAATACGCACTGGCGAGGTCCTCCGCCCGGCGAAGTGAATTCATAAGGATGCGGGGCGCAGATGTCATTATTTGCAAGTCGTAATTGCAGACGGAAGCTTAACGCAGTCAGACTGATAACGGGTCCGAACTGTAATTCATCGTTCACGCAGGATTTTCTCTTAAAAAGCCACATTCATCATTGTTTATGAACAATGAGCCATAAAAATCGTAATTAAAGACATAATTACAACGTCAGAAAAATCAGAGCCGGGAATGAATTATATATCCATCGGAGGTCTGAATAGTGCAACAATTGTGTACTCTGCTGCACTGTTCATTCATCATTCTCTCAGGGAGATATCCTCCGCTGTGTTTCTCATGACTTTTTGCCACATAGCGCAGAAATTAGCAGTTAAATGCTTCTTGTGTTATTAAATACTTGATAAATAATGCTTCTTATGTAAATACTTGAATCATTTTCCTATTCATGTGATTATTACCATCTTGGGCGTGGATTATAGTACTGCTCCACAATAAAACCCTGTAAGACCCTGTATCGTGTGTAGTTCTCAGTTCCCTACTGGGGGCGCTAGTTTACTCTGGTATTCGTATGAGAGTATTAGTCTTCTAAGGATGGACTATTAACTCCTGCAACTGTGACCAAACTTAAGCGTAATGCATTATATAAATGAGTAACATTTATTATTCGTAGATGCTGTTTGTAACTGAAAAGCAGTAATTACCTACACTAACAATGCACAGAGTAGTGGAATGTGTGTTTTTCTCCCTAACCTGTGTTCAAACGCAATACATCTATAAAACAGAGGAGAGGAGTCAACAATTTCACAAGTCCACCTCCAGAGGTCACCCTTTCCCTGTTTCACAGTGTAGGACAGAGACGGGGGACTCCGAAGGGCCGAACGTAATTAATGGTAATTGATTATCATCACCACCCACTTTGATAATCAAGGGGAAAAGGTTGTACAGTAAGAGCCCTGCTTATGAGCAAAAACCAGCTGACCTGAAAAAGGACACATTTACCTGCAGGGGACAGAATACACACACAAAGCAGTTTAGTTATTTTGGAATTTTAGCTCCATAAAATTCATTATTTTAATTAACTTTAGGAATGACACGGAGGTTGTACAATCCTACGAATTGCTTCAGTTAATAAATATTTCATGGACACTATGGGAAGAAGCCACTGAGAGATTTAATACAGGGTTGCAACTATAAAAGCAGATTTACCTGGGCCTATGCAGAAGCCTGCGATGATGCCAACCACACAGGCCACACTGACGTACCGCATGAAAGACACGTGAACCTATAATCAGAAAACGAGATCATGGCGCCCGGCTTAAATCGACAAGACTGACATTTTACTCCTGAGTTATGAGGGACCACAGTAATTCATAATGCACAGACATGTTCATTAATCCTCACAATTGAATTAAGCACGAGTGCGTCGTGGATGACAAAAATGCTAATTAGATGTGTACATGTTATGCCGAAGGTTAAAAAAGCAACGCAATATAAAAAAAAAAAAAGTAAACTGTCATGCCTTGCACAGGAAAAGATCACTTATTTCCTAAAATCAAAAACAGGATTTCAGGGGAATACGGGGTTACTTTCCAAATTTCCTTGAGCATCACAGGAATGATCTGGAAAGGAGGAGGGTGAAATTTCTATTTATGTAAAAAAAAAATTATCAGCTGCATTTGTTTTGAATCACTGCCATTGTATGAGATGTTTGTAAATATGGAGATGTTTCTTCACATCATTTCCGTTTGTTTTGTTGTTTGTACATACAGTATTAACATTGAAAAAACAAAGACATTGATTTAAAAAAAACAGTAAAGTCAGAGCAAGAAATGTAGCTAGAATTTGTGCTCCCCCACCCCGTCACTTTGGGACCCTTGTCCAATTTTACATGTAAATGTAATATGTATTCAAGAGTCCCTGTAGAGTGCAGGTCCCCTGCATTGGTCAGAGTATAAGCAGGGGTGCTTTAAGGGGGAGCAAATGTAGGATGATTTCAAGACTCCCAGAGATTTGTAACATAACTGGATTGGTGTGGATTGGGATCCAAAATCTCTAGCAGCTCCCCTTAATATGAACGTGCATCATCACGCATCTGTGTAGGTTTGGGCATGAAGGGGAACAGACACACACACCTGCAAAATGAGAGAGAGTGTGATCCCGGCACAGCACACGCCCATGAAGCCAAAACCGCCAATCAGCAGCAGCCGCCGGCCCACCCTCTCGACGGTGAAGCACTGGAGGGGGAAGCGGAGAGGGTCAGGCAGGCCTCAGGTCCCTGCCAGGTCCTCAAAGTGCTCGGAAGGAGAGCCAGGACGAGACAGGCCGGCTTCGCTTTCCAAAATGGCATTAAAATTACAAAAATGAAATGTGATGACTTAAAAAAAGAGGGGAGATGACAGCAGAATGTATCGCTGTAATTTTATAACCTCAAGACAATCACTGTAATTTCATAACCTCATAATCTCCAGACTTCCTTTGGGTGCAATTTACCTCCCCACTGAGGGCCAATTGACATTGACAGCAATGAGCTCTTATGACTAACAGTGGGCCGGCGCCTCGATCTGCTTTTGCTGCAACACTAAATCCTGGCCAAGAAACACGAGTCGCCGCATGTGAGGCTGGGGAAGTGAAGGCCGGTCCTCCATTATGTGCGAGGGCTGTGCTCGGGGAGCCCGGCTGGTTGAAACAAGAAACATAATTCTCCCGGATAGTCTGCGGTAACTGGTATATTAGAAATAGCACAGGGGTATCTTGTAGATCAGACTGAGCCCGGCCCGGAAAATTGTACCGGCGAAGACAAAAAGCGAAGTAAACCTAAGCTGACACGGAAAAGGGGGGAGCTGAGGATTGTTGTAAAGAATAAAAATTAGCTGCCTTGGTTCCCTTTAGCATTCACTCATTCCAGACACTGATCTGCCCCTCCTTAGTAGGAGGAAGCTGACCTAAATACAGCACGCGGCTAACTGATCAATTTTGGTCTTGGCTATCCAATAGCGATGCTCAAAGCAGCATGAATTAATGGCCCAGATTGGTGCCACCTTCTTGGGGTGTTATCTTTGCAGCAGCGTTAATACAGGCGGACATTAAAGGGGCTATGGGGATTATTTTCACAAAAGGGGGCCACCTTTCTTGTCCCATGTACAGAAGCTGGCTGTAAGATGGCAGGGACACGTTTCACGTGTCAGTGATGGCCGTGAGGATTCTAGTGTGATTGTTTCCCCAAGATGATCAAAACTCCTCCATAAACGCAATGCCTACTGCGCTATACATAAATGATACACGGAACATTTAATGTTGTAGCTACTTACCCCTATAAGGCCTGCGATGACCTCAATGGCTCCAGTTGCGACAGTGGTGTACTGGATTTGCGGGATGGGGATTCCAGCATTCTCGAAAATGGCATTGGTGTAGAACCAGATCTAAAACAAAGTATGGTTTTATTCAGAACTGAGCATGCGACTAACTCTGGGCCACAGAACAGCTAGGATGGGCACACTCAAGCAAGGAGATAACACCAAAAATATTTAGTTATTACGACGGACGCACAAATAGAGCAAGACTGGATGGTTTTCAGATACAATCCTCACCGCGTCGATGCCGGACAGCTGCATGCCAATGTTGATGACCACGACCGACACAACTTGCCAGCGCACAGTGACATCCTGCAACAGCTGCTTCACGGACACCGCATCCACCAAAGAAAGGGAGCGCTGTTCCTCCTGCATCTCCTCGATCTCAGACTGGATGTTACACCTGGCGTGGTACCACTTCAGTGCTGTAGGAGGCGACACAGCCAGTAGACTTTAATGATAATCATTATAGATTTCTGGGGCCTCCGCCGAGCATCATGGGACATGTAGTCTGAGGGTCTTAAGTGTCCTACTGGTGTCCACAGTACAGTCATCTTTACTGTGTGAGTATTAGCCTTCTGCAGGTTTATGTTCATGGAGGGAGACCTATTGTACGCAGTTAGGATAAGCACCCAATACATATAATTACCACCAAAGAAATTTTTGCTGCAATGAAGAAAATCTTTCACAGAGTACCTGTGTTACAATTTCAGGATCAGCAGCAGGTGTAATAGGCAGGGGAAATACTGGACTACTCTTAGCACTAAACCCGAATTGTTTCCGTAACTTTCAAGCAGTAAAGCACTACCACAGAAAGATAGTTATAAACTACAAACTTTAAATTGGCCAATGTTGGATCTACTCTGCTGACCGACACTTTTTTTTCTTTAAGTAGCAAGTGCACACCTGAAAAATATATTTATTCTAATCTGTTTTGGTGAATTTCTCCCCCTTTGCACCAATGTGTTTCACCTGCAATAGTGGCATGGATGTCACGTTTCTCCATCAGCAAGTACCGCGGGCTCTCTGGGAACCAGGGCAGCAGCGTCAGCTGAATGAAGGTGGGAACGACCACCAGAGACATGAACAGGGGCCAGTCTTCCTCCTGGGGGCATACGCAGCCATCTGTAGCCTGCAATCCTGTTAGCAGAACCCACCCCCCACACCAAAACCCACGGGGTCACTTTCTCTTGCATACCTTCCCTAGCATTTCATGGAGTCCCAGGATCTGGGAAACGAAGACCCCAACACAGATGAAAATGCTGGGCACGAGTCCAACGGAGCCACGCAGGTTCTTTGGGGCAATCTCACCCAGAAACATGGGTACCACACTCAGAGAAATCCCTGCGAGGGATGGGAGAAGAGCAGCTGATCCCTCAGTCCTTCCTGCTGTGACTCCAGTCAAGAGACATGGAGCCAGATACAGAACTTGCACAGAACTATTAATCCACAGAGCAATGTCGTGGATCCTGAGATCCTGGTAACGCATCGCTTGGTGAATAGGCCAATGGGGAGAGGCCAGACAAAATATAATCTAAGAAAGACCCCTAGTGAAGTATACCAAGAAGTAGTGTTCCTTGATGACCACTTGGTGGCCCTGCCACTTGTGTCCCAGCAGGGCTCAGCTCAGATTGGCTATGAGGAATCATGTGGACTCGCCATACAGAGCAGGGGTGGGCAATCTTAACCAGAAAGGGCCAGCATGTATGCAGGTGTTTGGGATAACCTGTATGTCAGCTGTTCAAACCCAGGTCTTCAGCCAATCAGTCCTCTAATTAAAAATCTAATTAGGAAGTTGCAGCGAAAACCCACATACACACCGGCCCTTTGCGGATAAGACTGGTCATCCCTGATCTAGAGGATGGTGCTCAGGTGTGGTGCCAGATGAATTAGACTAAATTAGGCATTAAGCACCCAAAGATGCCCTGTGCCTCAGGAGAGGGAGGGAGAACTTTGTCAGTATCTTTTTGCGGTCGGGGGTGCTAGCAGATTGCTGAGTGGTGGGGGAAAAAAAAAATTAAACTTAACCTGGAGGATAAAACCTCTCTCTCACTTCTTATGGTGGGTGCCTGCCTCTTTCTAGGGTGCATGTGGTTTCTGCTCCTGTGTGTAATTTTCTTGGATAGGGCACCCGTGCCACAATGGGCATCTGGGGGGGGGAGGGCTGGAAGATTTATCGATGCTATTTGAAGATTCCCCGAGGCCTTTGACCTCTTCTGATCAGGACCTCTGACACTCGCTTGAATGACTTGTTGCCAAGCGTGAAACATCAGAGATGATAATCAGCACCTCATAATCCAAGGCCATGATACCCTTTAGGAAAAGAGTGTATCGCTCCTTTCAGATGAGGGGGAGGGTCCGCCATCAGTGAAGGCACTGAAGTACCTTGAGGTCTAGATAGTAATAAGGAACAGGAGATTGACGGGATTGGTTCGGGAACTGCAGTTTCCAGGGCATGGAAGACGGCCATTTTGTTGAAGTGGGAGTTAAGTTATAAGGTGAGACTCGCCGTTTAGCAGTCAGTCTATGTCCCTGTTCTCACCTTTGGTCATGATCTGTGGGTAATGACCGAAAGAACAAGGTCGCAAGTACTAGCAGCTGAAATGAGGTTTCTTCTCAGGGTTGTTGGGCTCAGTGTCTGTGACAGGGTGAGGAGTTCAGAGATCTGGGGTGGCGGCTGAAATAGAGCCACTGCTCCTACAGATGGGGAGGTGGTTTGGACATCTTATAAGGATTCCACCTGGATGGCTCCCAGGGGAGCTGTTCCAGCACAAAGAGGTGGAAATGTCAGATCCAGAAAGTGAAAATCCAGAACAAGGTTTTGCTTCATCCAACCACTTGAATACTCTGTGACTGTGAATCTTTATACTCATCTGGTTGGTAGAAACAAAATTTTACTTTTTGGACCTGAACTTTCCACCACAGCAGGCACATCCCACAAGGGAGGAAGACCAGGAAAAACTAAGGACAGGATTATACAGGGTGTCCATAAAGTCTCTTTACAATTTCAAATATTTATTACAAAGGCAAATGAAAAGACAGATATGTGGAAATTATTACAAAACGACATGTATATATTTAAGGGTTTTTTGCCTCATTAAATACACCTCTATATGGGCACCAATAGTTGCACAAAACACATCAAGATGGTACTCAATTCCTTGCCATGTTCGATGTGTTATACCCTCATCAATGGTGGCACTGGCATCAGTGACCCTCTGCTTTAGATTAGTGGTGTCCCATACCTTTGTTTGCAATGTGATTAAAAACTTTGATAAACACGGAGTACATAGAACAAATCTGATGAGGATCTTTCATCCATTGCCTTTGTAATACATTTTTGAAATTGTAAAGTGACTTTATGGACACCCTGTATTCTGAGGAGGGAAAATGGTGATGATGAAAGTTTAATTTGGTATAATGGCTCAAATACTACAACGTTAAAAGAAAGTTACACTTGAGTATAGTGCAAAATGTGTCTTTTTTCGTTTTTCTTATTGTGTACTTCAGAAACATATGTCTGTAAAAATATCACACATGTAACATCCGCTGCTTGGTTGACACCAGCATGAAGGTGAAGCAATTTTCTAGACACTTCTGTGAGTTATCAGTGATCACTGGTCTATTAAGTCTGTTCTAGGGGTCATGTGACTGTACCTGAGTGTATTCCGGTAATGAAGCGGCCAACGATGATCATTTCTGGTGAGCTACACATCTTGCTACAGCCCATCAGCGTTCCGCCAAGAAAGACCAGCACTGTCGAGTTCACCAGAGTCCCTTTCCTGCAAAACACACAAAGTCTGCAGTCATAAACAGGCCACACTCTATTAATCTGAGGTGCTTTATTATCAGGATGAGCCTGGCTTTAATGTAAAAATGTAGGGGACTGACTTTCCATGACTGAATCAATATGTAAGACTACCAAAACTCGATGGAGCGTCCTGTCAGCTAATAAATCCCAAGGGGAAGTAAACTTTACTATCACATTTGATTTGTTTCGCATCACTCACCTCATATGCACTAACATATTAATTATTACCAAATAATGTGTACATTAAATATTATATCACATAATCATTCCAATATTTCAACACACGCGCACACACACAGACACACGCACGCACACACACACAGATGCATATACAGTATGTGTATATAATTATAATTATCTAGGGTGCCTCCTGCTTCACACTTACCACACTTGATAAGCTCCTGCTTCACTAAATGGAGAAGTGCCACAGATACACAGACACGTGAAATTATTATTATTTTTTTACTACCTATTATTATACATTATATAATGCATAATACTACAGGCAGTCCCCAGGTAACAAACACCTAAGTCTGTCTAAGTCAATTTTGTAGGTTAGTCGGAAAAAGTACACCAGATTATAATAATTATACATATGGTACTGTACCTCAAGCTGATGAATCGCTGATGCTGCACAATGTTTTCAGAAGCGTCCCAAAAAATCATTTTCACAAACCATTCTATTTAACCCAAATTTTTAGTATAAGCTTTATGGCAGCCTGTTGGTAAGTACGAGTTGTCCGTACGTTGGATGTTCCTAACTAAGGGGTGCATTCCATTCTTTCAACTTTTTTAAAATAGAACACCAGAAGTCCTAATGTCATCGAGTCCTATCAGAACATATGCCATTTGGAAAACCATAAAAAAACAGGGATTTTAATGTGCACCTGAGATGCTGATTTAAGGATCTACAACAGCATTGCTTTACCTTCCATATTTGGAGACCAGCATGCCAACCAGCAGAGATCCCAGGAGACCCCCCACAGCAAACACAGACACGGTGATGGAGTACATGAGTGTGAGGGCCTCCTCGCTCACTCCGGTGCCGCCTCGGTTCACGATGGTGCGATTGTAGAAGTCCTTGATGTACTGTTTGGGAAAAGGTCAATAAGAACATAGTCCCAGCAAGAATTACAATACTGACACTCTCAGATAAAAGTGAAATGAAACCTCACTAGACATTATAAATCTTTACAATTTAAAAACTTGCTCCATACACTACTTCTTGCATGTATCCAGGCAGTAAAAATACAAGTATGAAGCCCCTTTGAAATGAACTTCAGCCCCCTCCCAGATTACGCTGAGAGACGTGCCGCGTGACTCATTTCCCTGTGTGTACACGTTCTTAGGTCGGCGTTCAGGGTTTGACTTCTGAGATTCAGATCGAGCGGCAGGTAATTTTTTTTTTTTTTAACTTTGATTCGACTTAAGAAATTTGAGTTCTAATGAGTTTGAGAACTGAGATACCACTGTATATTATCAAAGTCACACTGAAGACATATTTCAGTTCCTAAAACATGCCGATTCCAAAAAGCTACCGTTTAAAAGCTTCATAAATCACTTTTTTTTTTTACTTTTTACTCATTTAAATTGAGTCATTGTTCTGTTTGCATGAAAATAGCAAAAGATACGGTCCAGCGGAAAACCACAGGTCATGTGACTTCTATTTTTCCCATGGGACTTTTAGCATGTGACCATTACCCCTTCAGCATTTACAGGTGAAGAACAAACTAGATTTGACTGCCTCGGAATTTTCATACATTTCTATTTCCCATTTGTTCAAGGAGGGGATTGACGCGTTGCCAGTAATAAGTTATCAATCCGAGATCGAGGCTGATCTGAATGGACTGAAGAATGTCTACTCTGTCTTCCAGGGGTTCTTCTAACACTTCAAACCGTGTGACTTATTGGCAAGAAGTTAAATATCACCAGCACATTCCTTGGATTTTTTTCTTCAGCAACAATAAGCCTCACTGTTATTCAGGAGACCATGGACGGCTCTCTCATTCCCTCCATGGACGACCAGTCCAATCAAAGAGCAGACATTTACTCTGACCCTGTAGAGTTCCACACTGTGCATTTAATTGTAATTGTCTTGTGTGCCTATTCGTTGACTGTTGGACTGTAAGAGAGCGGGATCATGCCAATTCTCAGTATATTGGAGAGTGATTTCCAAGTATAAGGGCACTCATTTTTTCCACTATTTCAGACATCTTTCTTTACTATCCAGAAATGCTAATTAACACCTAGCTGGAAACAGTTCAGCTGAAGATGCAGTGAAGTCCCACACACACCTGGCAGGATGCCTGTCACATGGTTTCTCCCCAGTGGTTTGGAATGTCATTAAAAATGCATAGAATAAAATTCCATATCCTTACATAATTAAATAAGCGGCATCATGTGATGTGACTTTTACAGTATGAGCTATGACCTCACTAGAAAATGATGTTGTGTGGAGATTGTACTAAAATAACCTTAACATATCCCAATGATGCACGGCGGCTATCAGCCCAGTGCAAGCAAACGTAATATGTCAAGTAAGATTAACTGCAGCTGCTGTCATGGCATCATAAATCGAATCCCGTGAAACATATATTCACTCAACATAAACAGGTCACACTTGAGATCAACATACTTTATTCCTTAATGTGAATAAGAGGATGTGATTTTCTCTTGTTCTACAAATCTTAAGGAATCAGATCTATTTAGCTCTATTTTAATTTCAGTGTTGACAAAAAGATGAATTGATTGTATAAAAAAGTGTACCTTTTAAATGTTTATGTGTGTTAATAAATACAAGTAAAACATATGCAAATGAAAAATAAATATATACAAATAAACACTCCATATGAAAGTGATGGTTCAGACTCAAATAACCTCAGAAAAATATATTACAGCCTTTTTTACGTTGCTGCCAAATTGGACTTTGGGAAAGTACTTACATTGGCTGGAGAGTTAACGACGGCCAGATTGTAGCCGAAGAGCATGGAACTGCCGAAGGAGGAGAGCAAAGCCACGACCAGCAAAGACCAGGTGATACGCTGTAAGCACATCAGCACCGTCAGACCAACATCAGCCACTCACAGTCCCCCGCTTTCTTCTGTGATTTTACACGGAATTCACAACACCATACATCTGCTTCAAAGTAAACATTAAGCATTAATAATTCTCTGTAATATGTTCAACTGGGTGGCGGGGGGGTCAGAACCAGATGACTGGAGCTGTTATTGATTAGCTACACCTGTGCCCCGTTATCCTCAATGAGGAAACTGGTGCATTCTCCATTATTTAGGCTGGTAAATACTGATGACAGGTAAGCACATAACATTCAGTTTGACTTTCAATTTTCCAGCTGTCTGTATCTATGCAGGAGTATGATATGAACATCAAAGGAATCTGTATGCTGTACTGTGACATCTGAACGTTTATGTACATGCACTGTATATATTATATTAAAGTTACACTGCAAGTCTCAGTGATAATGTATGATGTCGAATATGTTTAGCTGGTAAAATTTTATTAACACCTAAAAGGAATTGCTCTAAACGTATATTTTACTGGAATGCAGACTCACAAAATATGGACCGGCACCTTAACTTGTGATTTCTGCATGTGTTTCACATCATATTTCTTTAACTGTACCAACAGCTCTGTTAAACAACTTAATTGATTCTTTAACTTTATTAGCTATTGATTAGTCAAACAAGGTGCACTGATGGT
>JAODUD010000041.1:5884102-5902114 GCA_026784285.1 Stomatorhinus walkeri | reverse complement strand
CACGCCACCACTCGGCTTTGTTTTCTTTCACAGCCCCTTTTTAAACACGGCCATGCCCAGTACGAGTATTAATATGTTAATGTGGCCAATAAAATTAATGAACGTTTGCAGCAGCTTGACTTTGCAGCGGTGGTAAAAAAGAAAAAAAAAAACACGACTCTCGCTCCTTGCACACCTGCTCTGGCCCCCATCAGCAACACCATCCAGAATTACAAATGGCTGCCTTTGCACAGCACACAGAGGCTCAGGAAAAAAGGAGCAGAAGGAAGTTTAGGGCGAAACGTTCACTGACGCTGAGGCCAGGCGTCCGATGGGGCCGAGTTACACCACAGCGGCTACAGACTCCCATGCATCACTCTGTTTATCCCCAGCTCTGCTAATTGAACGTTTGATCACAGGACAATCCATACTAACATCCCCCCCCGCCCCCAGCGTCTACGTGCTCGAACGTCATTGGCCCGCTGGCCAGTTGCCCAGCCCACTGGCTCCGGAGCCCTTACATTAATGTGACAGCACTCAGAAGATGGATTACCCTCTGCCATATTGCCCATCTCCTCCAATCAAAAACTATCCATGTAAATTGATTGTTCTAATTTGCTCTCATTATTATGATGATATCAGGACAAAATAACACACACAGGCCACTGTCAGAGCGATGCAAATCAACCATTAGTTATGAGAGGGCGGCAAATGCATTTTGCGGGATCTGCAGCGAGTTGAAACATGGGATGCAAGCACGTCCTAATCAGATTTGCCGTTGCCCTCCATCATGGTGATATAGCATCTAATTATCTTCACTTCAACAAATCATGCAATAATAAAAAGTTGGGACATCGATTTATAATTTCTTAAGTGTCAAACGTTTATTTTCAAACTGATATCCATCTTGGTAACAGGAAGATGAACGATTCACACTGTAATATCACAACAAGAAATCAATTATAATTTCTAACCATGTATAAACAAGTTTTAATAATAAAATAGAGTAATGGTTAAATGTATTATTTTAAACTATATCGCAAAGTTGGGCGCTATTTTTTATAAATCACCTTGTTTTAATCAAAATATAGGCTTTGAGAAAAAATATATAATAAACAATGTTTTAATGATATCTTCATTTAAGTTAGAAAATGTAATTATAGATAAAATTACATACAGCTCTCTGTGTCGTCAAAACATAAGCAAATAAATACATTTACCCAAATATATAAACTCAAAATGTAGCCTTATTTACATATTAGCTTTTTAGCTACACGTAACGTACTATAAAACAGCCTTTGACAGCCAGTCTGTGTGTGGAGGTTACCACACAACTACTGTCATTAAACAAGCCAGTAGGTTATAGAGTCTCTAGGGACTCGGCCCAGTCCAGGCAGACGGCTCTGCACATCATAAAACCTCCGTCTTGCGAGTGCAGTAAATTCTGTGGCCCAGCACGAGCGTTAGCGCTAACTCGCTTACTCGGCACTATCGGAGGCTCAGGAGTGCGTCCATGATTGCAAATTAAGGCTACAACGCATGCAAATGATCTAGGAGGGCAATAGTAATGTCTCCCTGACCACTGGCTAGAGACCCGTCAGTCTAGCGTAGGCGTCTGATATCAGGGAGCTAGCTATTTTATCACTGAGGATCGTGGCCCTGACATGCTCGTTTTTGCATCATGGGCCCAATTAAGGATGTTTTAGCCACATCAGCACAGAACAAATGAGGAAAACTTTGCGTGTGTGAAGATGCAGGCCTCCTTCACCCACGGCAGGTCTCAGGTTCCTTAACTTTCTACAGGTTTTTCTAATTCATGTGAAACATGAGCCCGATTCACATCACATCGCACAGCTGGAAAATGACAGCCTGGCGCGGGAAGGTTGGACACGGTTAAATCCTGAACACCCTTTCTTTGGACGAATCCGATAATCTTATTTGATGGCCCCTAGGGGCCCGGTGCTTGGATATGGTCCATCCGTACATATCAGCCCAGCAGGCCTCCTTGCGACCTTGGGCCCTACAGGAACGTTTGCCGCAGTCTGGCCCCCCCACTCTCCAAGCCGTCCTGCTGCGCTCATTTCATCAGCTACGTCCCGCTTCCTCCTGACCTTGACTGTGTATCTCCATCACCAGAAAGCAGCCTGTTTCACGGTAAACCATAAGCCTTCATCCAATCGGAAGCCAGTAAGGGTGACGTACAGTATGTACTGCTGGACATCGAAACAAGTTACACAGATGCAAAGGCGACCTGCATTTTCACTTCCATGGGCTCCCTGTGTCCCATTTGAAAATGTTTAGTCATTTAAAAAAGCAATTTCAAGGTAAGAACTCAAATCAACAAGCGATATGAGTTTATCCGTCTTGGCATTACTGATGACCGTGCCCAGCAAGCTGAGTTACCAGTGAGGGTCACGCGTTCATTGCCTGGATTCAGACCAAATCTGCGTTTCAGTGTGTAAACGGCAAATGAAGAGCCCCGCTCCGGATTGAGGCCGAAGTTAACTCCGGGCTGTGCTGATGCAGCTGCCTTCTGCCCCCCGCTGCCTCCTGCCCCCAGCTGCCTCCTGCCCCCAGCTGCCTCCTGCCCCCAGCTGCCTCCTGCGCTGCACTTCCACTTCCTTAGATTTATGTGTGTCCTCAGCAACGCTATTACAAGTCAGACTTTATTGGGAAACGGTTACATTATGTGGACTGTCTAACAAATTGCTTATGCCCCTATAATTGGATTACAACAGCCGCCTGCTCCCATCGGTGAGATTAGGCAGGCAAGGCTCTCACTGATCCCACAACCCAAGCAGTAATTTTATTTGTCTTGCCTCGGTCTCTCTCCCCTAACAACATGGCTCTCAGTCTCCTTGCCAGATGTCTGTCGGGGAAGCAGGCTCGGTCTCCTGGCCTCTCACGCTGCCATGTCGGCGGCGCCAATTGTACAGTCTGTGCATTAAGTACCTCGCCGATTGATTCGCCGGGCCCCCGCGCCCCTCCGCCGGGGCTCCCCGGAGTGGCCTGTCCGACATGGATGGCTCGCCCCTTTTGCCGAGGCTCTCACGACGCTTGGCTTCGGCCCGCGGTCCCCTGCCGCCACGGGGCCGTACACGGGGATGGGGAGGGACTGCTGCCAAGCCGTGCGTGTTCAGCCAGACCCTAAACTGCTGTCACTGGGCAGATATTTAAGGGCTAACTGACAAAAGTGTTTTTTGGGGTGGGGGGCGGGGTTGATGCCAGGTGCACTGTCACACGCTATGGTCATGTGCCCACTGGCGTCAGAGCCCATTGGTCAGCTTTCTCCACTTTGTAAAAGATACAAAACCCTTCTGTATTATTCTTGTTTTGAAAACTTCTGACAAAAAAAATCAAATAGTCTCCTTGAACAGACGGAAGCAGATGCATTTGACACCCAGAATTCACCTCAGCATGAACACACTGACTGTAACCAGCTGTAACCAGCTTTTACTGGTGTGGCAGCTTCACCTGGAAGCTGAAAAGTGAAGTTGGAACAGGAAAATAACATGTACCACTAAAAGATGTTTTCAGCCTGGCGGTTTTAACTTAAGAAATAAGGATATAACCAATAAGGAAACCAACGCAGTTTATTATCAGATATAGCCTGTATTTAAATAAGCATATTCATTCATATGAATATTAAAACACTCTTATTCTTTTTCCTATCAACTGGATTTTGACGCAACATATATGGGAAATACAGTATGTCATCAGTAGCACAGTGGTGGAATTTTGCATCAGGGTAATATATACTCTGCATAAATTGTACTCATATCTGATAAATGAGCTCTCTCCTCCTTACACAAAGAGCCCATTGAATCACACAGGAAGCACTCTGATAATGGTTTCATTTTTTCCCTGTACAATTGCACTGGCTAGGATCTAACAAAGTAATGTTTAATCAATAAGGCCTTAAGTTGTCAGGTGAAACTTATAACACACTAAAAGGGATTGATTGGACAAATTTCCACTCTTTATGAGAAAGTCTATATTAGCGGCAGCAGTGAATTGGTATGGAGAAACCGGTGTGTGTGTATCCCAGTAATGACTGCGGGGATGGAGACAACAGCAGATTTAGGACTGGGGGTGGGGGGGGGAGGATCTGTCAAACAGGATAGTAGGAGCACCAGAGCAATAGTTGGCCGACCTGCATATATAACTTGACATTGACCAACTTTCAAATGAAAGTCCCTCCACATTTACGTGATAAAAAGCACATTTATATGTAAATTAGATTAACTGAAATACTGCATGGCCATCATAAAGGCAGTATAGTTAAGTGGCATACAATTAGGCTCTGCTTGTATTCGTGGAGTTAATATTACTAAATAAAAGATTTTAGCTTTGTACACACTTACCCACACAGGGCTCCTTAAAGACACAGTTAGCTATATTAATATGAACATTACTATTATGGATGCACTGAGTCAGCTAATTAACCACAAATATACGTGTTTTACAAGTTTTTTGCTGCATGTCCATTGTGTTTAAATTTACAACAAGACAGCAGAGTTTCTTTTCTAAACAGTCCTAAACAGTTAAAATTAGGAATCACTTGCACAATAATTTCACATCCATCAAGTTAAAGCGCATTTTTGGTGCGCAAACCTGGGGGTGAGTTGGATGATGGTTGAGCGGATTTGCGTTGTATTGTACTGATTATCTGACACTTTGGTGTCCAGGTGAAGTCAGGCAGCACTTCCTAACCTGAAATTTTAATAGCCGAATACCAACAAACTAATCAGCATATCGCCAAAATCTCTATTGCCCCCTACAGCAGTCACAAGGTCACTGAGGGCTTATAGCTGGTCGTGGGATCTGAGATCCAGTCTTACCTCAGTTAACATCCCCACCACAACACACCAGAAGAAGCCACCATAACAGAGGTAAATCTTCTTCTTTCCCTGGCTGCCCCTGTTAGAGATTGCTGCGGTGGATCTGTTTCCACTTTTTCCTGTCCCTCTCTTTTTTGTCCCTCTTTCACACCTGCCCCCCGCATGTCCTCTCTCACCACATCCATAACCCTCCTCTTAGACCTTCCTCTTTTCCTCTTGCCTTCTCAGCACATGCCCAGCATCTCTTCTCTGCCCAAGTCCAAACCAATGCAATCTTGCCTCCCTGGCTTTTGCCTCCAGACCTTCCAACCTGAACCGTCCCTCTAATATACTCATCCTGTCCGTCCTCAGTCCCAATGCAAATCTCAATGTCTTTAACCTGCAGCTCTGCCTCCCGTCTTTTCATCATCTCAGCCACTGGAGACGCACAGACCAGTGTATTCTTCGTGCCGGCCCCAAACCCTGGTAAACTGGGAAGAGTTATGTCAGGATGGACATCTTCTGTAAAACTTTTGCCAAACACAACAATACAGATTTCCATTCCCAATGGCAAGTATGTACATTCATTATTTAATGCAAAATAAAACATTAACCTGAAAAATACTCAAAATTAATAGTACTATGACTAAAATTAGATAAAGTTTTAAAAAGCGTTTCCATTTTGGCTTTGCTACAGGCATTCCTATGTGAGTATTCAAACTCACAGGAGGGCAGTCTGAAATTTCAAGTGTTTCTAACTTTATCTGCACAGTAAACACTGGCTACTTTACTATGAATAAACAAGAAATAAAGTTTTAAAAAAGTAAAAGAGGCTCACTTGCAATGGAAATGGGTAGTGATTAGCTCATGGGAGTTTTATTTACACAATAAAGTTTTGAAGGCAGTACAAAAAATCATTGGTTCAGAGACATGACTAATCAGATTGTAGAGGAGGTAGGGGGTAGAGGAGGTGGGACCAAGAAACTAGAGGAGGCAGGACCAACCAATCTGTTGTCTTGGTCCCATCTCTTCCAGTTGTTTGGACCCGCCTCCACTACAATCTGATTGGTTATCTCTCTGAACCAATCATTTTTCGTTCTGCCCTCAGAACACTATTGTGTAAGTAAAACTCCCATGAGCTAAGGATTATATCCATGCCCCCAGCCCCATCCACTTTCCATATTGGCTTCTTCAAACTCAGGTCAGGTCAAGCCTAGAGCCTTCCTCAGGAGGCGCAGAGCACAAGGCTGGGAACATACAGGAAACTGTATGCTCCTGTTCTCCTGTGTTGCAGCGACATTCCATTTGGCTACGTGTTGCTAACTCATTCAGTGCTTAATTATTGAAGTGGATGCAGCATATTGTAAAATGTAGAGGCAATTCAGCTGGGGCCTTTGAATAGCTCACAGTGGGAGACTGGAGACTCCACCAGCTACATGGATTCTTAACCTTACATTATGGGCCCCTGTTTCATACAGGGAGATCTTCTGTTTTATCCATTTATACACAGGGATACTACACTGCAGTTATTCATATTTAACATGGATCGCGAAACACATCTGAACAAAGGGGGGGCTGTAAGGTGGAGGGGGGGCATAAAGTTATGCCCGCTTGTGTTTTTGCTCTTGAAAAACTCATTTATATAAGGCTTTGTTTTAAAAAAAAGCACAGAAATAATTCAAGCTTTTATTACTAAAGGTTCATCACTGTGTTCTTAGTGATGCTCCAAAAGTTATCCGGGCACAGGCCCAGTGCCCCCCCAGGTCTGCGGTCCATGTCATTTACTCCGGTCAGATGTACAGCACCGCTCCTCTCCTGGGTCTTGATATGGTTTACAGGTCTGTATTCAGCATTAGCCAATTTGGTTTTAAATGGTATTGAGCAAATGTTAAAGATCTGTAGGAATCAGAGGCAGTACCAGAAAATTTCCAGTGGGGCTGTTAGGGGACCAGAGGTCATATTGGGGGTGGCACATAAATTTAATTATGGATATAAGGCATCTAGAAAATAAGGGAATATTTAAGGTGTCTGAATGCTGTAACTCTACATTGTTTGTTCCCATGTGTCCTACAGCTGTAGGGAAAAGTTCCACATCTAAAAGAAACATAATTCTGGAGAAGAAGAAAAAATGCCACAAAATGCAAATACGATGGGGGTAGCCAATGAGGTGGTTAATGAGGTGGCCAGCTTTCAGTCTAGTGTGGCTATGGCCACCCTTTGCCCCCCCCCCAGATCTGTGTATGTTAGGAATAATCTACACACTTAAATACTATAATACTTAAATGAGTTATTTTTGGCCTTTAGCCATTTCCCTGTTTTGTTTATGTAGCTTTTTTTTTTTTTGCTAACCAGACTGTTTTTCATTACAAAAGTCAACCTGTTATTCTTCCAGCCTGGAGGTCAGCAAACATTGTGTTGTGCTCCCCTAAAGTCTGCCCTTCTCCAACGCAGCTCTAAAGAAAGGATCCAGGCCCTTCTCTGTCTATTGTCTTTTAACTGACGCGACCCCATAGCCGTGCCATGACGCCATAATTCACCGTAATGCCCGGAAGGGAGATGACCTTATGAGGGCCCCCCCCTGCAGATTGTTTTGTCAAAGAGTTACTTTTAAAGAAGTACAGGAGTACATGCATGAAATCAGAAAGTGAGCTGCTGGGCGGCCCCCGGCAGCTGTTAGCCACCACCCCCCCCCCCGCTGCCCCGCACCCTTTCAGTCACGCCGCGTCTCTCTCAGATGTCCCCGTGAATCAGTACCTTCCCCAGCCCTAAAGAGGAGAACTTTGAAGAATCCAGCCCCCTGCTCCATAGGTGATGTGACCCCCCTCCGTCTTCACTAGAAGACTTAAGACAATGTTGTTTTTTGTCACCGGGGCCAGATGGCACTCGTGTCGGATGGTTAAGACAAGGAGGCTCGTCTCAGTGTGGCTTCATTATCCCTCTAGGGCCTCTCAGACAATCAGAGGTGGGTGCAGCGGAGGGAAAGGGCAACGTTAGTAAATACTGCCAGGCGTTTCCCTGCAGAACCAGGCAAAAGTAGCTTTATTCATCACTGTCTCATTTGATGGCAAACTTCACAGACAACTGCACACCCTGGGTTCATCTTATTCTTTCTTTAAAGGGCATGTGTATCAATGAGTTTCATTATCTCAGAAAGGCCCGCTACGTCCATTCCAGATCACAGACTCCCTGGGTGATCCTCCACATTTAAAAACAAACTGTGAGAGGCACTAATTAATATGCATATGGACGTGGTACACAGTTCAGATAAACCCATCTGAGCCTTTTGTGCTGGTGTGATTTTTACATAATCATTTTATACATTTTAATTAGTCAGATGTTCGTTTATATAAACATAAATTGTTGTGCAGATCTTTATGGCTAATTATATATAATCATATTGTAGCAAATATAAAATGCGTTAATTATTGACGACGAAATGTGAGCTTTTGTGTTTGCAATGCTATGGCTGTAATTTACGGCGAGTTTAAGAGTCGAGAAAAGCAGTTTCTTCTGAAGGAGCAGCAGGTGTGACGGATTCATCCCTCTACAGTTCATCAAATCCACTCTGCATAGAAATGGAAATTACACTTTGTCCAAAAAAGAATGTAAATCTTATCTGAGGATGTACAAGGAATCAGAAATCAGACTTTTCTTCACTTTAGCAGTTATTACGGTAGTACAGTAACTATAAATTCCCTCTATCATATGGGCCAAAAAATATACTGGCAGCTGAAAAGTTAAATATTAAAAAATATTTACAGACCCAGTACTCCGAATCTAATACGTTTACCTCTTTTGGAAAATGTATATGCTAATTTGTACACATTTTTGACCAGACTATGTATATAAACCAAAGAATGAAACAAGTATTTGGTAGAAATTTTCAACATTCAGATGCAAGGCTGTGCCCTGAATGCATGCAAATATGTTGATCGGCCACAGGACTTTGTAAGGATCCTACAAGAATCTGTTTTACCATGGAAGGTATAAACATCTGCACAGAAACACAGTGAGAAATGATTTATACTAAATTAGATTGTCTTAATCTAAACCTGAATCTTCTCCTACATTTAGTCTACTGTGGCCCAATATACCACACAATACATTCTTTAACTGGGTTTGTCTGCATTTTTAATAAAGACCCCTGTATATTACTGTGTGGCCAAATAAATTAACACAAAACAATGCATAAGCTTCTTTCAAAAATAGTTAAAAGACTAGTGATTGGATTATACCTCTGACAGGAGAAACAGCTCTGATAGTGTTTCATCAATGGAATTAGTTTTGCATTGTCACTTCAGTACAGATCATACAGCATAGTTAAACAAGGTTTTAAATTAGCCCATGTTATGAAAGAAAGGAAGTCATTATTTTTAATCTGGGCCGTCCTGTTTGTGTCATACAGTATGTCATTTTGTTTTACGGGATACTCTTTGCTAAAATCTCTTAGTCCTGCCCTGAACCTGTCTTTCTTTGCACGTTAGATAATTGCATCGTAAAAAGTGCGATGGCAGAACAAGTCTCCTTAAACTTTACTGTGTTATAAAACACCACATTGTATATATAAGTGTAAATCATCTATATTAAAAACAAAGCTAATACCCAAACAAATATCACCCTGGTTACAAACACGTCCTACATTTGCAGATTAGGATACTTCGCTTTAACGTGATTTGGCGAGGGAGTCGAAATTTTTGCATTCGGCTACGAATGTCATTAACGGTGATTTTAGCTGAATGTACAGCTGCAGAATAGACTGCTAAGCATTCTGGGGCCCGTTCACTTGGGGTAATATTAACACTGTCATCCAGAAGATTAAAAAAAAGAGTCAATGCAGAGTAATATTCCAAGTGATAATAATACCACTTCGGGAAGAATGGCAATAGCCAAATACTTCGACCGGAGCGTTATCAGTTTCTTTGGATTAGGGCAATTTTCTATGCAAATTGGACTTGTTATTGTTCCGGACTCGTTAATCTCAGCAAAGGCCTTTGACAAACCCCTCCTTGATTGATAGTGTCCTGACAGCCCCAGTGTGTGAGTGTTTGCCAAGACTGACATAATCATTAGGGGTGGGCGTTGCTTGCTGCTCAGTAGATTTATTCCTCGAAATCGCCCAGCTCAACAGCTGAGCTGTCCCGGCACACAAAGAGGCCGGCTTCTCCTCACCCGCGCAAGCATTCATCATCCTGAAGTTAATTGGTACAGGCTTTAAGCAAATTTCCACCGCCATCTTAAGTCATCATGATAGCGAGTGCTGCTCCCCCAGCCCCCCCTTCTTCCCACCCCCATCATATGGTGCCTATTGATTAAACAGACAACCCAGATGATTCAGATTGAATTTACTAGGCTCATCGGGAGTCCTCTGCCATCAATATGCAAGATTGATGACGGTTTAAACTGTAGACTGAAAAAAAGGCCATTCTTCCTGGACATTTTGTGTTCACTCTTCAAAGTCCACACTAAAGTTTATTGTTTAGGATTTTCTGTCATGCCCTTACACACCAGACACTACAGCAAAGCACAATTATGTGCTCTGTACTAGGAAGAATTTTTGCACCAATAGGTTTTTTTTTTACATGAAAATTGATAAATCATTCCAAATAGTGAGTTCCATTGGAAAAAAAATTCCTACTCCGGCTGCTGCAAGGTGTGAGAGATGGGGGTACTGTGGATCTAAATATCATCCGTCCTCCACAGATCTGCAAATAAAACGCGCTATATTTATGAGTGAAATTAAAACCAGATAAAGATGTCACATATTAATTCCCTTTCGCGACAGTGCACTCGATTCTCCACAGTGGAAGAAGAGAGCATTATTCTTACCCCTCCTCTCCCCGAAAGTCTTTGCAGTTAGTAATGAATTCAAAGCAGTGACCCATAAAGTGGAATTTAAAAAAGCAATCTTGCGTTGTGGCTCCACATTATCACTTTCCCCCGCCTCCTTGAGGATACGCCAAGGTCTCAATCAACGGCGAATGGGTGTCTTGACAGGCAGCCCGCGGTAGGGTTAATTAAACACTCCGGTTTAACACCCCTCCTGTCATTAACCAAAACAAAAATACATCATTCAAGCCGCACTTCATCTGGGGGAAAGACCACGCACATGTCAGGATGCTAGAGGTTCTAGGTCTCCTGTGACTGAGCGTGGTCTAAATCTTATCTGGTTTATCAATTATTCCCAGGAATACAAGCAGAGATTACTCATGGCCCAGGGCATAACTCAAATTTATTACTCTCTTCACACTTACAGTGCAGGGAGGGTGGAAGAAAAAAAAAATCCTTTGAGAAATTCAATTGCTGCTTACGGTTAAGATAAAGCAATAAACTCCAATACTGGAATTAAGTAGTCATTCCTTGACTGACTGATGCCATATGTCTGAAAATTTAATAAATATGTGTTTAAGTAAAAATCAATTTAATCCGTCTAACAAGCTTGGATTGCTTATTTAAGGCCAAAAATGATATATAAAACATTATGAAGTATTTTTAATCTTAGCCATGTTTTTTCCATTATTTATAGTTCAGCAACCATTCTAATGGTTCCCCAACTTGACAAGTGCAATTTCTTTAGTATGGTCCAAAGCCAGCCTCACAGACACCACAAGTCATCTTGAGGCAGTCTTCTGTCCTTGTCACTTGTCACTTATACCCATCCCTCGTGCCAGTCGCTCTGTCACCTCCCTGCACCAGCCTCCACTCCCTCACTCACAGTCCTTAATCAAATGAAAAGGACCAGGCCAACCTGACCTCTTTCCACTGGGATAGAGTGTCCAAGGCCTGGAACGGAGTGTCCACAAACTGGCCTTCTTCTTTGATGAGCCAGAGCTTAGTCGCCCATTGAGGTAGTACATTGTCTGGACCAGTCCTGAGGCTGTACCTTAAAAACATTAACCAGATCTCAGATCAGTGTTTGGGAGACTTACTCACTCATCTTTCACCTTTATACCATGAATTTATGCCCTTACATCACATTATAGTAGCCTACTATTTAGTATGTAGGAGTCTTAAAACTAATAAAGAAATATACACTCACTGGCCAACAGAGGTGGAAAGTTTAGGTCCAGAGAGTAAAAATCCAGGCCAACATTTAGTTTCAACCAAGCAGCTGAGTACAAAGTTGAGTCACATTTACAGAGTACTCAACTGGTTGGTTGGAATAAAATCGTGGTCTGGATTTGTTCTTTTTGGGAATGAAGTTTCCACCTCAGCTGACCACTTTATTAGATGCACCTGTTAAACTGTGTATTGAAGCAAATATCTAATCAGCTAATCCTACAGTTTGTGAGTAGCACAATGTGTAATATCATGCAGATACAGGTCAACAGCTTCAGTTATTGTTCACATCAAGCACTAGAATGGGAAGAAAGGTGACATAAGTGACTTTGAATGTGGCACAATTGTTGGTGCCAGATGAGCTGGTATGAAGATTCCTGAAATTGTTGATATATTGCAATTTTCATGCAAGACCATCTCTCGGATTTACAGAGAATGGGCCAAAAAAGAAGAAAAACCTCCAGCAAGTGGTGGTCTTCTAGGCAAAAATGCCTTGTCGATGGCAGAGGTGAGAGAAGCCTGGCCAGGCTGTTTCAAGCGGATAGAAAAGGCAACAGTAACTCAAATAACCACTCGTTACAACCTCGCTATGCAAAAGAGCATCTGAATATATAAAACGTTGAAACTTGGGTTACAGCAGCAGAAGACCACACCAGGTGCCACTCCTGCCAGCTAAGAACAGGAGACCAAGCCTACAGTGGGCACAGGCTCACCAAAATTGGATAATAGAACATTAGAAAAATGTTGCCTGCTCAGATGAGTCAGCCAATATTGAAGCAGTGGTTCTCAACTCCAGTCCTGGGGACTCACAGTTATTGGCTGACTGGGAGGCCATTCCAAAATCCCGCACCCATACCGGCTCTCTACAGATCAGGTTCCTTACCCCTGGCCTAAATGCTACAACCTACCTGAGTATAGTTGCTGACTATGTCCATCCATCTATAAGCACAGTGTACCCAGCTGCTAATGGCTACTTCCAGCAGGATAAAACACCATTTCACAAAAGCTCATACAGTCTCTAAATTTCTAAATTCTGTAAGTTGCCTCATGTCTGTGATTGTGTTTTGCCCAGTAACGGACTGGCATCCCATCGTGGGTATTCCCTACCCTTATTGTTAATGTTGCCTACCATTGGTTACTGGTCCCTTGGGACCCTCACTGGAATAAGCGGTTAGAAGACAGATGGATATATCCAGTCATATAAAAATGAATTGATGTGTATGGATCCAGACGTGTGTGAGATATAATGAATTTTTGTACATTAATACATTGCAGTGTGTGCTCTATCCACACTCATTAAAAAATTAAGGGTATAAGTGATGACGTGATTTCAGCATATTGACCGTTAATCAGAAGTTTAATATACCGCAATGCAAAAGCTAAAGCCAGCTCTGTATGTGGCATTTAAAGGTCATGAACATGTTTAATTTCAAGAAGCTACTAGAATCGTTTAATTTCATGTAATTGGCTGGAAAAAAAGAGCATCCCCAGATTTTAAGGGCAACGTTTCATGGACACTGTGCCCTGTGGTCCGCACTGAATATTTGCAAGTAGAACATACTTTAGATATTGCAGCTACAAATGATTTTTTGATTGCAAAAACATGTGCTGTATTTGTACATTTTCAGTGAAAAACGCAAAATGTGTCACAAAAACATCAAAAGAGAAAAAGCAGTAGTAGAGAGAGAACCCTACGATCTGAGCCACGTCAGGCGGCAAGACGGCTCACAATGAGTCGCGTTTTTAATGACTGACACAAATCAAGCATGGTTGCCAGAGTGCATCATCTACCGCTAATGCTAACCACGACAGAGGACTGTGTGCGCAGGTTAGGGACTTGAGAGCAAAGCATCATGGGAGGCTAATCACAGGTGCTGCGCATGTGTGCATTTTGGCAGCCATCCAAGACCTGTAGAACAGAATCGTGAAAACATTTCAACAAATATGTTTTAGTGACTAAATATCAATAAAGAACATAGGTATTTCTCTGTGGTAAATAACCTTGAATTATTAAAATGTGTAGGCTATATTAAAATGATGTAAGATAATACATAATTTGTAATACATTAAGTCAAAAATAAATAAAAACTATGTATTTACTGAATAAATCAGCTAATTTTATTATTGTTACGTAGGCATTGCATTAGGCCTATGTAATAATTGCATAAATACAGAATAATGCATTTTCATATTGATATTTGAGGTATTTAATATTGCTCAGGTATTTGTTCTTGTAAAATCTCTACCTCTCCTAGATCTCTTATAAATAAATCAGTCAGTAATAAAGGTTAATTTCATTTGCTCAGAATGTTCCTGCATGCAAGTTTAAAAATAAAAAAAGAAAAATCTGCTGTTAACTTCAAAGACAGGGACTGAAAGGCAGACCCAGCACAGACACATTATCTGCGAGCACTGTGACCCT
Source organism: Stomatorhinus walkeri (assembly GCA_026784285.1). NCBI lineage: Eukaryota > Metazoa > Chordata > Actinopteri > Osteoglossiformes > Mormyridae > Stomatorhinus > Stomatorhinus walkeri. Next base: position 5,887,837 of record JAODUD010000041.1, on the reverse strand, counting down.
AGACTGTGCAGTAGAGACTGAGGCCACTAGATAGCAGTACATAATAGAGAAAACTCAGTGGCACATGGCACTGTAGCCTTAGCACACTGCAGCACAGCCCTGGCACTGCATAAGTGGCATGGCAGGAACAGGGAGGTTCAATCAACACACAAATAATTAGATGAGTCGGAAATAAGCATTACAGGCAAAATAGTCTCTGCCAGGCTTTTTCTGCATGGGGCATTACGGGAGGTGGAGAGGTGCGGGCACTGCCTTCTGCTGGGAAGTGACAGACATGCAGGTTGGCTAATCGCCCCGGGCTACTCAGCTGAACTTGTCTCCAGCTGATCTGACTAACCATCTTGCCTGGAATACAAAAACAGGTCACGCCTTGAAGAATGCGTGCGGTGACATTGTTCTCCATTTGCCAGTTAATTAGATGGATACGTTACCGGGAGATAATAATGCTCCTTGCACGGTACCACGCTCTAATCTAAAGCACGGTGAATGCAGGGCTGCACATAAAGTCCATAAGCGTACAAATCCTGCACAAGTTCATGCAGTAACCATTTATAAACAAACGTGAGTGACTTGAGTTATAATTCAAAGTCTATAGGGACACCATCTGAGATATTTCATATTACCAGATCATTTATATTTTATTGTCTAATTTAGCTAATTAATGACACAACTCAGATCAGATTTTTATAATTGTTCAGTGTCATCGTTCCTATTTTCATTGAAATAACCAGGGTACTGTACATTACATTCTCATAAATCAATGTAAAACACATTTAGTATCTACAAAGCAGAAACTGCGATTAGCAATTATTCCACAGATTCTTTGTAATTTTTGTTTAATTACACCTGACATGCAGGATCTGGGCCTGTCAGAGACATGAAATGCAATGCAAAATGCAAAATTCCACTCGAACATGGTAAAACTATGAAAGTTTTGGTCATCTGTTATCTGGATTAAATATTTATATTTCAGTGTACATTTTAAGTGGTTGGGTGTAATTATGTACGACAAAGTTGGCTCGTAATTTTAACTAATATGTTATTTGCAAACTTTGGAATAACATGCACTTTGAAATGTTGCACAGAAAAGACCGTCCCAGCTTCCAGTTTTAGTCACAAATATTCACCTTGGCAGGATGTGAGAATGAGACAATCAGTGATTGTCTATAGATGATAATTTTATACATAGATAACGCATTAAGACAGTCCATTTATCCACTTATCCTGAGCAGGGTCATGATGGCATAGGCTATTATTAAGATAATTTTCAATTATTGATTATTAAGTCTTACTTTCCATGCTGCTTTTCAGGAAGACCATGACCTTTCAACCTTTGTGTTGCAGGTACAAAGAAAGAGTTTAGTTTGTTTAATTTTGGATGGAGTGTATTTATAACACCAAGCACAGGGTCTTAAATATGGCAGACTGGTGTCAATCTGCAGGTTCTCTTGCAAACATACAAGCCTAATGTACCCTTCCCAAAATCCCATTAGTTGACAGGCTGTTGAAACAGCTTGAATGTGTGAGGCTCACGCTTCAGGGATCAACCCAAACTGGAAGCCTGGCACCGTTTCAAGATGACAGAAGCCGCTGCCTCCTCCTGTAAGAGCGGGAATGAAAAAGGGCAGGCAACCCCCACGACATCGTATAGTGAGCCGCGTGTCGGCGCCATCCACATCCACTCATTCTCATTTCCAGCCTTTTTTGTGTTCATTTTTAGAATTAAGAACCTCTTCCAAAACTGAAAATAAAAGTGCATTCGAATCCCCCCCGACACACACACATCTAGGTTCCTTGTCACTTCCGCCGTCATTGTGTGCTTTTGACTTTATAAATTCCACATCGTGATATTTAATAACAAATGATTTATCGAGTCGCGCCTTTTATTGTTATTGAAACCGGTATGTCTTGAAGGTATTGTTCCCTCTTGTAAGGCCGAAAGACAGAAAGCCAATCTGCCCCAGTCCATCTTCCATGAAATGGCAGAGCGGGATTTCAGAGCTCTGGGGAAAAGCTAGAGCACTAGAGGTCATTCCTGTCCAGATAAACACGCAGAAAAACACGACTCCCCTTCGCATTATCATTTACGGCCATATTGGACACGATGGTCGCCCCTTTATTTTATATACTTATTTATTTATATGTATCTTTTTATTTCTCTTATTTATTTTATTTATTTATTTTGCTGGCCACTGCAGTGTGAAAATGGAGCAGGGTGCTTGAAACTCAGATCCAATTTTTGTTCTCATCTCAGAGAGCAGGAACCTTTACCAAAAGCCTGGGGCTGTCATTTCGCTCCTCAATCTGACATTTTTACTAGGGAGTCCACAGGACAGAACGACATAAGCTCCGCTCTGTCGAGTAAGGAAACGAAAAGGAAGGGGAGAAAAAAAACGCTTCGCCATATATTTACGACTCATCGTATGTTTAATAGAGTGCCGGATACAGTGGGAGTAACAAACCGTCCATTTCTATAAAAAAAGACCCAAGCAGATCAGGCCTGTCTGTATGTATTCAAGTTTATAAAGAAAATGCAAAGTAGAAAGTGTACAGCTGCACTTTATCACTCAAAGACTGATCTGGGCTGCTGCTATTTGTCTCTGCATTACTTAGCCAGCAGTATATTACGATCAAATTAGTCGCATAACCCATTCAAACCAAGCAGAAAGAGGATCCTCATAAGGCTGATGATAAAACGAGGGGCATTCCCAGGCTAACCGCGCCAGGCGACAAATTAAAAAATACCCTACTTTTTTTTTTGACTGAGTTAAATAGTTGAATGTTTTCTGCTCTCTGCATACCCTCATTAATCAGATAAAAAGTGCAATTTCTTCTACTTTTCCTAATTTTCCAATGAAAATTGAATCGCTAATTCACTTAATTTGAAATTACCAGCCTAAATGATAGGATCGTGATTGTCCATTACTTTTCCGAGAGAAATGAAGTACCAATTTTAGTTTTGCTTAACCCAGCAGAAAGGATGAAGTCGTCATTTTCACACACACAGCCATGTGCTTAGCGGCACAAATTAAAGGTAGCTTGGCCATTTGAAACTTCTCGGTGTTTTAAGACATCGTTCATGAAACCCATTTGCACCTTTTCAGCGCACAATGGCCTACGGTGTGTAATGTTTTGACTTAACGTCTCTATTTAGTTTATTTACTGAAATTAATTATATTGAATAGCTGTATCACCTCAGACCCTGTGTTCCATCAGCGGTCGCACTTTGGGTTACAACCCATTTAGATGTTAAAAAGATTAATAAATAAGACAGACAGCCTGTGTGTCTTTTTGTGAAACTCTTTTTTTCCCCTCGCTTTTCCCTCTTATCGGCGTCAGGGAGAGGTTTGCTTCTCCCTGCGCATCCTCTGTCCCGCGTTAATGAGAAGCTTTTCTCGGTTACAATCCCCAAACAAAGCAGAAAAAGGCAATCAGTGCGCCTGTCCATTCAGCACCCGGGACAGTACAATAACGGCAATGGAATTCACCGCAGGGACACTCTGAGCCATCAAGCCCACTGCCACCGCCGTGACGTATCGCCACAATCGTCCAGATTTAACATGCCACCTAATTTATATTGTGTGCGGAATGGGACTGAAATGTTAATAAAGATTCTCTGCATCACATCATCTAAACTGCAGCCTCAGGCCTCCAGTCATCTGTCATGGAGATGGATATGCTGAGAAAGGGAGCTCCTCATATATTTTGACTGGTGTATGCTGATTCTTACCATCC
>JAODUD010000041.1:5865366-5876976 GCA_026784285.1 Stomatorhinus walkeri | reverse complement strand
GGGGGGGTTGGGGGGAGGGAAACCCTATAATCCCAATATTTAATTTGGATTCGTTCATCCCCTTAATAAATAGACCATAATATTTAAATTATTAAGTTGCATCTCTCTCGATGTTGAGCTCTGTCTTGCTTAGATCACATTTTAGAAGCTATACAGTAGATTAGATGAATATATACATTCAGAGATTTTTCTCATAGCTCCATAGCCTCATTTAGATCTTCCTGTATTAAAAAAACAAAACTATTAGGCCTTACCACAAAACCTGACAAAACGATCCTGAACATACTCTTCCAATCAGACTACTTATAATCTTATTCTAATCGTAATGCTATTTTTGTACATTCGATCCATTTCTGAGAAGGTTCCCTCTCATTTCTGTGTGAATCCCGGCAGCACGGTAGCAAAATACTGTTTTCCGACACCAAACAAAAGGAAGGAAGTAGATACTTCGGTACCTCTAAATTTTTGATTTCCAGGAGTTTGAGTCATTCTATTTGTATCTACCTCCGATTAGACTTTGTACAGCAAAGTCAACAAGGAGAATGAAGGTGTGAGCTTGCCGACAGCACAGAGGACGCCACACACAGCTGCACATTTAATCTGATTGGTGATTCCAGCACCACACTCTGACAGTTGGGTCACAACGTGCTAAATTAGTATATCCAACCCCCACCCTCCATGTGCGAAAATTCACGTTTTGTGCCTCACACTGGTGAACCTTTCTTCATCCCCGGTCCCGTCTGAACCCAATTATGGCATCAGAAAAGAATGTCCTCGCCTGCGACAGAACTGGGTCTTTGATTAAGGAGTGCTGAAGCGATGTGGGTCGACGTCGCCATATTTCACGCCGGAGATGGATGGAGATCAAATCCTCTCTCAGTGTGTCAGGAGGGATACGGGCTTAACTAGGCCTGAATAATTCAGAGCGGCCATTACTGCGAGGGCTTTGTGCAGCTTCATACGGCGTCGAACGGCAGCAATAACACACAGCTTCCGCCGGGGATGGAAATGAAGACGTCAGCGCCGGTTCTTAATGCCGCCGTGCGCCGCCGCCGCCCATCCCATGGCTGGGCGACATTGTATCGTCGCTAAATCTTGTGTAATGAATGGAGAACGCCATTACCGGTGGCGTCATAAAAGCAGCCCGCCGTCGGGTTGGGGGCTACACGTTGTTTCTTGGTCGCGGCGTAAAGACACCCATCAGGTTCTCTCATAAATATGTTAAGGAGGGGGAGATAAGGACATAAATCACACTTTTATGAATATGAGGGAGCCTGAGGTGCTGTATCCTTGAACGGTACTGTAATGCATTACTTAATTTGCGGCTGATGTCTTTCTGCACGCCACAGTGTATTATTGGAGCGGGCGCCCTATCATTTCAGCTATACACTTCCAAATGCTCATGAAAGTATTAAACAACCTATTGTGTCATTACAATGTGTCCCAGTGCCATTATACCAGAGAACTTTTCCACAGCTGACAGTTGTACTCTTTCCTCGTACTGACAGCTGGGTACTTTGAATAACTATTCAGGCTGGACCGCTATTGCCCAAGGGTTTCCATAGCTCCCCCTTTTGGGAGATGACCACTCAAACCAAAGTACCACACAGAGTAATGTATAAGTACTCAAAGCTGTGTTTCATACCGCACTTGCATACAGAGCTGTTTACGTATCTGTTCTGCATTTACCGAACGCTGCTTTAATAACCGTTGTGGTTTGGTGGATTTAATAGATGTTCTGGCTACACTCCAGGAGGGCAGACTAGGTTTTCAAAGCATGCAGCCAAAGTAACTTAAAGTATTTTTCCGCATGCCTGTCTGGCTCTTTAACACTGAGATATGTAACCTTAACTAATTTAGCCAGCTTGGGGCTGAATTGATTTGAAAAGAAAAAAGGCTCAGATTTAACACGTTTTTGGTCTAATGTCACAGAAAGAGGCACAAGCAGTAATATCGTTTCTATATAAAATAGAAATGGGATCTATAAGGCACACATTATTTATGAGCAGAACTATCACTTTGACGAGGTGTAATCCAAATAGCTAATTTGAGTTTATTGACTTTTAAATAAATCAACAGCCTGTAGTATTTAGAGAAAACATGTTTGTAACGTATTACCAGTGTATGCAAGACTATTAAAAAAGGTTCAAATAGCCGTACAGAGATGTTAATAATTAATTAACAAATTAACCAATTACTGCAACAAATTTTCATAGACAAAATGCCTTTAACAAGAAAGCAATGGTACCATATGAAGGTATGTGTATTCCATACTAATCTGACTCTCAAACAGACTCATTGTGCAAACTTTACAATATTGGAAAAGGGCCCTTGTTAAACAATGTAATTATGCAGTTTTTCAAGCCGGGCCCTAATTTAATGTGGAAATAAAGGGCTATCTCTCACCACATGCAAATGTTTGTGACATTTCTTGAGGTGAAAGACACCTCGTAAGAATCTCAGGCTCTGTGTTTGAAAATTACATTAGCATATATCCTAAGACTGAACCTACATATTAGATAAATACGTAAAAATGGCTTCAAACTCAATTACTTACCTTTGAGTTGACTAGGAGTAAGTATATCTCGGCTAAGCTTCCACTGAATTATACAAATATAAATAATATAACAGCAAGATACGCAACATCTTCAAACAATGCAAGAGCCTAATAAGACAATTCAATGACGAGAAGTGCAACAATGCTTTTCTGGACTAATAACATTTCTTGCATGAGAGGGGATTATTGAGAATCACTGGAATTCCAAATTCACCACCGATACCACGTCCTGACCAGAGATCTCAGTTACATGTTATTTCTTATTTCTAAAAGGCACTCTCTTTTTTCACACATGTCAGGACATCGATCCTAACATGTAGTCTTACCGCTTTGTTATCATTAGGCCTAGTGCTGGTGACTTTTGACCCTCACAAATCCATTGGCCTTAGGGGGAGCATGACCGTGGACACGAGCGCCAGGATCTCTGTGATGTGAAATTTGTTTGTGTACGTGCATGTTACGCGTTGGCTGCTCAAAAAGATCACACTATAATAATGATAGAAATTAACAATACAGTATATGTAAATAGCAGTATGTCCTCACACCTCTTTGGAGGGGTTGGAATCTCACTGCTGGCCTGTAGAAATGTGGACTTTGCATGTTCTCATGGGCGTTTCATACATCTTCACTACTTTCCTCCAATCCAGAGAAATCCAGTTACATGATGCAGCTTCTCTGAATTGCCCCAATGTGAAATTTTCTGAGCATGTTTGTGCTCTGCAACAGATTGGCGTGCTTTCAAGAGTGTTCCTTTGCCTAATTGTTTTTATTTAATTCTGAAAAATGTATTTTTAAGATGAACAATTGGCAAATCAAATGTAGCTCCTTGTAGTTAGAGTATTCCATCCATCCATTTTCTGTAACTGCTCGCTCAATTCTCAGGATCTACAGGTACAATGCAGTGAATAACCCAGGATGAGGCACTGACCCATTGCAGGGCAACACTCACACGCCTACAGGCAATTTGGTAACACCAGTACACCTTAGCATGTTTTTTGGACTGCGACAGAAATCCAGAGCACCTATAAGAAAGCCCACGACATGCAAACTCCATACAAAGAGCCATGGCAGAGACTCATACCCTGGTCCCAGAGGTGTGAGGCGACAGTGCTAAGCACTGGGCTACCACACCGTCCTGAGTATTTAATCATTCAGTTATATATTTATGAAGGGTGAAAATGTCCTCAGCTTCGATTGTCAGTGCTACGAGTTTCTGGAGTGCAAGATGGCTGAGCCCCCCCCCGGCTTTGTCCCCTCTAAGGGACTTATAAATATCGACACCTGCGAGAGCTCTCCATGTCCCCAAGGCATGTAATTCCCATGGTTATCACTCGCAGCATCGGGGACACGATAAGGCGACTCTTCGTCTCATGTGTCTCTGACCTTTCCCTTCACGTGTCTTCCAGCATCAAACCGACATTTAGTGAAGCTGACACTGAAGCAGCAGAAGAGTGCGTGGTGGGCTATTTTTAACCAGCGGGCCGCGTCGCGCGTGAGCCCGGCCCTCCAAATGGTCTCTAAACAAACACCATGTCAGCTGCATCGCCGCGGCTCAGATGAGTCAAGAGTTTAACTATTGCAGCCTATTGCGTAAAATCACAAGGGATTTCGAATGACGCTCTACAGAAGTGCCACGGGAGAGGAGAGCAGCCAGTGGTGAGTGGCCGGTCACACTGATAGCTGAACACAACTGATAGCTGAACAAAGCTCAGGTGATCAATTGGGACAGGAAGGTTTCTCTGCTGTGTCACACATGGGATTGTGGGAGTTCTAGATCATCTGAACTGGAATCCGGCAGGCTGATAAGCTGTCTACTAACCAAAAAGGTTGCTTCTAATTACATTTTATTAGACGCCAACATCGTGGGGCAGCATGACTCCCAAAACAATTATTGATTTTGGAAGGCAGGCTTTTGGCATGGGGACCGTTTGGCAGTGGGATGGTGAACTGAAAGCGTGAGCACATCATGTCAAATTACCCGTATAGTGGTACCGGACGTACGGTTGCCTCTTTTGGTCATGTTGTTGTTCATGGCCTTTATTTGAGGATCAAAATATAACTTATATAACTAAACACTTATGATGCAGTCATATTTCACGATGTCAGCTTTTGCAGATTAAGGATATTTTACATCATGAGTATGTGCTAGATTTGTATTAGTGCTGGACATGAACCTGCCTAATAAAATAAGAGGTTCAAACCCCCCCTGAAATTTATTTGTTACCAATCAGGCAGTGAAATTACAAGAACGAATCCCCCTCTAAATGCTTCAGCCCCCCTTGTCTGTGAAATCTAGAGGGGGACACCCCCCCCATAGTCAGAAAAGTGGAAATCCTTTAGAGGGTGACCCCTCCATTTGCCTAAAATCTACCAAGAGGGACCTATCCGTAGGGTTCGCGGACCCTGCACAGAATTTATTTCTGGCTATGGGTGCTGTTTATCATATTTAGAGAGTCCAGAAAGTCACTCTCAACAATGTGGACTGTATCAGCTGACATGGGAACCATATATGTTATGTATTTATAAAATTAACATAAAACTGAGTGTAGCTCTGTGACTTTCACCAATTAATGGGCCATATTGAAATTTGTATTTCTGTGTATTAGAAAAAAATAATTACAGATAGGTGCTAGCTAAATAAAATATCTATATATTACATCGAAACTTATCTGTGGACTGAGCCTATGTTTCACACTATTTTCTGATCTTTACTTTCCAATATTTAATACAATTATTGGTTTGGGAAGAATTGGAAGGCATCGTATTGCAGAGAATGTGATGACTCAAACACCCGGATTTTGTGAACACTTCCAAAAGTGATTTGGAATTTCTTAATATTTCTTTAAGAATAAAGACATTTCAGACATAACCTTTCTGGTCAAAGGTGTCAGCGGAACTGCGTAGGAGGTTAATACGTGCAGGACGATGAGGTCAGTTTTCAATTACCCCCGTTAATCACATTACCAGACTCTCTGAGATGCTGACAAATCCCGGCAAGGAAGCGAGAACGCTCGGATTGCAAAACAAAGAGCGGCAGCAGAGGCAGCGCTGGGGGGACGTGACGGTGGGCTGCTCTGGATGCTGAAGGTCAGGGTTTCTGTTTCTTCACATCTGCTGGGGTAGGCGGGTGTCACGTCCCCCCCCCCTTCTTCAGGAAGCCATGACAGGGATCAGTGTGACACCAGGCAGGTGTCTGTGCAATCCTTTATGGTTAAGCCCCGTGCTTGAAGTTCCCTTCGTCCAGGAGGTTGATGCAATATGGGAAAGAGCCATACGGAGCTGGGAGAAAAGGCACATGCATCTTTGTCATGGATGCATGAAATGCAAAGTGATGTTATTGACTGACCTGTCAACCATTGGTGTTTTTCAGAGAGGTAGCATGTTCAGTGCTACAAAGTTATAAACAGTGATGACATCATTTGTATTTTGTATTTATACAGAATAAAATGCATATTTTTTTCCCAGAAATACAAATTTTATTTCATATTGTTGGGGCTGAGATGAAGAGCTGATGACAAAGCTAGCCATAAATTGCAGATTTGACTTTAATTGAAGCAATTACATTTTCAGCTATTTTGCACTTTGACAGGATAGACTTTAAATATGTCAGGCTAGGTGTGTATGAATGTCTACAAAGAGAAGTAATGCTGAGATAAATAGTAATATACCCACTTACCCACCTCTGTGATCATTATCACAGTCATGCTGTTTAATAACAGGAACCTTTAATGAATGTGAAGATGCTTCATAACTGATGTAACAATAACTAATAACAAGTAAAATGTGTGGCCATTTTTTTCTTTATATTTCACAATCATCCATCCATCCATCCATCCATCCACTTGTCTTCAGACCATATGAATAACGTATTTTATAGATTTTTGTTACTTGGCAGTAAGTAGGCTCTATTGAAATATTTTTCACTTAATCTATAGCATCTTTAATAAGCACTGGACGATATCCTAGCAGAATCTCCTTAAATTTACATAGTGCCAAATTGTATGCTGTTTCTTTGTGCCACAGACAGTTTTACAGATTTTTGACACACTTACTTATATTCCAACACTCACAAAACCCATTTTTAATTAACTGGCTCTGGTCAGCTCTTTGGTTATAATGTAACATACACTCATCTAGGCAGCATTGTAAGGGGAGAGGAAAGGCTTAAGGTAGATAATTTTTTTAATGATGGATAAATGTAAACAATGAGGTGTGGACTGGGTAATTATTTGAACAGAATATTGCATCTTGGACTCGTATTGTACATATTGCAGAATGGCTGAACTTCACCTACCCAAAACAGGGCTATACAGGCAGTTGCCAAGCCTGATCATTGCTTTTATATTCTGTAACTAAACTCTTTATTTTAATACTGTAAAGCAGAGTATGATTTCAAATGATTGTAACTTTACATGCATGGTCTCCCCATGCCTTATTCCCTGTGGATAGGGTACATGGTTCATGTAAGCATCCATTGGATAAAAAGTGTTGGAAAATGTATATAGATGGAGCTGTTAGCAGTAAGGCATCCTTTGCCATGTAATTGGTGAAAATAATGTTTTAATTCTGTGTTGAAACTCTGAGTAACCTGAAACGGAACCCTTAACTTGGATGCTCACAGATAGTACATCATTAATTGCCTTAATGTAACCTCTCAGCCATCAGATGCGTGAAAATCATTTGGACAGACGTTTGGAAACTGCCGACAATAAATCTGCATTATCTCTATGGAAAAAATAAGCTGCGGGATATGTGAAAGGTTGAGTCACGCCTGTTAGAAGTGTGTTTGTATTTCAGCCGTATCTGGCTTGTTCCTGCAGCACAGGGTTACCGTGTCACTCCTCGGGCACCGATCGAGTTACAATAGAGAGAGCAAAAGGTCGGACCCTGGTGCCGCTCATATCACTGTGAATCGGCGACTTTCAAGGAAAGCCAAGGTCATTCGAGAAGGTGCGTAGGAGCCCTTTTGTTTAGCCCCACCTTCGGTATGTTGCCTGGAAGCGTGTCCGATCCCCTAACGGCGCCTATAAAACATTTTCATTTGCGGGTGCATGATGTGCACAGAACAGCGAATTCTTTCCGGTGCTGTATGCAGTCTATCCACCAAAAACACGGCCATGTTAACAAGGAATCCATAACATTCATAAAAATACACCTAATGCAAAAGGAACAGGCAATGGTGGGCGGCCATCATACTTTCCTTACTGTCAGAAGGCTGAAGTTAGGCAGTCTGTTAAGTTCAATTAAGGTTAATGTTGCCAATGATATTTACAGTAATTGTTCAAATGTGCAGAATACTTTACAAAGACTGCAGTTTTTTAAAACTACTCAAATAAGTGTGTTACAGGCAGTCCCCAAGTTAAGAACGTCCAATTTATGGAAAACTCAAACTTACAGACTGCCATAAACATGAAGTCTATGATACTTGAAATCTGGGTTAAATACAATGGCTCATAATAATGGACGCACACTCTACTTCGTGATGCTCATGGAAACATTGAGCAGCTTCAGAAGTTTTTCGGTTGAAAGTACAATACAGTGTCATGTGAAGTTACTTTAATTATTACTGTAATATTATTGTGATTATTGTTATTATTATTATCATCATCATCATCACCACCATCATTTTCCGGCGTATCTAAAAAAAATCACCTTAAAGACAGACTCAGGGAATGGATCTGGTTCATAACCTGGGGACTGGTTACATTTTTATTTATATCTTAGGCCAGTCTGTCACGCCGTCTTTCATATGTATCCTTATGTACACCGATCAGATATAGTACCTTTTTGTTTATTGGGTAAATAAAACAAAGGAAAAAAATATTATGAAGAAAACATAAAGTACAGTATGTTGGCAATAAGGGAAACACTCTTACCTGGGAAACTCTGGGTAGCTTTTAATATTTTAATTTCATTCTAAACTTAATACTTCTGTCTGATGTCAGACCTAATATGGTTTTGCTTATATATGGATAGTTTTCTTTTACTCTTCCTCTTAAACACGCTGGACATCTCGTCATTTCTGAGGACAGCTCAGCTCGTTACTACATCATTTCAAATTAATTCAGCAGTTCTGTTCGAGAACGGAATGACTTTCAATGATTGCAAAAAAATCAATCTACATGTAGAAGCAGTCATTAGTTTCCCATTTTACATCGTCGTAATTGAGAAAATGCATCATTATACACATTTAGTTAAGTAGTCAGGGGTTTATTTGCTTCAGAATTTATTTTTTGCATATTTAAGCGGCAGAAATGTTTTATTAGACTTAGATGGAGATCAAGTGTTGAGTTCCTGAGCTTTGAGTTTTATAATAAAGTCACTCCCTTTCATACACAGACACACAAACACCCGCACTTTCAGTTCACTACAGAATATACAGTATATTGATTGGTGATTTAATTTTTCCTTCAAATTATCATCCGGGGTCTCCATTTCAGCTTGATATGAGCCTTCAGCTTTGCAGAGACTAAATTATGCCCCCCCACCTCTCCTACCTCTCACTCATTACTGCCCAGGTGCTGATACCAGCAGAAAATCCTGCTCGCATCACCATCTTTCCCCCTCTCCCCTTCTCCCCCTGCCGCCGAGCTGAGAGACGGCAGAAGGCGAGTCTCCCTGCAGCCACTGTTCTGGCAGTGACGTCGCAGAGGAGTATCGGAATCTATAAAACAATGTACCGTGGGCAGGGCTGAAATCAGCTTCATTTAATGCGCTATCACTACGCTTAGGTGAGAGTGACGACAGGATCTATTTAACAATTAATTACCTGTGTCTCGCAATGATCCGGCTAGCTAGCGGCCTGCATTTAGATACTGAGCTATTGACATTCTCTTTGAATCCGAGCAGAGGGGAGGCAGGATGGCCCCCATATCCATTTATGTCATCAATATCCTCCTATATATATGTCAGATGTGCCATTTCACTCATAGCTATTTCCCACACTGCTGATTACATTATTGTGTTGTTGGGAGGGGGGAGAGAGATGGGGGTCTCTTAACTCTCCTTGCAGTAATGTGTCAATAGCCTGCCTCCATGAAACAAGTCAATTTTCTGCCGGCTTGGCAGCAGAATAAATCTTGGAGCTATCCAGAGAGCCAGAGATATTTATAAGGCGCGAGTGCGCGGCTGTGTCCAGGACTGAGCGGGAGTGATTTTTCGTGTCAGTTCTCTCGGAGAGAGATGGGGGAGCAGGTCGCCCTTAAACTAGGCTTGCAGTGATGACCCACTGCATTTGTTTTACTCGCTTTGGCTTAAACGGCAGAAGAGGACTTATATCCGGATGGATGGCGCTTTCATGCTCAAGGGCTTCTCAAGTGGATATTGTGCTGGCCTGTGATGAATACGAAGCGGTGCTGGGTACGAGGGGAGGGGGCGGGGCGGGAATGGAGCCACTGGTGTTCTGCATATATTCCCGCCATAAATGCATTTGTAACGGCTCAGCCATTACAATTACAATTACAAATATGGTATTACTTAGGCGTGCAATTGCAAATACAGAATAAACAGCAATATGTTAACAGCTTCCACAATATACAACCCATAAATAAAAAACCATATGTTCATATTTCCGTTGGAGTGTTGTGCTGAATGCATTATGCACGTTTCCAAATATCTATCTTTTTTTTACCCATCATCAGACATACAGTACTGTATATATGCTGCTGGACCCCGGAATGTTTCTTCAACCCATGTAGACGTGTTATGATTACAGGCCACATTTGCTACATATGAGTCTATCCAAAATGATAACACCCTAAGTAACTGTGAATCTGCATACTGCAGCAAGATGCCACACTGACATATCTTGTCTTTAGTAATAATGAGGCTACTAAGCCCTAAGAACTATGAATATAGTCTTAGAGGAATGATTTGTTTGCTGATGGCTTATTGAATTCATTGCTCAGATATGACAGGATATTTAAATTTCCAAAATGACAACAGACGGTTGTCCACTCCACCAGTAATCACTATAAGAATTTGATCATTACGGTAAAAGGGGAGAATCATTGTGTCTGCAGGACCACATAGTTTCACAGCCCGCTGAGAATTAACCCTGTTCTCAGCCAGTGCGTGTAGGTGGTGTGTCTGTAGGTGGTGAGTCTGTGTACTTAACACACACAGATCCTGTGGGTGTATTTTCTCTCTGATTAAAATTGTCAACATTTGCCCTGGCACAACAGGATCCCCTCTAACGCGACATGTTAAAGGCAATTACCTATAATGGCATGATATATTGAAAAATGGAGGTGCACTGCATGCAAAATATGAAAGGCTGAAGCTTTTAATAAGGCCGTAAAATTAACACATGCCCCTTTGAGCGTGTAATACATATGGGTAGCCTAAATACTTTGTTTGCACTCGGACCGGGACAATTAACTGTCAGGGTCCACAATTATCTGCAAAACAAAGCAGAGCATCTGTCCACTAGTTCATCAGGATAGGAGATTCAGTGCAGACAAGATGGAGAGGCAGGGAGCAATATGGACGAGGATTGATCATGGATGTGTATGAAAAAAGAAATTACAATCAGTACATCTTCTCATTGAACTGGGAAACGCGCTGATTTAATTACCCCCATCAATAATGTGTTTGGGTTCATTTAATCATTTAAATTACGGAGATAATTTCTGCATTATCTATATCATTTACACAGACCTGTGTGAAAAAAAAATGCTTCCTTGCAACTGTAACAGTGGGATCCAAACAAGTGTGGTTAGAGAAGACATATTTTTTAAAAGGCAATCACATGACCCAGAGGACTGCGCGCTCCTGGCATTCCAAGGTTCACCACAGAGGGGCAGCAGAGTGGAATGCTTAGGGATCTTCTTAGCACAAAACATGAAGATCAAAGGCAGACCCAACAGAGGCGGTAGGTTCAGGTCCAGAAATTGCAGACCAAGATTTAGTTTCAACCAACCAGTTGAGTACTCTGTGAATGTGACTCTTTATGTTCAACTGGTTGGTTGAAACAAAATCTTGGTCTGGATTTTTATTTTCTGGACCTGAACTAACCACCTCTGGAACCCAACCCGTTCTCGCAGGAGGGAGTG
>JAODUD010000041.1:5846043-5859019 GCA_026784285.1 Stomatorhinus walkeri | reverse complement strand
TATTATTATTATTATTATTATTATTATTATTATTATATGTTTCTGTTACCAGTAAAAAAAACTTTCTGTTAATTGTGGTTCTCTTAGAATTCACCTTTACCAGACCTTATATCAGCAACAACAACATTTGATCTTCAGCGCTGGCGGCTGTTTCCACTCTTTTATTCTGTCGCGACGGTTCTTATCGGATGAAAATCAAATCACTGAAGCTGTAGGCCCCCAGTTCGCATGCAGGATCTCATCAATGGAATGTGTTACTTTGGAGACGCGAGAAGTGGATACTGGAATTGTCACGGAAAATAAATATTTAAATGTTTTCTAATAAACGAGCCCATTAACCTGTTGGTCGTGTTACTTATTCATGACCCTGAAAAGTGAGAGTATCTTTGTTACAGTGTATCATATAAAAAAAATTATTAAAGTTTTTTAAAGTTGTAAATGAAACTGCTTATGACTGTAAGATCAAGGTTCCCGATTAAGATATTTATTCTACCTAGTCTATTTTTATCGTGTGTCGTTTACATGGCACCTGATGATTTTTTTCGGTACTGACACCAAATCATACATTTAGCAAACTCTTCCAAGCAGCAAACCTTGAAAATATAAATACGCATGCAAGCATATCAGATAGTATCTAGTTTTTTTCTATTCGCGCTTGCTAAAACATTACACGTGTCGTGTTTTTCACAGATACGTTTTATGATGGTTTGTTTGTTGTTGCATTTTACGTTTTAATGGACGGCCGGTCTGTTTCATGAAGGAGTCGTCTGATAATCTGTTACGTACTTTGCAGGTGGAATGAAGTACATCTCATATCCAATGTCACGCTCGCTGTGCACTGAGCATCAAACATTTATTTTAATGGCAAGATATCTGACATCCTAATCCCGTCAATTTATCAGCAGTGTATATCTCACCGTGATGAGAAGCCCTTTTTTAATCATTCGTCAGCAGTTCTCAGATTTCACTCAGAAATACTGAGACCTGGTTCAGCTTTCACGCAAAGATCAGTCCCTGTTTTACACTCCACCCAATGCTAACATCCACCTCCATTACTTAGTAATTGATGTATGACTGTGCGACTTATACAAGTCATCTGTCAAGATAAAGGGAGCTGAACTAAAGCATACCTCATTCTGTCATACCCTTATATTACGATAATAGTGCGTAATCTGGGTCTCCCGAGTTCTTCTGTTAGTTCGGATTCTTGAACATACAGATTTCACCTTACCATCACCCATCCTCTTGTCTGCATTTAAGACATTAAACTGATATGCATACACCTAGATTGTATGGGTGAAGTCTTTGCGTTTCCCTTTCACACTATATTAATTAATCATTCAAAGACCGAATTAAACTGCATATATCTTGGAGACCCTGGGATCCTCATCTGAAAACGCTGTTTTGAAAACGTATTCATACATGTATACAAAATAACAAAACGTTTATGTTTTTCTCTGCAAATTTAGCGTGTGAGAATGTAATTTTGGCGTTGACTGGAACTGTTGTGTTAGTCAATAACTTGGTAAGATTTCAAATTTACCAGCTGATAAACTGTACTTATTCAATGCATACAACGGACACGTTTCTATCGTATTTGTCTGGGTTGTGTAGAAATATTTTAGCCTTATTCCATCTAAAATAAGGTCAAGGAGAATAATTGTACCCCGTAAATAAATGTAATATTATTAAGCAGTGAAATCAGTCATTTTAGTTTAATGTATACATTTTTTAAATCCTCTTTCAAAGATGAAGCAGCAGAAACAGGCATACTGATATTCTCATTTAGCTACATCTCTTGGAAAACACACTATCCAACAGAATATTTAAAAGATGAATATGTAAACAAATTACAGTAATTATGAGGATGATTTGGCCTAAATTCTTCATTGTGAAGCTTGCAAGGAAGAAATGCTGATTTGCAATGCTCTATGAAGAATGGAATCTGAATTACGTTATAATTTTGATCTTTAAAAATGATTACGCATATGTCAAATGTAATATACAACCACTGGCCTCAAATATTTAACATTTTTTACAGGTCCCATCAGTGGATTTTATTCAAGTAAATCAGTAGATAGATTTATGGTCAAATTCAAAAGCAAAATCAATGACAATAACCTTTTTGAACATTTTTATTGTTTATACATTTTTGAGGAAATTCTTTTTTTTTAAAAAGAAGTTTTGGATGATTTCTACAGTATATGCGAAAAGCTAAGTGAATATAGACGGTAATTCTACCAGTTCTACCTATAATGTAATGCCCTCAACTTACAATAAAATCCTTCCAGTGGAACATTTGTTGAGCTGTTATCAGCTCTCTATGATAATAACATCCATCTTCTGTAATATCAGGCAGTGCAAGGAAAATGAAAACATGGTTGGTTTAATTTGAAGAGGCAGAGCAGCGAAATCATCCAGTGACCGTGTGATTCAAGCTCATTTTCCGCACTGTAACTCCAGTGTGATTTGAATGTAACTTCCATCCTTCTGCTCTCATTCAGTAACTCAGCTACAGTGTCCCTTGCAGTGCTGGTTTTGCACTCTGGTGCATCACAGAAATCACCAACATGGAGGCACTAATTCACTGGTAAACACTGCGAAGATTGTTCGCTGTGCATTTCAGCGCATGTGAAATGGACACCCATGGATGGTCCTTATACTGATTTAAAAGGAGTATAAAAATTATACTGATAACTGATGTAATAAAAGGATTATTTATTAAAAGTGATTCAGTAGTAAATTTGAATTGACCAACTTTGACAAAGCTTATGGTATTGCGAAATTTTGTCATGCCCAATGTTACATCAATTTTATCTAGCTATTCTATCACAAAAAAGAAAAACATTAAAAATAAACAGAAGGGTAATTAAGAGGCAGGCATGCTGAGAAAGGAGTATGCTGAGGTCACCTTCTAATCCCAGCTATTGCGGTAATTGTTGCTTAATATATTGATTTAAAAGAATCTATAAATGCATTTCAGCCACTGAACATCTCTTTGGGGAAGTTCAAGTTCTGGATCTACCAAAAGTAGAACTGTTTGTAATAGTAACATTGCAACAGAAGTTGACTGTAACACTGTATCACTCCTTTGTATTTCTGCACAATACTTTGTCAAAGCATCTGTAAGAACTCTAGCTAGGTAGTATTCTGAGTAGGTTCAGTCAGAAGGTGCTCATGTTTGACAAGACAATTTACACCTTTGCACGCATTTGTTACCCTGTAGGCAGTGACCACGAATTGCAAGTGGCTTCCCAGTATCTCAACTCTTTTCTGCCTGTGAGCATTTCCTATATATCGTGGGTACAAGGACTTCAGCTTTATGATTGGTGATAAACAGAAATGGAGTGTTTTGAAGACCTCTGCAATGATAATCATTCACAAATCCCTTTTAAGGTCCGTATGAGGAGCTAATGATGAATAATAAACCAATGTGAAAATCAACGAGTGAAAGTGTTTGAAAACTGTGTTTAAAAACAAATCTCATATGGTACTAACAAAATGTTAAGTATTGGGTCCATCATCAGGACCATAAAAGAACCAAGAACGTAATGAATTTGGTCAGCTAAGTGTGAAAAATTGCAAACACCTGCATTTGTACTAGGATAAATTATAATAAAAACTAACACGGTATCAAAACAAAAAATAAAGAAATATAAAAGGATTAAAGAATTGTTTGCTGCATAAATACTATTTAGAAGAAAACCCAAAACAAAACAAAATATTACTAAATCTAAATCTGACATTAAACCAACACTTGCATTGTTTTGCTTGGATAGGAATTTAGCTATCACAAAAAAAGAGATCACAGATTGAGCTTTCATAAAAAGAAGATTAGCAATATCTCCACTATAAGTTAGACAGAATAGCCAGTACATACAATTCCATTGTATGCTAACTTGTTAAAATCAAGATAATATGCTTGTAAGTGACAATAAAGTTCATATAGTATTAATTAGTTTGCGCAATTCAGTAACTTGAAAATAAAAAAAACACAGTGTAGGAAGATTTTAACGTTATGATTTGAATTCCCAGAGTGTGTTGAGTTTGTACAGTAAATGGGCGAGAATGCAAATATAATACAAACACACCTTAAAGTAAAAAATAAGAAAATAATTTCAAGGCAAGAACGGGCTGATTAAACTTATTTAAAACTCCATCGGGTAAACACAAGCGATAAACATCACATAAAGGTCAAACACTACTAGCTTATGCACGTTTACTGCAGATTAGCCCATGCAGTGCGCTAGATAAATTCCCACATGACCACATACCTATGCAGAATTTGCATAAAGCAGATTAACAGTTAATAAACAAACAAACAAATAAAAACTGGTATTGGCAACTAATTAGCACGTTTTTTTCCAGGATAGAAAAGAAATTAAATAAATAGATAATAACACATTATTATTAGGATTATTTAATGTTGTTCTCTTATCGGCCTTTAGTCATT
Source organism: Stomatorhinus walkeri (assembly GCA_026784285.1). NCBI lineage: Eukaryota > Metazoa > Chordata > Actinopteri > Osteoglossiformes > Mormyridae > Stomatorhinus > Stomatorhinus walkeri. The sequence continues at coordinate 5,854,566 of JAODUD010000041.1, read as the reverse complement.
TGATGCTAGACATTTTTTTCTTAGATCGCAATAAATACTTAGTGACCATGTCTGATTTTGCTCTAGAATAAATAAATTTGGTAATTAATATGTACTTTTACTTGGAATTACTCATTAATTATTTTTAGATCTAACGTTTCATTAAAAATCACTTGTAATAATATACTTACAACGCACTTCTTTCTTACGAATATTACGATAACAACCAGGCATCAACTACAATAACAACAATAACAACAACAACAACAAAACGGTATGAATATTAAATCACGACAACCTGCCTGTGCGTTAGAAATATCCATTCACGTATCATTGAATCAGGGCCAGCCCACCTTATGGACGACATGGGCGATTACCAAGGGCGCCATTTGATTGGGGGCGCCAAAGAGAGAGTGAAAAAATCATAAGAAATACCTCTGGTTGCATTCCGTGACATTACAGTTAGACTAACTAATATTTCACAACTTTTCCTATGAAATAGATGCGAGCTGGCTAGTTAGCCAAATACCCTGTGCTATTGAGATATTTCAAATTTAACGAGCTGACAAAATTTAGCAAGATCTTGCCTATGGCGACAGAACACCCAGGAAAAGTACTGCCCCGAATATACGCAAGGTATCAAACGAGAGACCCAGACGCCCACGTTCACGTTCGGCCAGTCAGACTAGCGGCGGCAGTGTTAGTAAATAAAGGTAGCCCGTAATTAGAGCAAGCATCACACCACATTCAGTCTCAAAGCCCCACCCAAGGTATCACCTCAGAGCGGTGTGCCAGGAAGTGCGGCGTTTTCAGCGGACACGCTAGCGAAGCCAAGGCAGACATGCACGATGTTCCTCATACAAGAAAGATTAACAATGCCTCTAGTCTTTGGTAGGCGTATATATAGGTTTATATGTATCCTGGTTATTGATGTTGATTAGTTATTTACGGTCTTCTTATGGATTTCTGCTAATTTTCTATTTGATACTATTATTTGTTTTTTAGAAATACATTTTTAAGAAAAACCTATTCGGTTATCCATATCTTACCTACAGGTAAGATAAAACAGTCATTTTTTGCCAAATCACAAATCGCACTTCCCACTATTTAAGTAACATATGAAGTTGAAAAATACAAAGTAGCACAATATTCAGGCGATAAGAAAAAGAGAAGTCATTTCATTTAAAGTGTCACTGCATCTAAATTTTGTTAAATTATATATACGGATATCGAAAATAAATAATGTATCTTGCACGTATATAAAATGTAATTGGTTTTGTTTATATGACGTAATATCGCAGACCATGGAGAAAGAACTTGCGCGTCCTTAATATGGATAGCTTTCATTCTACCGTAAATCGGAACTCTCGGTCATATAAAGTATTAAACATATTAAACAATAATCGTACTTTAAGTTTTGCTATTTATTTGCTATTAAAAATAGTCAAATTGTATTAATAGATGAAGTCATATAGATATAGCCTACATCTGTTTAAAAAAAGATGTAATGAATAATCAGCAACATCAGAATGCAAAAAAGCTTCCTCAGATGTTTAAAAAAAAAGATATATAGTCTGTGAAATCAGAAATAGCACACCCATGAAAGTGGCATACTTTCCAGAGCAAAACTGTCTAGTCAGACAACTGGAAATAAGGCGTGCAGAGTCGTGTCAAGGGCGTTACTTAAAAGCAAAAACATAAAGCTTCACTATCTGAACCTCTGATTAGATTCCAGCATGTATGTAGAACGAAAACAGTACATTAACGCCGACTTAACTGCGTCCATTTCTAGCTTTTATTTGCTTGCTGGTTTGTTTGTTTGTTTGTTTGCTGTCCTCCTGCAAAAATGTAATAGAAAATTTAGGGAAGCAGTGGATGACCAAGTTGAATAAATATGTATATTATTCCTAAATTCGTGGCAAAAATAGCATTATGTAATCACTTTTTCAAAGGCTCAGTAATTTTTAATCTTGGACAGATTGATTCTCCCGCCTCCAAGTTTTATATTATTTTGTCTGCCGCCTTTAATTACTATCTTGGGGCACAGACAAGTAATTGAAAGACGTACTCCCCTTGATGTCATAACCAATAACGTTACACCTTCCTAAATTCTTGAAATAGGACATGAAGCGTTACCCACGTGAAGATTAGTCTTGAACTTGCAGTAGACTACATATTTATTTGAAAGACTTCGCAATGTCCGTGTTACTGGCATCAGTGGCGCCTCTAGTGCTCGGTCTTCTTTCGTTTCACTCTCTAATTCCACCAGACACGAGTCCGTTATTTATGCCGTTTGATGACATAATTCATGTTTTTATATTGCATTATTTACTCAGAATTTTAGGCAGCATACTTCTCGGACGAAAAGGAAACACAACAAAGAAAAATCTGCTGTTATATAAAAGTTCCTTATATGCAGAGTATAAAAGACGATTAATTATTGTTTTACAGCCACGATTTAGAACATATAACGAACAAAATTAACAACAAAACACGAATTATTAATTGATTTATTATTTCGTTGGACCGTTATTCACTCGATACGATATTGTAAATACCACTGTCCTCACCAGTTCAGATACGGTATTCATCAAAAATAAACACAAAATACATTTTAAGAACGCAGTACAGGATTGATCAATGCAACAATATTTCGATTATTTCCTAGTATTTGAAGGCTATTAAATGAATGATATTTATAGAAAATATCTTTGCAAGACTTATGCAAGATAAATTTAGAAATTTGGGTTTAAATATTTTTGTGGTTTTATTGGTATGTCGGACCTTATAAAGGTGACATAAAATTGTGCAAATTTTACAATAGCCACGTTTACATTCAAGGTAAACTGTAATTAAAAATAATCTGGAAACTTTTGTTCTCTGTACAAAGAACTATCACTTGAATATCAGGCACCAGATCTGAAAGCTGAAATGATATTAGCTCCCAAAACAATTTATAGTTCAGTCAATATAAGGTTTATTTCTGACATCTGATATAGCTAAAAAAATAAAACGATTTATTACAATTTACCCAAAAGCACACTCTGTCCTCTTTTTAACAATTTCATTTACAATCGTTACAAATACCAGATCTAAAAGCATGCTTGTACGCAATACGTACAATACGTAACAAAGCAGTGGAGCACCCGCAAACCAAACGAAACAAAGAATAAGCGTAATAAAAATAAAAATGAATTCCGGCGTGGTCCAACACAGATTAGCTGTTTGTTCGCGAAAGCACCAACATACAGCCGTATACAGTAGGCCTATCGACCAGTGTGCACACAAAGAGCAGAACAAACGAAAAATCAAGGACAAGAACAGCAGGAGATTTTATAGGAGATGAAATATCTTACTGGTGATGTAAGGTGGCCCTTTGCACTTGAATTATGGCACAGAAGATTTAGCTGAGCTGAAGGGGACGCTGCCTTCTCTCTCTCCCTGTCAGAAGTATTAGCAGTCTTGATATATTGTCTGGCTCTATATTACCTTTATAAAACATAAGCGCATATCACCCAAGCCAGGAGCACAGTGGTCTATCGAAGAAAACGGTCCAAAATAAGCTAGACGGGCTACACAGTCTAATAAACTATTTCATCTATACATCTAGACGTTTCCTAACATTATTTCGTTTCTAGGCGCCTTTTAAAACCGCGCTTTAAAATCCAAAAGAGAGAAAACCTCCTGTGCTTTTCCTTTCGTCATACCGATACGCATGCATCACCTGCCGACGGATCCGGCCGAATCGCTTAAACGGTCCGAAAATGCTCGTATTTTAAATGTATTTGGAGACCTCGTTAGTTTGTTCTTGTTCGTGTTTAGATCTAGTAGTATATGGCCAAACGACCAATTTAGAAAAAAAAATGACAAGAGCATAACGCGTTATAATTCAGCTGGGCTCCTCCTCCCGGCCATGCCTTCTAATTAATGGGGCTCCCTACTTGCGAAACCCTGCATTGGACTGCAACATTGTCAAAGAGTGAAAGAGAGAGGGTGAAAGTGCCACTGGAGATAATTGATTACCTCCCAATCAACAATAACTTGTTAGTGATAGTCAATTCTGGCGACTCTTCGAGCCTCGCCATTTCAGGAAAGTGCCATTTTCCTACGGACTGCCACACGTCGTGGGGGAAGCATTACTGCCAAAGAAAGCTTGGATCGAAAACGAGGAAATACGGAATTTAAAATACAGAAAATAAAACAATTCACCCTGATGACAAACCACACAGCATGCTATTTGATTCGGCGACTATAATTTGACGTTTTTTACGTTCTTTATCCTGTTGTTTCCCAGAGTTTATGTTTGTTTGATTAGTAGTATTATATTTCTAATTTTTAAACTAAGTCTGCATAGCCGTAGCGGAAGAATGACATCCAAAGAAGAGGCAAAAGCTTCTGCAGTTGAAGAAAGACGACGAAGTCCGTTGGACCATCTTCCGCCGCCTGCCAACTCCAACAAACCCCTAACCCCATTCAGTATTGAGGACATTCTTAGCAAACCCTCGGTTAAGCGAACTTACACACTCTGCGGCACAGCACACCTGATTTCTTCTGCAGAAAAACACCCTCAGTCGGGTCTTCCCTTATCCAATCGGGCACTGCTCACCCAGACGTCTCCTCTTTGCGCCCTCGAGGAACTAGCCAGCAAAACCTTCAAAGGACTTGAAGTAAGCGTTCTTCAGGCTGCAGAAGGTATGTTCCGATTATCTTCGAAATTATTGCAATCGGCGAATAATTCAGAGACATGTTTAGTGTTGAAATCGCAACGCTAAAACAAAAATAGTCCTTAAAAAATACGAAAAAATGTTCAGATCTTACTACTGTAAGTTGACATGTTTGTACAGCCTTACACTTTTTAAATTCATTTATTTTGATCAGCAAACCGCTTAACAGTTAATAGGCCTATGTAAAAATATTAACGCAAAGAAAGTCAATTAATTATTTAAAGCTTGCCAGGTTATCATAATGTAATGCTCTGCTCTTTGTGTTTTTAGAGCATACACTTGCACACTAAAAAACTTCGTTCGCACAGAATAATTGTTTACCATTGATGATTTTATAATTGCAGTTGACCAATGCGGTGTAAATTGATAGTTGAATCTGATTCAGAATCATAACTATTATAGGTAGCATATATTATGAAGGGAGAAATTTGAAAGAAAAAAAAATACACCACATGCAGAACACAAACAAGCTTTTTAAATTTAATCATCCGGAATTACAAATGACACGATTTATACACGACTTCTTTATGTTTTCGCTACGTGATTATTTTAGTTATAAAGTATTTGGAAAACTTTGCATGCTAACGACTTTTAATTCGGCCTGCATTCTTTTTAGAGAATAATATTCTCGAGGGATGTACATTTATGCAATATCAAACAGGTAATGTCAGTTTAATTTATCTTCACAGGTCGCGACGGAATGACCCTATTTGGGCAAAGGAACACGCCCAAAAAGCGAAGAAAGTCCAGAACAGCCTTCACGAACCATCAGATATATGAACTGGAGAAAAGATTCTTATATCAGAAATACTTGTCCCCAGCTGACCGAGACCAAATCGCTCAGCAGCTCGGGCTAACAAACGCCCAAGTCATAACCTGGTTTCAGAACCGCAGAGCGAAGCTGAAGAGGGATTTGGAAGAAATGAAAGCGGACGTAGAATCGGCCAAAGCTATTGGTTCGGTACCTTTGGAAAAAATCGCCAAACTCGCAGACCTCGAGAAATGTGCCAACGGAACACTGGGACACTCGCGGTCCGAGTCGCCAACGCTGTCCGCACAGGAGCAGGAGATTTCAAACAAATTGCGAATGTCCCCGCTGTCCCCGTTCACAGACCACACAACAAGCAAAGAGTGTTCGGAAGACGAAGACGTGGAAATTGACGTGGACGACTGATAGATTATTTTCGAGCCAATGAAATGATAATAACAGCAACAACCATTATTCATAACCATTGTTGTTATTATTATCATTGTATCACAAGAACTATGAACTTAAACTGACATTTTGTTGGCGAAAATATTGAAAGCAAAGCATGAACGATTCGTAGCGCTATACACAGTGACAGAGATATTATTCTGATCCTTCCTCTGTATTTAATCAAGACGACAGTCTTCAGTAAAAGCAATAAGCAGTGTATTTAAAGAGACGTCTCAAACGAAGGACAAAGCAAGGACTTTGACTGAATTATGTGCGTTTTTGAACAGACACGCACACCGGTACATTCACTTCTTTGCTCATATGTTGGTAATCTCATAAAGTATTTTTATCGTTCCATTATCGAACCTTTTTCAGCTTTTGCATGATATATAAATGCATGTTTAGTTTTCATAAATGTATTCTCTTTTGTTTCAAACTTTAGAGCTTGTTTTTTTTTCTTTTTAATTTATCCAAAATTCCATTTCCCCACGTGCGTATGCGGGGCGTGAATGTGTAAGTGTGTCTGTGCGTGTGTGTACATTTAGGCTATTTGCATATTCAGCCACGCAGCATAACACTTATTTATACGGTATTGCATGAATCGAAAGGGTGATTGAAGTGAAGCGTCTGATCGACGAACGTACAATAAAGTTTCAGACAAGAACATGGGGTAAAATTATTCAGAAAAAAATCTATCGCGGTGATTTTAACAAGCTGTCGATTAATTTACTTTTCAGTAGTTCTAAATTCCTTTGTTTGAATACAATAAAGTAATTTACATTTTAATAGATTTACTATGTTTTGTATGCCTGTAAGTGCCTTTTTAACCCAGGACACTATTTAAACCAATGTAAAATGCGTAATGTATATAAAATGAAAATTAAAAAATCCCTTTTCTCAGAATATTTCAGTTTGTTGTATTATGATAATTGACGTGTTGTTTAATTTAGGAGCAGTAGTAACATTTCTGGGCTTTGTGGAGTAAGGCATTATTAAATAGTGTCCTTAAATCAGTATTAGATCGAAATAAATTACTTTTGTTTATTTATATTGTAAATTTTTATTTTATAAATATATAAACTTACATTTGCCTTTTTGGAATTTCGTAGATTTTTTCAATAGCAACAAATTCATTGTTTTTATCTATAAGCATACACCATAACGTCAAAACCGAAAAGTGCTTAGGTAATGTATTTTGTATATATTCGCAAAAGGAGTAAACCGCAAAAAGGGCTTATTTTAAGTATAAATGTTTTCAATAATATTTAAATACAGAAAGTTCATACTAGTTTTAAGTTGTCGACATCTCGTCTTCTTTACAGTTTTTTTTTTTTTTGCTTCTGAAAATATCCGGACCATTTCTCTAGCGCGGCATCCTTCCCTTTTCACATTCTAAAAGCGTAACCTGCCTTCTTGACCCGGCAACGTGTGTTTTCCTATTCTTAACGAAATTTATGTGAGAAACACAAATCTGGTCCTGGGAGAAAAAAAGAGTGGATGCCACAAAAAAACACAAAGTTTTGGGCCAGTTTCTCTAAGGCTATATAATTCCTCTTTGAAAAGGGGTGAGGCTGTAATTTTTAGCGTAAAGCATGAAAACTGGGGACAAATGAGCAGTCTTCCCCGATGTGACAAGGGACAATGGGCCATGCACAGTTTCCCGCAGCTCTCAATACTGAGACAAGTGTGTCCCACTGCACAAAAAGGACACAAACGTTTGGAGGCCATATGGTTTTTGTATTTTCTTCACAAATTTTAGACAATTTGATGGATTGAGTTAACCCTCTTTTTAAACTGTTTAACTCCATTTTACAAAAGCTATAATGCATACATAGACCCTCTCTTCACGAGGGCATCTGTGTCCATTAATGCCGACTCCTTTCTTTGCCTGTTCAGCTTGGCATTTTAAACAAGTCTATGAATTACAATGAAACTCGCTCTTTTTTTTATAAAGCACTTGTCTCTTTCCCTTTTTAGGCGCTTGAAATAATACGGCTGACTTTTATCCAGAGATTTTTTTAGGTCCCGCATCTTGTGGCGAAAGTGTTTTTCATGTTAAGTAGGGGAGTCATAAAATGTTTAAACAGTGACATTTATGCGAGTGTCTGGTAAATGGGAGTCTTTTGTTTGTTTTCTTTTCCACTCTATTTCTTTTTTCTCTTTATGCCCTTTGTCTTTAGAGAGTTTAATGAAGCTGAAAACATGATGATGTGAGAAAGAGTATCCACGAGAAGAAAAGGATTCTGTGATCAAGGAAGGGCCACATTCAACTTCAGATTTCTTAAAAAGAAACGAAGTGCCACGCGGATGCATTCCTGCTAGTCGTGCACGTGATTAGGTATATGGACTTGTTTAATTTTGTTAGTTTCTGCTTGTTAGAGAATAACGGTTATGGGACCCAGGCTAAATGTTACTAAAAACCTGTCATATCTCGAGAAGTTCAAAATAAATTGCAACAAAATAATTTTTGACCGCTAATAAATAACAAAATAGCTGCAATTAATATTAATATTAATATTGTTTAATATTATTATTAATAATATGCAACTTACAATCGTCTATCCTTGTTAAGATCACGGGATAATAATAATAAAATAATAATAATAATAATAATAATAATAA
>JAODUD010000041.1:5799325-5826606 GCA_026784285.1 Stomatorhinus walkeri | reverse complement strand
TATTAAATTCTTCCCAAGCGAGCTTGATGGGCCGAATGGCCTCCTCTCGTTTGTATAGTTCTTATGTTCTTATGTAACACTGTTTATGGTTGGGATGGGACACTGTTGACCTCAGTTTGAGACGTTGTAGGTCGGTGGAAGTAATACTCCTCGGTGGCCAGGCCCCAGGGGTGGATGAGATCCGCCTGAAGTTCCTCAAGGCTCTGGATGTTGCAGTACCTCTGGATTGCCAGGCTGGGGTGGTCCCCCTCTTCAAGAAGGGGGACCGGAGGGTGTGTTCCAACTATAGGGAGATCACAATCCTCAGCCTCCCTGGTAACGTCTATTCAGGGGTTCTGAAGAGGAGGGTCCATCGGATAGTTGAACCTCGGATTCAGGAGGAGGAGTGTGGTTTTCGCCTTGGCCTTGGAACAGTGGACCAGCTCTATACACCCAGCAGGGTCCGGGAGGGTGCATCGGAGTTTGCCCAACCAGTCTACAAGTGCTTTGTGGACTTGGAGAAGGCATTCGACCGCATCCCTCAGGGAGTCCTGTGGGGAGTGCTCCGGGAGTATGGGGTGCCGGGCTTCCTTAAAATGGCTGTTCGGTTCCTGTACAACCGGGTTCAGAGCTTGGTCCGCATTGCCAGCAGTAAGTCAGACTTGTTCCCTGTTAGGGGCTGGACTCTGCCAGGGCTGCAGTTTGTCACCGATTCTGTTCATAACTTTTATGGACAGAATTTCTAGGCGCAGCCAGGGTGTTGAGGGTGTCTGGTTTGGTGACCTCAGGATCAGGTCTCTGCTTTTTGCAGATGATGTGGTTTTGTTGGCTTCATCGGACCATGACATTCAGGTCTCACTGGAGCAGTTCGCAGCCGAGTGTGAAGCAACTGGGATGAAAATCAGCACCTCCAAATCCGAGACCATGGTCCTCAGCTGGAAAACGGTGGAGTGCTCTCTCCGGGTCGGGGAGGGGGTCCTTCCCCAAGTGGAGGAGTTTAAGCATTTCAGGGTCTTGTTCACGAGTGAGGGAAGGATGGAGCGAATCAGTGCGGCGTCAGCAGTGATGTGGCCACTGTGTCGGTCTGTCATGGTGAAGAAGGAGCTGAGCCAAAAGGCAACCTCACTTCTGGGTTCAATTCTCCACCAAAGTCCTAAAATATGCTGAATAAAATAATAAATGAATACAACAAGTAAATAATGATATGCTGAGGCTAATTGGAGTTCCTAGATTGCCTATAGGTGTATATGTGTCAGTGAGCGGTGTGTGAGTGTGCCCTGTGATGGATTGGCACCCCATCCTGGGTTGTCCCCTGCCTTGTACCTGTAGCCTCCAGGATAAGCTCCGGACCTATATGACCCTGAATAGGACAAGCGGTTTCAGAAAATGGATGAATAATGTTAAGCAAAGTATGCTACTAGCTAATTATAAACTGATATGTTAAAACTATAGACCTTTAAAAAGAAGTTTGTATGTGAATGCATTTACGATGCTAAATTATTGTGATTTTGTGTATTATAATAATTTTGTTTAACTTTTGAGGAAATTTATAATTAATTAAATATTATACACTCTCTCTGAAGGGCAACACTATCACAGGTCAACAGCAGTGTGGTGGGTAAAGGCTTGTGGATAGGTCTTGTTCTGTGGTTGGGTCTGTGGCTGGTTCTGTAGCTGGTTTTGTATGTATGTCTCCCACACACCCACCTGCTACAGCTTAGGGGGCTGCCGGGGTCTCAATGACACCATGATCATGTAAAATACGACATGGGGCACGCAAGGTGCTGTGTCCCACCCTGTTCAGTGAATAGGGAAAAACCCACCAGTACACAGGCAGTCATTACCTTCCCTTGTCTCAGTCTTGAGAATGTGGTCGAACTATGTTATCTTTTTTTAAAAAAATAGCAGATAATTTTCCTCCATGCTCATTTTCTGGCTGACTATTTGTGAAATTTGTATTAATATGGATTTCCTCATTTCCTTTTAACGCCATCTTGTAGCAGAGGCCACTGTTTGAGCATTATTGGTTCAATTTATTACAATGTGACCATGAATATACAGTATTCATAAACTGAATTTTTTTGCATTGCATAAAATCTCCAGTGGTATGAGCACATAGCAAATAATGAATTAAGACAAATGAGACCATATAGGATGAATACAATAGATTAATGTGATCCCAGGTCTGATTGCGCCAAAGTAATTTTTCATATGCCCACGGACCATTATGATTAATTTCAAGGTTTTATTGTTTTGTGCTAATTTGTACGATCACACATTTTCCTAAGCGGATTCCCTGTTTTGTACTTTCGCAGTTGAAATTCGCATGAAAGTTATGCATGTAGAATTTAAAGGAAAGCAGCAAGGAGGGGGCACACATGCAGACTGAACCCGAACTGAGAAAAAAACCCGGAGTCTCTCCTGTCTACCCAGCCACCTACTGTATATACCTCCAGGGGAGGGCAATGTGCCAAGCATTTTAGGGCAGACCATGCTTTCTAAGGCCAGATTATATCCCTCTCTTGGGGGGTCTCCAGGTATTCTCTAGTCAGCTGAGAGATACAATCCCTCTAGGTCTGCCCCAGGACCCCCACCTCATGCAACATCAGGGTTCCCTTTCTTGACATCATTGTCCAGGACATTTTTATGACTCACACTCATTTTTACATTACACCTGACTGCAGGATTCCATTGAAGTTACCTTTACATTAGGCTGACGTCAAAGAATAACCTAAACTTGACATTTTTTTACACAAAAATTCATTGAATTTTTTTGCCTCCCCTTATATTCAGGCATTTATGGTAATTCTGACCAGTTACACATGCAAATGTGATCAAGTGTGGGATTCGGATTTGACATCAGCCTACATTTTTAAAACCCTTTTTTTCCAGAATATGTGGACATTTTTTTCATTTCCCATGGTTCTTCCATGACTGGAAAATGCATTTAAAAAATACAGGTTCTTTGGGTTTTCCAGGACGTGTAAGAACCCGGAATGTGCCCAGATTCCTGGATCAAGAAGCTTCTTCATAAGATGTCTGAACCACCTCAGCTGATTCCTCTGGATCCAAAAAACAGCATCATGTAAACGAGGTCCCCCCAGGTCTCTCGATATCTCACTCTGTCAGTAACACTGCAGAAGAAACCTCACTCAGGCCACTTGACTTTGACTTTTGACCTTGTTCTTTCAGCCTCTGTTCCAGCAATGTCATATTCTTTTATACACGGTTCCAGTTTCTACCTTTTTTGACAGAAGGCATGGCTGATGCAGGTTTGAGTTTGACATTTCCTGTCTCTGCCATGTTAATATGGTGATTCCTACTAACAGTTAGCAATACAGCATGTTTGAGTGTGTGCGTGTGTGTGTGGGGGGGGGTATGTATAGATCACATTTGAGGACCAAATTGTCCCCAAAGTGTAGTAAAACCTGAAATTTCCCTACTTCTTTTGAGGTCCCCATTTGGATAACCTCAGTTTTATAAAAATCTGTGAATGCAATCAAAAAAGTAAAAATGCCAAAAGTCTTGTATTTGTAATTGGGATTAGGGTTTTTCCCATACAAATGAATGGACGGTCCCTATTTAAACAGGAAGACTGACTTATGTGTGTGTGTGTGTGTGTGTGTGTGTGTGCGTGCGCGCGTGCGGTGGTGGAAGTATCTTACATTCAGACCTTCCTTTACACCCCCTAAGCCCAGCTGGACAATCCATTAATGGCAATAGATGGACAGGTTTTGGCAGCTGGAATATTACTGGACAGCCAGTCAAGCAAGACTCTTCGCTACATCAGAAGGATAGGTTGTGAAACCCTTCAAAACCATTTGCCTTTTAAGAAGAATTATTATGAAAGCTACCTCACCAAAGAGCAGCTTTCCAAATGATTCAGTGAGTAATTGCTTCAGTTATTACTGTACATTAACTCAAAAACAGGAGGAAGCTTTGTTCCGTGTAATGATTTTACGGAGATTTACAGAAATAAGCAGAAGTCGACAGGACGTGCCAATCTGTCTTAATGACTGGAACATCTCCCAGCTGGGCTTGTGCTGCCAGGATGGGAAAGGGAAACTGTTCCAGTTCCTCCTGCCTACTGACGACAGGATGCCGGGGAACGGGAGGCAAGCGGAGCAGAAGATCCAATGGCAGGGCGGCTCACGAACTCGGTGGGGGTCAAAGGGCAAGGCTCTCTGTCAAGAGATGAGCGACACCACATGCTTACTGAACAGGGGTGCAACCGGGGACATTTCCCATGAGCTACAGGAAGCCACTTGACAAAAAAAAAAATCTAATAAATTTAAAAGCATCAAAGTCAGATATATCTGAACTAGACTGCTGTCCATTCATTTTCTCTGCCTGTTTGCCCCATTCAGGATCACAGGAGTCTGTGGTCTATCCTGGAAGCTACTGGTGCACTGCAGGGAATAACCCAGGATGGGACACTGACCCACAGCAGGGCACATTCACAATCACATAGTAAATACACTCTCAGAAAAAGGCTAATTACTTATACCTTTGCTTGTCACTGGGGTGTACCCTTGTAATTGTACATTTTATGGTACAGAAATGGTACAAACAGCATTAATGTACCATCAATATACAGAAATGTTCCTCGGAGTCTAAGGTACAATTACTCATACTTTAGGGTACAATTTTCAGACCCTTGAGGGTACAGCCCCAGTGACAAACAAAGGTACAATTTTTTACATTATTTTTGCAAGTGTAGCAAAAAATCTTGAGGTGAATCAAATGAACATTGGGACTTTTACATTTAAACCAGACTCTCTTAAATCTTACAAGTTATCCAGCTATGAAAGAAATTTGGCTTTATGATCTAGACCCCTGATATTTCAAGGTGTGCCTATAGGATGTATGCAACCTTTATAGATCATAGAGAGCTGACTGTTACTGGGGCACAAGGGAATGATCCACGGAACCCAAAAAAGGGTTTCCCAACCTTGGGAATAAAGCGGCACCAGCCCCTGGCCCCCAGCTGTTTCACTGGTCTGTGAAAAATTTGTACGACATAAATGAACAAATGTTCATGAACAAAATGAACGAATGTTTGGGAACCCCTACCCTAAAGGAACTGCTCTACCTGCATTAACATCCAGCGACGTGGTGCATTCTCTACAGCGCCCTCCTCTCTGGCGTTCCCACGGTCCCTCTCCGCAGTCTTCACTTAAAGTGCCACTTTCTCTATCAAACATTAGGCCAACATGAAAAGCATGAATGTTGCACAGTTTACATTGAATGCAGGCCATGAAATTTAAGTTAAACTCCTCTAATTCATACACATATACAAACATAAAATATAAAAGCAGAAGTAGATCCAATTTCAAAAATGTACCACAAATAATAATTAGATCGATAGATATAGTTGAGATTAAGTGGTTAATTGGTTGGATAGATAGATTAAGTGGTTAAAATACGATCATTGCACAGGTTTTCCGAAGTTTGCGTTGTATAAATGCAATCTGTCACCTGATCGATGAATGAAGTCATTTTCTACTCAAGTACCGAAGTCACGTTAGACTCTAAACGTTTTATTCCCAGTTTTAGGCTCCATCTAGTTAACTTTTACAAATATATGTAAAATCAGTCAATCTTTTATGGTATTATTTATGCAATTTTAATTTGGTGATATTTGACTCTGACGGCTGTTTCATTGTTTGATTGCAGTTGAACGACGTTGATACTGCGGGTCCGGGCTTTTATTCAATATAACTAAGTTACTTGTTTCATAAAATGATCTTTAATATTTTAGACAATTGGGTTTTATAGCAAAACACCAGAGCCTTAATCTTGCCCAGCCCATTTTACATTTTGATTGATGCTTCCGTTGCTCTACAAAACAAAAAGGCGAAGTACAAAAGTAAGATTCAGTTGAGCCATCACAGACCCAGGGCGCGCACATATCTTACAAATACCAAAGCGTCCTTCAAACACCGCTATGTCCTAATAAAACGAGAAGTGCATAAACTTTAGCGCACCCGGAGTCTTCCAGAAACTATGGATCATACTGGAAGTAATCTCTTCCAGACCCATACGGACGCTATAAGCTTTGGCATTGATCACATTTTGAACCATGCGGAACAGGGAAGTTTCAGGGTTTCCAACTGCAGACTTCAGGATCCCGACTGTGGCTTGGGATGCATCTACAGTACTGCTTACAGCACGGTGACAGGTAACTACGGCATCAGTAATACTACGGGATACAGCAGCAGCTCTTGCGGAAGCACATCTTTAATTGGCTCTTACGATATGAATATGGATATGAACATACACGGACATAACGCGAACCAAGCAGGAGTCATCGGTGTTCCCGCTCACCGACCGCTAAATAGTTTTTATTCATCGGCGCCTCCCGGTGCTACAACGCTGTCAAGTCCCGAAAACGTAAATACCGTTAATAATCTGGCGGGATTACGTTTTCCGTGGATGTCAAGCAATAGAAGACACACAAAAGAAAGACTTACATGTAAGTAATCACGCCATTATAATTTTTAATTATTTGTTTTATGCTGAATAATCTATTTTATGTATTAGGGGTTAAGGTTTATATTTTGAAGTGATATATTAAATTCCTCATTTATGCGACAATTTCAGTCAAATCCACGATTTTCAAGTCCTCCAGTAAGGACTAAATGGTGCGATTTTGAAAGAGTGTAATACTCATTGTAATTGGATACTCTCTGGATAACTCGGGGATAGCCTATAATTTATAAGGATAGCTGTGCTTTATGAATTGAGTATCTGAGGTGGCCCTTTGTTTAGCTGGAAGAGTTGTTCTTCCAATGGAACACGCCGAAACTGAAGTTCACAGATATGAACCAAATACAGGCCTAAAAAAACAAAGTAAATACCCAGCAACCTATATATAGGTCTTATATAAGCCATACAATTATATTTCTTCATGACAGCTATATGATAATAAGAAGAATTGTAAAAAACTCATACCCTTTCTCTGACATTTTAACTTAACAGTATTCCAACAATGTTTTGGTAAACAGGACGTCCCTAAACATCTAAGATAGTTGTGGTTATGCCATATTGCTGCTGTTGGCATAATATAAAAATTTTATTTATTTATTTATTTTTCTTTCTAGTCAAAGTTGTGGAATGCAACACTGATTTCCCTTGTGGAAGGGACGACGCATTTTAGAATGACAAACACAAAAATGTGTATATAAATAGGCCTATATGTATGATATAGTACATAAATTATATATGTATTGTATATGTATATATGTGCGTGCATGCATGCACACACACACACATACATATACATTCAGTAGCAGGATAACATACTCAGCCTCGAGCAAAGGAGACTAAGGGGGGACATGATCCAGGTATATAAGATTCTAACAGGTCTGAATGCTGTTCAGCCAAATGGTTATTTAAATATTAGTTTAAATACTAGAACTCGTGGCCATAAGTGAAAATTAGCAGGAGAACATTTAAAAATGAATTTGAGGAAGCACTTCTTTACACATCGTGTAGTTAGAATAGTCTTCCTGCTAGTGTAGTGCAAGCTAAAACCCTGGGTTCCTTTACATCAGAGCTAGATAAGATTTTAACATTGCAGCTTCCGCTTAATGGGCCGAATGACCTCCTCTCGTTTGTAAATTTCTGAAGTTCTGATATTCAACAACTTTAAAAATATTTTAATTATAACCAAACCTCTGGTAAATTGTTATAGAGTTTATTTACTTGAATTGGACCTTTGTTAAATTCATTTCTTCCGTCACTTATATAGAAATTTTATTTTTAACGTGTAAGGTAACGTGTGTTCAGCAGTAACACTGTGTATTGGAAGGGGTGATAATTAGGTAGAGTGCAAATAAGGCCAATTAAGGCGCTAAAGTGCGGTTTCAGAACATTTTTATTAACCACACAATACGTGTGCTCCAGTCTACCTTGCCAGATATAGCTGAAAGCTGATGCACTGGTGAGTAGCTTATAACACTGAGACCATCTGATAAGTCTTGCTAGCTTTCTGCCTCGGAAGTCTTTGTTACTGGCCTGCTGATTCTGCCGCCTCCGTTTGCGTCTGTATCCCAATCCAGCGGCACTCTCACCCTCCACTCGCCGTGCAGGTCACCCATACCAGAACCGGAGCCCGTCGAAGAAGAAAAAACCTAGAACTTCCTTCACCAGACATCAGATATGTGAACTGGAGAAAAGGTTTCACCGACAAAAGTACCTGGCATCAGCAGAGAGAGCAGGTTTGGCAAAAACACTTAAAATGACTGATGGGCAAGTCAAGACATGGTTCCAAAACAGAAGGACTAAGTGGAGGTAAGACTGGACATTCAGTTCGGTTATTCATAAAATAACTGTTTTGTGCCTCATTAATCACAGTGACAGGGCTTACAGAATTCCGAAAACATTTCCAATAATAATGCTATAAATCTTATTCTGTTTATGGGAAATTCCGAAAGAGGTAAAGTTACCTTCAAACATACGGTGACTCATGAAAGAGAGTTTTAAAGCTGTTTCGCAATTTTTCACCGATCGCAGTGATTTAAATCATAGAATATTCAAAGCTTAAACAGTGAAACCTGGCAAACATATGTCGACAATTGACCAAAGGGCCGGGCACTCTGAAGGCGATATAGGCGGCCGCCTATGGCACCAACTTCTGAGGGGGCGCCAATTAACCAGTCAATTTAACTCGGACAGGGGGCGTCACATTGGCTAGGACCGCTACTGGGTGAACATGCACATGCACTATACTTTATTAATATAGTTTATCAATTATTCATAAGTCGTTGACTGTCAACCCGAAAATAAATACAGCGATCATCCTATCATAAATATTTAAATATATCGCAGCTCCATGCAGGCAACTACATAGAAAATACAATATTTTAATAATAACACTAATTCTGACATTAATATTGAGGACAACACACACGCACATTTACTTTGTAAAAATGAGTGGATGGACAATCGAATGACAAACGCATAACACTTTGAGATTTTCTTTTATTTTGACTTAATCCATTGATTCTAGAGGGTGTGACAGAGTTCACCCTCTGGGATAAACAAACCCAGCTTTTTTTCTTAATTTAATTGCCTCATAATAGTAACAGTCTCACTGAAAATGAGTGAGAATTTCTGGTTTGGTTTTTAAAACCCCGAACATAGCAGCAACTTCTGAGTTTATTCTATTCCTTTCTTAGCCATTTAATTAAGTCAGTATTGTATGTAATATTCAAGGAACTAACTACCCCTTTTATGCATTGACTAAAACAAGTTTAATGGGATATTTTCTAGAGCTTTTAGCTCCGCTACCAATCAAGAGTATTATTAATCACATGTATACAAGGAATACAGAGAAATCCAGATATATACATAGATTATACTGTGCAATGGAAAATTACAAAATATAAATGAAAAAGAAATGTCATACAAATACACATATAAACTCTAAGCACAAAAATATGGTATATGGAGAGATATCCAATATAAATATATTTACATATGTAAGGCTACAGGTAAGGTACATGGCATAAACAGGGTGCACACATGGAATATACTGCGTCCTATGCAGGTTTATATGGTATGTATTCAAACACACAATAAGCCACATCATAATCTCACAACGCTGGTGGAAAGTTGTACTGAAAATATGGTAAGCAGCCTTAAATTCTCAGAAATCCACCAAAAAGTCTGAGGGGACAAACTTTTTTGAAACGTTAAGTGTAACATAGTCAAGTAATTTTCTGGCCATATTTGGTCTCGTCCTGCTAAATTAATGTATCGGGATGCTACACACTGACCCTAACCTCAGAAACTCTTTATTACTGCCTGTAACTTTTTACATTTTTATGCATATGAGATAAAGGTAAAAATTAACATGTATGTAAGTCATGAATATATAAATAAAAATACACATGAATGAATAAATATATAAATAAATAAAATACATTAATGAAAATAGACAAAAATACAAACAGCTGCATAAAATATCCCTGTAACGCATGACAGGCACTGGAAGATGGATGGAAGCATCGAGTAAATATAGAATGTATATTACATTAAATATGCTGGGTTTCAAGCTCAAGTGGGATAATATATGCTTTTTTATGTATGCTTTTATAGTTTATATATGTTTTTTTCATGTACACTGCATTTTAATATTTTGAGGCACTGCACCTAAGTAACTGTATATATCAGTAACAGAGGACTGCCTCTGTGAGAAAATCACAAAAAGGTCTAGTAATACTACAGCAATTTATAAAATGCGTTTTAAAAAATGGTTTTGTTTCATTACGTTATATATACAGTATATTCACATATCGAAAATTTTATAAATGCATGTACATTCAGTACATAGACTCTACCTTGTCTCTCTTGCTGCACACATAAGATCATGCAAATTATCATGCTAATAAGTTGGATATTGTGATGTGATTTTTTTTTATTAAAATGTATGTGGAATGGGGAATAAGATGCAGATTGGCCACAGGGGGGCGCAGCAGTGGTGGCCAGCGAAGATTACAGTGTGTGAAAGAAGTTGATTTAGTAACACATCAGACATTAGATAACTTTGGTTTTTAGATAATCTTTCTTGCGGTGAAACCCATACACCTATAATATATATAATATTTTCTGCAAAAACTGACAAAATACACATCATTACCCCAGTCTATAATAATTTTCTTTTACCAGCAAGAGAATAGGTTCTTTATAAGTTATTTTGTATTGAATGCTAGAATTAATAATATTAATAATAATAATAAAGTGACTTATGTGTTTGTTTTATTGGTGGATAATTTTGTCTTTGAAATGGTACTGAAGTGTATTAACAGTACAGTATAAAGTTTAAAGTTGTCTGTAATTCTGATTGTAGCCTTCTGATTAAAGGCTGGCTTATTATTTACAGTTGGGGTGTATGCAATGAGAAGCTGCTGTCATCCTAATGGTATTTCCTTCAGTAGCAGTCACCAACTTGCTGATGTGACATTCTCTGTGTTTGATGTCATTTATTGTTAGACGGCAAACGGCAGAGGAGAGAGAAGCAGAGCGGCAGCAGGCCAACCGAATCCTCCTGCAACTCCAACAGGAAGCCTTCCAGAAATCACTGAAACAGCCAGAAGACCCCGACCCTATTTGCCTGCAGAACAGCTCCTTGTTTGCTCTTCAGAACCTTCAGCCGTGGACAGAGAGACCCAGCAAAATAGGCAGTACGTCCTCTTGTGATTAGAGCAGTCGACACGTGGAAATTGTCACCCTGAAAATAAATAGCAACACAACAGCTGTATTATGTTTACAAAATTTAATTTAAAAATGGCCTCGATCTAGCAATGGTATATAATGGTGAAAGCAAGCAAATGGAAAATAAAAAAAATAAAGAGAAAGTCACAGCTATAGGAAAAAATGAACAACCATTCTCAGCACATTCTGTATGTAATTCATCAAGAAGATAAAGTGATTGATTTGTTTAAAAAGAAGTTAGTGATATTCAGAATGAGATATTTGAAGTACCTATTTTTCTGAATTAGTTTTAGATTTAATTTCTATATGAAATGTATTTCTATCATAAACTTCACACACTATGCTATCACAAAAGAAAAAAAATGTGATGCCAGCTCATTGTGAGATTATGTTTCAAGGAATTTCAAGGAATTTGAGATACAATTGATTCATTAATGTTTTGTTTTACGATGTAACATGCATCTGTTTATATCTGTTCTTTGTTAAAATACATAAAATGTTGTACTTATAAGTGCATATAAGTATAAAATTAAAATCAATCTGGGAATCATTGCACAGCACTTAAAAACATTAAAACTTTATAATTACAAATGCATTGCCTTGACAAATGTCTTCAGGCTACTGTATGGAGTGAGTGTGCTTCATGGCGTATCTTTCAGAGACTTCCATTTTGGGCCCTATGGGAATGGCAGTGCTTTCCAAACACTGAGCAGATACAGGCGTGCAGCAGTGTGCGTGAGACTGCCCAGGGTCTCCTTCTCCATTAGGGCAGGAATGCAAGGTTTCATTTCATCATCCGTTGTAAAGGTTTCTGGTGCATCAACAAGGAACTTCTCAAACCCCGTCCACCCCTAAAAGAAAAACAAATGGAGACCAGACATTTTCCATTCAAAAAAAAAAAAACAAAGCAGAGGGTGTAGGTGTGTTCTCAACATCCACTACTTAGTTCTCACTTTTCTTAAAATACAATGAAAAGACCAGTGAAGGTTCTCAATTTTGTACAAACCATTCTCTGAGTATGTTTTAGGAGAAGTCATCTCTACAGCAAGATTAAAGAGTATATTGCTTCTACTCAATGGGCAAACATTTTCCCATTATTTTGTTTCAGAATGTACTTAAAATGGTTATTTTCTAGTGTTACACTCAAAGGAAGTCGTTTTTCCTGAGTAGAAACAATTATTTTATTAGAAACATTGTTTCCATTGTTTTAGTATTTTGGTCTCAATATATTCCATGATACATAGCATGCATTTAAATTTTCTAGCTCTTTACAATTTCACATGTAAGCTTCCTTTGGTTTACATATTAAACGTTTCTGAAACCACAAAAACAGAGAAACCATTCTCAGCACACATGCCTTCATTCCACAAGTGCGCCAGAAACATATTTACACCGTTTTATACATGAGCGTGGAATTTTCCATTAAGTCAGGATTCCGTAAGCATATATATATATATCTCCCAAGTCGCCGAAAAACTACACAATTCTTGAAAATAATGAACTAGTTTCATATGATTCAAAATTTATGTTTATCCGCACCAATGTATTATTATGCTCAGTGAAACAAGGGATGATATAACTGGATCATAAAATAAAAATTAAATTGGTGAATTGTGCCAAGCAGAGGTTCATTCTGAGGTGAACGTTGCGCTGTTCGATACTTGCGGAATTAAAACAACTGTTACTCTAATATTAATAACACTGAGGAAAAAGTACTGCAAGGAATACAGAACATGTCTACAAAATGACGGCATCACCCATCTGCAGATAACTGTAATGTATTAGTCTCGGACTTATTAAATAAACTAAGGACATTGGAATAACAGCCGAAGTTGTTCACAAAGACCCTAAACGCTTCTACACTGCGCGAATGAAACGTGACACCCCTATAGGCGACACGCACTTCCGCTTCCGCTATGACGTCACGATCCGAAACATTGGCGGCTTTTTTGTATTTTGGATGCGAGCGGCTGCTCCGGCTAGCTAAAGCTTAGATTGTCGTCTTTTTAAATTATTACCGACTAGATATATGGTGAGTGTTTGTTTTTTAGTTGTTTCCAGTCATTAATTATTTAATCTGGTTTTGATCTATTGGCAAAATTAGCTGTAATATTACTTTTAACGGAGGAACTGCAAAGCTAACTGTAGCTCGTTAGCATTGTATTTTTATTCGAGTCGCCGCGTAACGATTATGTATTCCTCTTTTGGGCAGGAGCCGGATGAATTGCTTAAAAATGTAAGTTTTCTGCCTTTTGCTTGGCTCACTCTTTCCATTACACAGTTACACCGGCACTATATACATTTTCTAATGGTCCTTCTGTCAGGCAAAGGCTCTTTCCAAGAAAATGTCAGAATACCAGGGCATCCTGCCGCCACACCCCCGAGCCAGCAAGCAGTGCTCGGAGGCTGCGTGGGAAGAGCTGCTGGTTGAATGTGACGAGCAGTTTAACTACATGCAGAAGGTGTGGATTTGCGGTTGTATTCATCTACATGCGACGTCATTTGTATTAGGGTGGGTGAGATTGACACCTTTGTCCATCTTGTCATACGTCCCCCAGCTTCAGAATGAGATCGCTGTGACAGATGCGGACTCTTCTGAGAACCATTTAAATGAGGTATTTTGTATACTGTTGTTTTATGGCTTGTATGCTTTTAAAATGTGCCGTGGTATCGTACAAGAAAAACATTCGCGGTGTGCAACCGGCAAATCCTAAATAACTACATTCAGAACATAGTTGCATCTGTCTGAAAACAATCCTTAATTCTGTGTTGCCTCTTAGACAGAGAACCGGATAAATACTTTGACAGCAGAGCTGAAGCAGTGGGAAGAGAGTGAGCCAAGATGTGCGTGACAATTAAACGCCTGAAATGCCGTTTGTGACTTCTATGTTGAGCAAATGATTTAAGGGGAAAAGTGTCTCTTAAACAGGCCTGTCATTTTCGGTCCCCAGTGCTGTCTGTAAATCCTGAAGTGTTACTCTCTGTGGGAAGAGAGGAGGTAAGTGTGTCAGAGCAGTGACTCTTTTCTACATGTATGTTTTGCCTAATTTGAGGTTTTTAAGAATTGACATTTATATAGCAATCGCTTAAAGCTTTAGATTTCTGGCCATTTCTGACATCCGTTTCACAGTTGTTTATATTGGAAAGAAAGAGAAATGATAAATCTCTTAATTAAGCTTGTTGGATACATTTGTTAATATTCTCATGTTTATCATCTTAAATCTGTATAAATGTAAAGTAATTAAATTTACTTGCAAACAAATGTTTATTTGAATGTTGACATCAGTAAATGAAGGGGAGACCTTGAACATAACATTATTAAATGCTGATGGCAGTCTTGGTGTTTAAACTTTTTCCTTTAAAACATTAACACTGATATATTTTTTTCTCTCTGCTCACTTGTTTTATAGTTGTCTCAGCTGAATGCACAACTGGAGATGGTTCTCTCTTGTTGTCAAGCTAAGAGGGATAAACTCAGAGAGATTTTAAAAAGGTCTGGTCTCATCTTTGTATTTTCACATTTTAATATGGCAAAGCTGGACAGTGAAATAACTATAAGACTCTAGGCGGAAGTCCAGTGAGTGTGTTGTTTTAGTGTGAGCGTGTTGTTTTAGTGTGAGCGTGTTGTTTTACAGTGAGCATGTTGTTTTAGTGTGAGCGTGTTGTTTTACAGTGAGCGTGTTGTTTTACAGTGAGCGGAAATGGTTAGAAGAAAAGGAGGAGGTGTTGAAAGCAGCCACCGAACAAGTAAAGGCATTGCAAGAAGAAAATGAGAGACTATCAGAAACAAGGTATGTGTGCATGAGATGGCTTGATGTAAACACAAAACCACACATCTGGGGCCGGTAATACAAAGCAGGATTTGCTGATTAACTAGATTTAAGGCTCCTCAATTTAAATTAACTTTTCTTCGTTCACTTACATTTAGTGCAGGCTAAATCCAACAAGTTATCTGGCTAACCCACGAATCCTGCACCGTATTATGAGCCCCTGGAATGCATGCTAATTTTCTGTGTGTTTTTCCTTGTGTGAGTAGGGCGTTTGGCTAACTGCTAAGATGGCACATAGTATGTTTATTTAGTATGTCATCTTTTGATTGACTGACACAGCAATACACTTTTAGTGTTTTACTGGAAATGAAGAAAAAACTTAAGAAAATGAAAGATTTCCAGGATAACTTGCTGAGCACGCTTAGTGACATACTGGAGGAACATTTCCCGCTTCCTCAGGAGGGCGAGAACGGCAGTAAAAGGAAGAAGGTGAGAGCCTCATCTCGATGCCGCTTCTCCTGTTTTTTTACCATTCTGTCTGATGAAAAGGGACTGCAGTTAATGAGATCAATTTGATGCAGAAATTTCTTCTGGAGCCAAGAGCAGATCTTATTTCTCTCCACGATATCCTGGAGGTATGTCCACGCTGGTGCACGTACACAAGTGTTATCCGGTTTGGAATTGTCTGTTTTGTTGTCATGGTCCATGTGCTCACTGGGTATCTGCTTCCCGTGACCCTGACAGCTCCTCATGAACAAGACGGTGGAAACCCCTCATGAACCTTATGTGGTGATGAACGAGAGCTTCTGGCCACCGTACATTGAGATGTTGCTCCGATATGGAATCGCATCCAGACATCCAGATGATTCTGTCAAAATTCGCTTAGAGGCTTTTTATTAGTGACAGTGACACATTCATGCTCTAGATATATTGTTGCTCATGTAAAGTATAATATCTTGATATGATGTGTAGTCTGTGCTGTGCTTTATAATTGGGCTCGGGCATTTACACACAATTATTGCACCTTGAGATCAATATTCTGTTTTTTAAACTGTATATAGGCTTCCTGTATATGTACTGTGATAAACATATTTATTTAGTTTTAATGTCACCCATTGTCAATGTTGATCTTTTCTTAGCTTAGAATAAATAAAAAGTGTCTAGAGGAAAACAGTGGAACAGTTATTTAGGATTTTGCAGCGTAATTCCTTTAGCTGTACTGCAGAATGTAAGTGCTTTATAAGTAATACATTTCCTGTATGAGATGTATATAATGTCAGTGCTATGTTTATCTACTAAAGACAGTACTGATTTGAACATGCGATTGATGTGTTTGAATAATTAGAACTAATGGGACATTCAGCTTGTCTTTGGGGGGAAAGTCTCAAGCTAAACATGCACAATGACCCATTGAAACAGAAGATCATCCACATTCCATGGCAGGTAACATCATTCACTTCAATAATCAAGAGCAAACCAAACTAAATGTCTGTGGTTTAAATAAAACAGATTCCACCAGTGTTCTGTAACACAGTTCTAAACATTTTCACTTGATGTGCACCTGAATCTAATTCTAGACATTTTAAATATCATTGTGAGGGTGTCCTAATTTCTTCCTCAGTGGAAACTGACTTCTTGATTTCATTGATTAAATAAGTGTATGCATTGTTTTTGCACAGGTGGTGCAATCACATCACTTTTATCTGCAGATATAATGTGAAAGAAGATTTTATATTAACATGTTGATATTAATGAAGAAATAAATGTCCTATTTTTTCACATGACTAAATGTAAATCCTTTACATTAATTGGGCTAAAACTGTGTGCACTGGGAACAGGCGAAAAAAACGTAAGCACATTTTCTTGACAGTGCAGCTGTATTGGTCGAGTCACTAAAGTTGATGAAAAGTGAAGTTAATGACAAGCAAAATAATCAAGCTTGTGGTAGCAAGACAGTCAACAAGAAATCGGTGAGTTACATATCAGTTTTCATAATGGTATTTTGCTTCTGAATGCTGGCAATCTATAGTGTATGCAATACTTGGAGGAAAATAAGCCCCCCAACTCCATCAGAACAACTGCCACCGAGAAGGAAACTACTCTAAAGTTTGCTGAAAACTGCACTGTTGGAGTGATGGTCTGTGGACAGATGTAACTAGAGTTGAACATTGTTAAATGTTTGGAGGAAACAAACCAACAGCAAAGCCTCATCTTGAATGTGATGCACGGTAGAGGGGGTTCCCATGGTGTAGGACTTGCTGTCTCAGCGGCCGGGTAGCTTGCAGTCATTGGGGAGTGAATGTATCAGTTTGGCCAAAAGCGCAGAAGAACTTGGGGCACAGAACATGACAGTGATCCAAAATAAAAGTAAAGGTCACTCAGAGAGCAGTTTATTATGACCACATCCTGACCTTAGTCACATAGCAGTGAGGGGTGTGAACCGAATCAGCCCAAAGATATACATAAACAGTGCTCTATAGAAGGCGTATCTCCTAACTACAGTACAGGCCTGATCAGCAGCTAGAGAGACCATCTGGGAGCGGTTACTGCCAATGAAGGACATCCCACGAGTTACCAAATACAAGCGTTCACATACTATCTATGAGCCTATTACCTTAATAATAAGGATTCTGCAATGTGTATGCCATAACTCTGTTTGCTACTATGATTTAGAAGAAGTTCATTTTAGGAGTCATTCATTCATAAATCTGGTTAATTGCAATTTTTTAAACTATAGATGTGCTTGAACACCAGATGCTTTTTACAAAGAGATTATATTTAATCATGTATTTTTTTATAAATCAATAGAGCCAGTATTTAACTGGCATAGATTTAGATGAAGACAGGTCTTTATTCAGCTCAGTAATTTAACTGAATGTTTGCCCTGACCTCATGCTCAAATATTAAATTATAACATTACAATAACTGGAATATGAGCGTTCCATTCAATGAATGTATGTGTAGACGTTTTTTATTGTTGGTGACTCGTTAAATTTCAGCTTCTCTCACCTTTGCCAGGGTTGTCAACTTTGGTTTGTTGGCTGGAGCAAGATTTTCAATGTGAGACAAGTCTGCACACACGTTTACACGTAGGCCTACGTAACGGTTTTATTACCTTGTAAATACTCTGTAGGAATTCCAAATGGCCCAGTGCTTTCGATGTAGCTAATTTTACTTCTTTAATGCAGTAAAGTACATTTGTCGTAAGATTTCATGCATGAGTGTCACGCCAGATGCGCGAGAGTCTGTAACCCTGTATTTGCCGTTATATACTATGAGTGCGTGCGAATAGTTTTTAATCCCCCGGAATGGAAGCGTCAGCAGCCGGTACTGCAGACTCTCCGCTTTTCTTCAGCCGTGCTGCCATTCAGCCGCAGTAAACGGGCAGCCTGCCGGCCTCCGTCACACAGACGTCAGGCACGTAACTGAAACCGCACTGCTCCCATCTGCGAACACGGCGCCGGCTCCAGTCAGGTGTCATTATTATCACTGACTATCGCAGGATCAGCCGGCCATCTCTTCGGCACCAGCTGCGCAGCGGTTCCGGTTCCGGGTCCAGGTCCAGGTCCAGGTCCGGGCGCTTGCCAACTCCTTGCCATATTTGGCGCCGCCTTGCCCTCGGTGCCTGCGCTCCGGGGGATGGTCCTGCTCGTCGGCCGGCCCCGTTTACTGACTGCTGTTTCAGGGAAGTAGGTGTCGGCGTTTCGTTGGAGAGTAACGACGCAGGGGGACGGAGGGATAGAGAGATGGCGACCCGATCGGAAAGGGAAAAGGCCCAGAAGCTGAATGAGCAGCACCAGGCGATCTTGTCCAAAATGCTGCGGGAGGAGGACAACAAGTACTGCGCTGACTGTGAAGCTAAAGGTACTGGGAGGTGTTTTCAGACATCGGGATCGATGCCCCTTCTGTTAATTCTATGCGGGTTTGGATAGACTTAATGATTTCTGCATGCCTTCTTTAATATTTAGCAGGTCATTAATTCATTCATCCATTCCATCATCCACTAATCATTAATAATCCAGTCACAATTCTTTTCGTGGCATTTGAATGTTTTAATCGAAATTATTACCGCATTGGTAATTATAGGGAAGGGGTGTAGGTAACGGATGCAGGATGGTGCGGTCACTTTAAACCCGGTGCATTTCCACAAACATGCCCCAGTCCTGTCTCCACAAGGACGCATTTCTGCAAAAACCTTCATTCCTCCCGTTATTTTATTCATCTGTGCCATTATATATGTATTACAAATGCATATTTCAGTATCGGTTTCCGCTAAAGCTATAGAGAATGGTAGTCAGAATTTAACTTGAATTTATTTCAAGGGTATGAGCTCTGAGAGTAATATGTCTCCCTACTTCCAGAAATATGCATTTTCTCATACTGATACAAATCTGGATGTGTTTTGCCAATCAAAGCCCCGTAAGCCGGTCCTCAAGGTTCGGCCAGTGGCAGGTGCCCGTTTTTCATCCATAATCTTCTCTGTCACCTCAGTTTTGGTCTCCGGATTCAGCTGTAGCGTGGAGCTTCCGGGACGCCGGGCTGTCTGGGGGCTGCGTTTCGGGGTCCGGGTGCAGGAGCGCTACGTTAACCCGGACGCTCATGAATAGTTAATACGGGCTACGTTTCGTGTACATTGGCATTTGAGATTCTGGAATCCTAGACCATGTAAATAGGACGGGCTCGCCACAGCGGATGTTCTTCTTGTCTGCGTTCTCGCACAAGACATCATTATTATTCAAATACTGCAAGACTGCAATATTTCACTTGTCGAATTAGAATTTGGTGATCAGTGGTTATTGTTAACGCACCACAGCACACCGTGCACAACAACGAAATGTTTCCTCTGCATATAACCTATATGCGACATCGTGACATAACAGGGGGCAGCTATAATTCAAAACCTGAAGAGTAGTGCTTTGGGGGGTTCTTGCTGCTCGGAGATTTGAACCTGCTATCTTTCAGGTGTGTGTTTCCCTAACCATTAAGCCACCACTGGCCACTGTCCCTGTACAGTAAGCTGTAGACATATCAGGAAGGGCCTCACTACAACTTTCTACCTATACTGCTGAGTTGTGTTTTTTTACAGTCCTAGGGGTGGCTGTTGGTTTGTTTCCACACCATTAGAGGGACATTTAGTCTCCCGTTGTTTCTCGCAGAAGGTCCGTAATCTGCTGAAAAACAGGATTGCAGTTTGACCCAGACGGCGGAGGCCTGGCAGTTACGGATCTGTGCGGACGGCCCAGTTTCAGTGTCCTTGTGAGGCCCACCTTGAACCCATACGGACTCTTGCAAATTCTTGGGTAGCACTGTGAGCAGCTTGGCTCAATGGTGCCACACCTGCATGCTTGGTACTGCAGCCTGTCGGGGCTCTGGGTCTCTCGTCCCAGCCAGTCCTGGCATCATCTCGAGGGGCAGTCACACGCCTCTTTCCGTAAAGCCGACGTGAAAAGCCTGTGCGCTGAGAAAGCAGCTTACTTGACTGGACTTGCACCCCTTTCTTAGTGAACAACGCAGCCTCGTGCACTACTTTCTCTGACCATAACTGGGCCTTTTCTGACCACAGTTCCTTATCTCCTAAGATACCTGTCTCTTCTTGAGGATTTAGAGAAGGGATTGTACTAGGGAACACTAAAGCTGAATAAGGACTGCCAGAGCCTGGGACTGGTAGCAGGATGGTGTGTGGGGTGATGGCAGGTGTTCTGAGTAGAACGGTCTGAGCTTTTATGGTCTTAACTAATGCAAATGTGACCCATCGCAGTGAGGCCAACGGTGTGGACAGAGTCTGCCCATTTCCCGCTGTCCCACTTATCTGTCAGTGTCTCACCATCAGGCCAAATGCCTCGGTGCCCCCTATTGGAGAAGCTGGTGGTCTCTCCCTGCGAGTTCTCTCTCTGTCTTGCCGCTGTAAGGTCCATGTCCGCTCAAGATCTTCTGGCTTGTGTCAGCACCAAAACGGCGATTCGCGAGTCGGGCAGGCCACTCCAGCAAGGAGAGGACAGCCGAACGTGGGAGCTTGCCAACGGGCAGTGCCAGGCATCGTGAGCTGTGCGCCACGCCAACAGGGTACTGGCTCTAGTCCCCCTAGATAGATGCCATGATGGTTCCTCAGGAGGTTCCTGTAATCTCTGTAGGATAACAGGGTTGGATTGACTCCCAGCTCCATATCTTCTACCTGAGTTTGTGTGGCTTTCTTCAGGGCTCTCCTCATTCCTCACCATGGGACAGAGACATCCTGTTTCCTTCAGGAGGTCACTTTAAATCACTTGCTGAGTTACCATATCAGTACCCCACTGTGGATGGCCCAGTCGGCATATTAGAAATGGACTGAAGATAGTGTTGCACAGATTACAAAATACTGAATAGGTTTCCTCCCATCACCTGTTTAAAGGGATGATGCTCACTGAATCCATCTGTAGTCTATGTAGCCTGTTGGTGTGTCAGTCACCCTGAAACTCATCCCATAAATGTGCCTTCCAGGGTGGGATTTCAGGCACATTTGCATTCGCACCATCCACCTTACTTACTCTACTTTACGCAGATGATGCACCTGTTTATAGTGGCGGAACAACTGTACACTTGGCCCTGGGGCAAAAATGGACCCCCTCCTTTCCAAATTTAAGTAGTATCCAAACATCGTACCCATCATGCACTGCAGTATTTAGCAAATTCCACAAGCAAGCTTTGTTCATTAAATACATACCTCATCAACAGAGTTTGACTACAAAACATTGCATTTCAAAATAGTTTTAAGTTTTGTACCATTTTTTTTGTGCTATGACTCCAACCACAATAAGATTGTATAGAAAAAAATAAGAGAGGTAAAAGTAGCATGTCTCTAGTATATATAATGTGCACCTGAATCCTCACAAATGTTTCCTAAATATTTGATATTCACAGTCGGGGTGTGGGCGGGCGGGCGGTTTCCACATGGCTGGTGTGGCCCTGGGTCAGCTGCCCCGCCTATTCTGTCTACCAGCCCGCCCCTGCCTGATTATGTTCATTGTAAATGTTGGTACCCCTTCATTCAACAATACTACCTCATTCAATCAATAATACATTATTGCGGTCATGTTCATTAAATTTCTGCTCTAGAGAATAGTACTTTAACAGTATGCTGTTTTGGAATCACTAATGCATCAACATTGTTTTTTTTCTTCCTCTCCTATTTCCCCTGCAAGCTGATTCTCACTGAAGGTTCAGCGCAGCCATGATGATGCAGTACCACTATCTCTTCCCCTCTGTAATGGCCTCGCGCTCTTCTGCCGTCTTCCCCGCTGTCCCATTTTTCATGTGGTTATGAAGTGCTTACGTCACGGGCTTTCTTATCAGGATCCCCCCACCCCTTACGACTGCTTGTGTCTCGAGACGCGGCGCACTTTTTGTGGAACTGCGCTGGGGGTCGCACGCCAGTCGGCGTCGTTCTGTTCCCCCCCCTCATCGTGTTTTTTCTCCCCCTTTTATCAATGTCAGGACCGGCAGAAGGGAGTTATCCATACGGGTGCAGGAGCTTCGTGTGACTGTGGTCGGTGCTACCATCATTGAAGCGGGGTGAAATTAAAGCGAAATGGCTACGGGAAACGTTTATTTATGTCAAGTGGACCGCTCTTAATAATACGATCAATATCCTGAAATGCGATTTACTTAGTTCGATTACAATGTGCCCGCCAGACGGGCCAAATTACGCCTAATTACCTGTTAATCCTGTCAGAATAATCCTTCCCCTATGTCCCCGTGTCATAGTTCGGCCTCTATCCTTCTCCCCTGGCTTTTCCCGCAGCTCCTTATGGATAAATGTATACGTGATACTGTTAATAATGTAAGTGTGTCTACTGTGTTTCCGTCAGTTGAAGCTGACACGCGTTAACGTAACTAAGTAACGGTGTTTAGATACATCTGTAAAGCGGAGTGATATATCTGATGTGAAATGTCCGAGTGCGGTTATACTCTGATGACAACACTCATATAACGCCTCTTGACCAATCAGATTTCTTGGTCGGAACGAAGTATTAAATGTGTATTATAACCAGGGATGGACATAACTGGTACGCAACTACAGTGGCGCAGATAGGATTTTTGAATTGGGGCGGGCAGGGATATTTTTTCCTTATGCATAGACGGCAGATGCTGTTTTTTGTCCTGTAAGTGAGGGGGACGGATCGAGGTCACTGAATCTGAAGGGGACCCATCCCATCCGTCCCTGGTGCTAACTGCACGCCTGTGCAAATACGCACCTTTATGACCGATATGTGCGATGATCGATTGTGGTAGCAGTGCGAATACTTACTTATTTTATGCGCATTTGCGCTGATATGAAAACAAAATATGCATTTTAATCTTTATATGCTAGCTCTACTTTATTACGGTATACGGGTTAAGATGTCATATTTTGTCTTCATAACAGCGCAAATGCACATAAATAAGTACGCATTTGCGCGTTTACAAACAATGGATTGTCGCACGTATCGTTTTTTTTAAATGAATGCGTACTTGCGTACTAGTTATGTCCATCCCTGGTTATAACTGGATTGATGCAGATTGGTTGTTGATGACAAACCTAGCTGTGGCTGGAGGGCTGTATGAGTGGTTAGTTAGGGCCGGCACGTCTGTAGTGTATTTCTACGTTGTTTTAGTTTGTGTGTGACAGTTCAGTATTTTTGTAATTATAGATTAGAGCACATACTAAGTGTCACATAAATAAGCTCGAGGTATGATTGGTGGATAAAAACGCGTCCGGACAGGACTCCTGGTGGGATTTGTATCTCTTTGGGGCGTTTCTGCCCTAGCAGGGCTGGCTGTCCTTGATAAGACGAGTGGAACGTATAAATATGCGAGCTAGAATGCTTTGTTTGTCGACGGTCTAGCTCAGCAGGACAGGGTGGTATTATATCATCTCAAGTAACCGCCTCGGCTCCGCAGGTCAGCGCGGGAGTCAGCCTCTCTCCATCACGAGTAAATTACCTTAGGGGAGGGCTTAGCACTGAGGCGCTCGCTGTTTAATGCACCATCCTGCGTCTTGTTTGGCCTGTCTCAAGAGATGATCCTATTCCTGTAATGCTATGTTAGACGGCAAAGTGTGATTTACAGCACCAGCTCTGCCCTAGGCCTTTGTAGCACGTCCCGTTGTGCGATAATCTCGTTTTATAGATAGCACTTTCTATGTATGACCACAAGGTGGAGCTAGAGTTCCACTAGGAAGGTGGCCCCATAAAGAAAGACCAGTGTCCTGTTTGAATGTATCCATTGTTTGCTGCAAATCAGATGTAAAAATATGTAAGTTATTTTACATGCAGGTGTGTAATTTTACCAAGAGGGCTAATAGCGCTGTGCCTTCTTAATTGTGCCCTTTAAACTGAGGTATAGTGATTAAGTAAGCCTCCCTGCAGAAACATCCATGAATGCCTTTTAATTCCTGACAGTGTGAAAACAGAGGCAAAGATGCTCTGTTGTGTCAGTTATAGTACTGAGCCTGCAGAGGGAGTTGCAGCTAAAGCTCTGCTTTGGTTTAGATCTTTGTGGGTGAGGCATATTTAGCCTTGTTGATGATTTGATGTGGTATATTGCTGTCGCGATCACGTCGCGATTATATGACACATGCGCAATAGTCACCGGGGCTTTAGATGATGGGTATCAGTACTATATGGACATTTACTTAAGCCCACAATTTGGTCAGCAGCTTAGTATTGTAACTAAAATAGTAACGAAATGTGTTCTGTGGCATCCAATAATCAGTAGTCCTGTCTAAATTCGGTGTCCGTATCTTTATTAGATTCGGTTAGTGGAGCACGCCACATGCTACTGTTTTGGTAAATCATGGAAGCGATAAACACTGAAATGGCGCAGAAGAAAGGAACAGCTCAAAAGCCACAACATCTTTTGAAAGAGAAGATATTGTGGATAAACAAGATAAAACATATTGGTGTTGTGGTACATTTTGCAGTTTAAAGTCCATCATGTTTATTAAACACAAAAAGATACCAAATTTATAGCTACTGATCATTAACTTTTGGACTTGCAATACGCACATTACTAAACCGCTTATCAAACTGCGTGTAAGTAAACGTCTGTATAGTACTGAAAAGCCGGTGTTCTGTCGAGTTGAGCTACTTTGTCGAGTTAGGCTACCGTGGTGCTAATCGATAGCCCGAACCCTAACCCCAATCCAAATCCCTAAAACCTAACCCTAACCCCCAAACGGTGGAACTGCACATGCGCAAAAAGGCTCGATAGTACGTCTCGATAGGTAGCTCAACTCATTAGAACACCGGTATCTGAAGCACTGGTGATTATTACGCATGCGGCGTACAATCGCGATTACATCGTGACATAATCGCAACAGCCCTAGAGGCAGTGTGCGAAATACGGCGGGGTCCGACACCCCCGATTAACCCATGAGACCCCCTGAAAGCCTGAAAAGCAAAATTTTAAGGGGGTCTCGATCGGGATTTCGCAACAATAGGGAGATGGGACCCCCCCTCCCCGAATATTTACTGGTATTTCGCATACTGTGTGGCGGTATGCAAGACCTTCTGATCATATTAGGGGAGGTTCTGTAAGCTGAATATGCTTAATTTACAATCTGTTGGGTTGGGAGCTGGGCTTTGATCACAAAGCTACCTAAGTGGACCAGCTCACAGAAGGGGAAAGTACTGTCAAAGAACGGTGCTGTTAATCTGGCTATATAAATTGGTATTACTGTAAATATTTAAGTTAGTTTAATGAAGTCATTTTGTGAATAGCTCAATACGGTAATGATGAATAATGATGTTGGCCAGGGTTGGCCAGCCTCCGTTTAGCCAGGTCTGCTGTGGCGGCTGCCACATGGTGTGTGCTTGAACACACACACACCCACCCTGCTTTGAGCCACCTCTGGGAGATCGCTCCCTGTTCACGGCACTGAACCGTGGACAGTCTGGGAAAATATCTGGCACTCGCTGTTGCCCCGTTGCTTTTGTGAGCTGGAAATGTCTCGCTGCCCTTGGGTGAATTTTGAGCATTGAAGTTTGATTCGTCAATGCATTTCTTTTTTTAAGACCAGACTCTGAGGGACCAGACTCTGTGTGTGAACAATACCTGAGGTGCGTGGGTGGGTGAGACAGACCCCACCCACTAGAGCAAAATCATCCACTTGAGGGGAAAATGCAGCCCCTGCTGTCAGCCTGATGGGATGCACGCTCGTATCAGTGTTACAGTAATTGCAGACACAGTATCAGCTCTTTGCCATGTTTTCTGTAACCTCTGATGCATCCTGCCTCACTTTGAGCTCTTACTGAGCTTTATCTTGGAGGTTTGTCCATGTCTGTCTGTCAGAAAAACCCATCAGAAAACAGGAACTCAGCCACTCAGCTGTAACAGAGATTTCCAAAGATTTCTCCTAAATAATTGATCAGATTGAGAACAAAAAAACATGGCTGCCGCATACTGAGAAATGCATTGTTACTCATAAGAGACTGAAGTATGTTCAGCACTCAGCTGTCTAATTGACACCTAATTGGACACGTTGTGGTGTGTTAAGCATTTTGGGGAGTGATATTGTACAAAATCAAATTAAATCTGCTCAAGCTGTCCAGGTGACAGCTTGTGTTGAAATCTGTTGTTTACCCGTCAGTTCCCTAGTTTGCAGTATGAAATGATGTAATGTTTTGTAACTTTGACAAGTTTGGCTGAGCTGATGTGCTGTTCAAAATTGGCCAGTATGGCTCTAATTTGGACATACTGTACTGTAACAGCGGCTACAGGCGTGATGTTTTATTTAGATGTTTTATACTAGTACTGCGTGTTGCTAATTCATACTGTCAGACAGGACTGAGCTCAGGTTTTCACTGCAACTCCCTAATTAGGTCACTAATTAGAGGACTGATTGGCTGAAGAGTCCTCACACCTGGGTTTGAACAGCTGACCTACAGGTTATCCCAAACACCTACATACACACTGGCCCTTTGTGGATAAGAGAGCCCCCCCCCCCGGCTGACTGCGCTGATGCCGTGGGGGAGGGCTGCTCCATACCCCCGGTCCATCCAGTCCTGCTATGGGGATACTCAGATGGCCTGGACTACTTGGCTTGCAGGCTTGGGAGCAGTGAGGAGTTTCCAAGAGTTTTATGTATTTGACCCAAAATTAATTTTTTTTGTTGCTTTTTCAAATGAATTTACATGCATCAGTGTAGCAGCTTGGAAGGTTCCTTTGAATCTTAAGCTTGGATTGACGGATGTTCCCCGTGTGTGACTTGCAGTTCTGTTGGGTGAATCTCCTCTGGATGTGCTGGAGGTTAGCTGGTGATGGGTGAATCTCCTCTGGATGTGCTGGAGGTTAGCT